>JBBDGP010000333.1:6952500-7365000 GCA_037952835.1 Lithobates septentrionalis
GTAGCTTTAGCTGAACACTGTTCAGAGGACGCACTACACTAACTTGTAGCTTTAGCTGAACACTGTGCAGAGGTCACACTACACTAACTTGTAGCTTTAGCTGAACACTGTGCACTACACTAAAGTGTAGCTTTAGCTGAACACTGTTCAGAGGACGCACTACACTAACTGGTAGCTTTAGCTGAACACTGTGCAGAGGTCGCACTACACTAACTTGTAGCTTTAGCTGAACACTGTGCAGAGGTCACACTAAACTAACTTGTAGCTTTAGCTGAAGACTGTGGAGGATGCACTACACTAACTTGTAGCTTTAGCTGAACTCTGTGCACTACACTAACTTGTAGCTTTAGCTGAACACTGTTCAGAGGACGCACTACACTAACTTGTAGCTTTGGCTGAACACTGTGCAGAGGTCGCACTACACTAACTTGTAGCTTTAGCTAAACACTGTACACTACACTAACTTGTAGCTTTAGCTGAACACTGTTCAGAGGACGCACTACACGAACTTGTAGCTTTAGCTGAACACTGTGCAGAGGTCACACTAAACTAACTTGTAGCTTTAGCTGAAGACTGTGAGGAGGATGCACTACACTAACTTGTAGCTTTAGCTGAACTCTGTGCACTACACTAACTTGTAGCTTTAGCTGAACACTGTGCAGAGGTCGCACAACACTAACTTGTAGCTTTAGCTGAACACTGTGCAGAGGTCACACTAAACTAACTTGTAGCTTTAGCTGAAGACTGTGAGGAGGATGCACTACACTAACTTGTAGCTTTAGCTGAACACTGTTCAAAGGACGCACTACATTAACTTGCAGTTTTAGCTGAACACTGTGCAGAGGTCACATTACACTAACTTGTAGCTTTAGCTGAACACTGTGCACTACACTAACTTGTAGCTTTAGCTGAACACTGTTCAGAGGACGCACTACACTAACTTGTAGCTTTAGCTGAACACTGTGCAGAGGTCGCACTACACTAACTTGTAGCTTTAGCTGAACACTGTGCAGAGGTCACACTACACTAACTTGTAGCTTTAGCTGAAGACTGTGAGGAGGATGCTCTACACTAACTTGTAGCTTTAGCTGAACTCTGTGCACTACACTAACTTGTAGCTTTAGCTGAACACTGTTCAGAGGACGCACTACACTAACTTGTAGCTTTAGCTGAACACTGTGCAGAGGTCGCACTACACTAACTTGTAGCTTTAGCTGAACACTGTGCAGAGGTCACACTAAACTAACTTGTAGCTTTACCTGAAGACTGTGAGGAGGATGCACTACACTAACTTGTAGCTTTAGCTGAACACTGTACACTACACTAACTTGTAGCTTTAGCTGAACACTGTGAGGAGGACACACTACACTAACTTGTAGCTTTAGCTGAACACTGTGAGGAGGACGCACTACACTAACTTGTAGCTTTAGCTGAACACTGTGCACTACACTAACGTGTAGCTTTAGCTGAACACTGTTCAGAGGACGCACTACACTAACTTGTAGCTTTAGCTGAACACTGTGCAGAGGTCGCACTAAACTAACTTGTAGCTTTAGCTGAACACTGTCAGGAGGACACACTACACTAACTTGTAGCTTTAGCTGAACACTGTTCAGAGGATGCACTACACTAACTTGTAGCTTTAGCTGAACACTGTGCATTACACTAACTAGTAGCTTTAGCTGAACACTGTTCAAAGGATGCACTACATTAACTTGCAGCTTTAGCTGAACACTGTGCAGAGGTCGCACTACAATAACTTGTAGCTTTAGCTGAACACTGTGAGGAGGACGCACTACACTAACTTGTAGCTTTAGCTAAACACTGTGAGGAGGACGCACTACACTAACTTGTAGCTTTAGCTGAACACTGTTCAAAGGACGCACTACATTAACTTGCAGCTTTAGCTGAACACTGTGCAGAGGTCGCACTACACTAACGTGTAGCTTTAGCTTAGCACTGTGCACTACACTAACTTGTAGCTTTAGCTGAACACTGTTCAGAGGACGCACTACACTAACTGGTAGCTTTAGCTGAACACTGTGCAGAGGTCGCACTACACTAACTTGTAGCTTTAGCTGAACACTGTGCAGAGGTCACACTAAACTAACTTGTAGCTTTAGCTGAAGACTGTGGAGGATGCACTACACTAACTTGTAGCTTTAGCTGAACTCTGTGCACTACACAAACTTGTAGCTTTAGCTGAACACTGTTCAGAGGACGCACTACACTAACTTGTAGCTTTAGCTGAACACTGTGCAGAGGTCACACTACACTAACTTGTAGCTTTAGCTGAACACTGTTCAGAGGACGCACTACACTAACTTGTAGCTTTAGCTGAACACTGTGCAGAGGTCACACTAAACTAACTTGTAGCTTTAGCTGAAGACTGTGAGGAGGATGCACTACACTAACTTGTAGCTTTAGCGGAACTCTGTGCACTACACTAACTTGTAGCTTTAGCTGAACACTGTTCAGAGGACGCACTACACTAACTTGTAGCTTTAGCTGAACACTGTGCAGAGGTCGCACAACACTAACTTGTAGCTTTAGCTGAACACTGTGCAGAGGTCACACTAAACTAACTTGTAGCTTTAGCTGAAGACTGTGAGGAGGATGCACTACACTAACTTGTAGCTTTAGCTGAACACTGTTCAAAGGACGCACTACATTAACTTGCAGTTTTAGCTGAACACTGTGCAGAGGTCACACTACACTAACTTGTAGCTTTAGCTGAACACTGTGCACTACACTAACTTGTAGCTTTAGCTGAACACTGTTCAGAGGACGCACTACACTAACTTGTAGCTTTAGCTGAACACTGTGCAGAGGTCGCACTACACTAACTTGTAGCTTTAGCTGAACACTGTGCAGAGGTCACACTACACTAACTTGTAGCTTTAGCTGAAGACTGTAAGGAGGATGCACTACACTAACTTGTAGCTTTAGCTGAACTCTGTGCACTACACTAACTTGTAGCTTTAGCTGAACACTGTTCAGAGGACGCACTACACTAACTTGTAGCTTTAGCTGAACACTGTGCAGAGGTCGCACTACACTAACTTGTAGCTTTAGCTGAACACTGTGCAGAGGTCACACTAAACTAACTTGTAGCTTTAGCTGAAGACTGTGAGGAGGATGCACTACACTAACTTGTAGCTTTAGCTGAACACTGTACACTACACTAACTTGTAGCTTTAGCTGAACACTGTGAGGAGGACACACTACACTAACTTGTAGCTTTAGCTGAACACTGTGAGGAGGACGCACTACACTAACTTGTAGCTTTAGCTGAACACTGTGCACTACACTAACGTGCAGCTTTAGCTGAACACTGTTCAGAGGACGGACTACACTAACTTGTAGCTTTAGCTGAACACTGTTCAGAGGACGCACTACACTAACTTGTAGCTTTAGCTGAACACTGTGCAGAGGTCGCACTAAACTAACTTGTAGCTTTAGCTGAACACTGTCAGGAGGACACACTACACTAACTTGTAGCTTTAGCTGAACACTGTTCAGAGGATGCACTACACTAACTTGTAGCTTTAGCTGAACACTGTGCATTACACTAACTAGTAGCTTTAGCTGAACACTGTTCAAAGGATGCACTACATTAACTTGCAGCTTTAGCTGAACACTGTGCAGAGGTTGCACTACAATAACTTGTAGCTTTAGCTGAACACTGTGAGGAGGACGCACTAAACTAACTTGTAGCTTTAGCTAAACACTGTGAGGAGGACGCACTACACTAACTTGTAGCTTTAGCTGAACACTGTTCAAAGGACGCACTACATTAACTTGCAGCTTTAGCTGAACACTGTGCAGAGGTCGCACTACACTAACGTGTAGCTTTAGCTTAGCACTGTGCACTACACTAACTTGTAGCTTTAGCTGAACACTGTTCAGAGGACGCACTACACTAACTGGTAGCTTTAGCTGAACACTGTGCAGAGGTCGCACTACACTAACTTGTAGCTTTAGCTGAACACTGTGCAGAGGTCACACTAAACTAACTTGTAGCTTTAGCTGAAGATTGTGGAGGATGCACTACACTAACTTGTAGCTTTAGCTGAACACTGTACACTACACTAACTTGTAGCTTTAGCTGAACACTGTGAGGAGGACACACTACACTAACTTGTAGCTTTAGCTGAACACTGTGAGGAGGACGCACTACACTAACTTGTAGCTTTAGCTGAACACTGTGCACTACACAAACTTGTAGCTTTAGCTGAACACTGTTCAGAGGACGCACTACACTAACTTGTAGCTTTAGCTGAACACTGTGCAGAGGTCACACTACACTAACTTGTAGCTTTAGCTAAACACTGTACACTACACTAACTTGTAGCTTTAGCTGAACACTGTTCAGAGGACGCACTAAACTAACTTGTAGCTTTAGCTGAAGACTGTGAGGAGGATGCACTACACTAACTTGTAGCTTTAGCGGAACTCTGTGCACTACACTAACTTGTAGCTTTAGCTGAACACTGTTCAGAGGACGCACTACACTAACTTGTAGCTTTAGCTGAACACTGTGCAGAGGTCGCACAACACTAACTTGTAGCTTTAGCTGAACACTGTGCAGAGGTCACACTAAACTAACTTGTAGCTTTAGCTGAAGACTGTGAGGAGGATGCACTACACTAACTTGTAGCTTTAGCTGAACACTGTTCAAAGGACGCACTACATTAACTTGCAGTTTTAGCTGAACACTGTGCAGAGGTCACACTACACTAACTTGTAGCTTTAGCTGAACACTGTGCACTACACTAACTTGTAGCTTTAGCTGAACACTGTTCAGAGGACGCACTACACTAACTTGTAGCTTTAGCTGAACACTGTGCAGAGGTCGCACTACACTAACTTGTAGCTTTAGCTGAACACTGTGCAGAGGTCACACTACACTAACTTGTAGCTTTAGCTGAAGACTGTGAGGAGGATGCACTACACTAACTTGTAGCTTTAGCTGAAGTCTGTGCACTACACTAACTTGTAGCTTTAGCTGAACACTGTTCAGAGGACGCACTACACTAACTTGTAGCTTTAGCTGAACACTGTGCAGTGGTCGCACTACACTAACTTGTAGCTTTAGCTAAACACTGTACACTACACTAACTTGTAGCTTTAGCTGAACACTGTTCAGAGGACGCACTACACTAACTTGTAGCTTTAGCTGAACACTGTGCAGAGGTCACACTAAACTAACTTGTAGCTTTAGCTGAAGACTGTGAGGAGGATGCACTACACTAACTTGTAGCTTTAGCTGAACTCTGTGCACCACACTAACTTGTAGCTTTAGCTGAACACTGTTCAGAGGACGCACTACACTAACTTGTAGCTTTAGCTGAACACTGTGCAGAGGTCGCACAACACTAACTTGTAGCTTTAGCTGAACACTGTGCAGAGGTCGCACTAAACTAACTTGTAGCTTTAGCTGACGACTGTGAGGAGGATGCACTACACTAACTTGTAGCTTTAGCTGAACACTGTTCAAAGGACGCACTACATTAACTTGCAGTTTTAGCTGAACACTGTGCAGAGGTCACACTACACTAACTTGTAGCTTTAGCTGAACACTGTGCACTACACTAACTTGTAGCTTTAGCTGAACACTGTTCAGAGGACGCACTACACTAACTTGTAGCTTTAGCTGAACACTGTGCAGAGGTCGCACTACACTAACTTGTAGCTTTAGCTGAACACTGTGCAGAGGTCACACTACACTAACTTGTAGCTTTAGCTGAAGACTGTGAGGAGGATGCACTACACTAACTTGTAGCTTTAGCTGAACTCTGTGCACTACACTAACTTGTAGCTTTAGCTGAACACTGTTCAGAGGACGCACTACACTAACTTGTAGCTTTAGCTGAACACTGTGCAGAGGTCGCACTACACTAACTTGTAGCTTTAGCTGAACACTGTGCAGAGGTCACACTAAACTAACTTGTAGCTTTAGCTGAAGACTGTGAGGAGGATGCACTACACTAACTTGTAGCTTTAGCTGAACACTGTACACTACACTAACTTGTAGCTTTAGCTGAACACTGTGAGGAGGACACACTACACTAACTTGTAGCTTTAGCTGAACACTGTGAGGAGGACGCACTACACTAACTTGTAGCTTTAGCTGAACACTGTGCACTACACTAACGTGTAGCTTTAGCTGAACACTGTTCAGAGGACGGACTACACTAACTTGTAGCTTTAGCTGAACACTGTTCAGAGGACGCACTACACTAACTTGTAGCTTTAGCTGAACACTGTGCATTACACTAACTAGTAGCTTTAGCTGAACACTGTTCAAAGGATGCACTACATTAATTTGCAGCTTTAGCTGAACACTGTGCAGAGGTCGCACTCCAATAACTTGTAGCTTTAGCTGAACACTGTGAGGAGGACGCACTACACTAACTTGTAGCTTTAGCTAAACACTGTGAGGAGGACGCACTACACTAACTTGTAGCTTTAGCTGAACACTGTTCAAAGGACGCACTACATTAACTTGCAGCTTTAGCTGAACACTGTGCAGAGGTCGCACTACACTAACGTGTAGCTTTAGCTTAGCACTGTGCACTACACTAACTTGTAGCTTTAGCTGAACACTGTTCAGAGGACGCACTACACTAACTTGTAGCTTTAGCTGAACACTGTGCAGAGGTCGCACTACACTAACTTGTAGCTTTAGCTGAACACTGTGCAGAGGTCACACTAAACCAACTTGTAGCTTTAGCTGAAGACTGTGAGGAGGATGCACTACACTAACTTGTAGCTTTAGCTGAACACTGTGCAGAAGTCGCACTACACTAACTTGTAGCTTTAGCTGAACACCGTGCAGAGGTCACACTACACTAACTTGTAGCTTTAGCTGAACACTGTGCAGAGGTCGCACTACACTAACTTGTAGCTTTAGCTGAACACTGTGCAGAGGTCGCACTACACTAACTTGTAGCTTTAGCTTAACACTATGCAGAGGTCACACTAAACTAACTTGTAGCTTTAGCTGAAGACTGTGAGGAGGATGCACTACACTAACTTGTAGCTTTAGCTGAACTCTGTGCACTACACTAACTTGTAGCTTTAGCTGAACACTGTTCAGAGGACGCACTACACTAACTTGTAGCTTTAGCTGAACACTGTGCAGAGGTCGCACTACACTAACTTGTAGCTTTAGCTGAACACTGTGCACTACACTAACTTGTAGCTTTAGCTGAACACTGTTCAGAGGACGCACTACACTAACTTGTAGCTTTAGGTGAACACTGTTCAGAGGACGCACTACACTAACTTGTAGCTTTAGCTGAACACTGTGCAGAGGTCGCACTAAACTAACTTGTAGCTTTAGCTGAACACTGTGAGGAGGACACACTACACTAACTTGTAGCTTTAGCTGAACACTGTTCAGAGGACGCACTACACTAACTTGTAACTTTAGCTGAACACTGTTCAAAAGACGCACTACATTAACTTGCAGCTTTAGCTGAACACTGTGCAGAGGTCGCACTACACTAACTTGTAACTTTAGCTGAACACTGTGAGGAGGACACACTACACTAACTTGTAGCTTTAGCTGAACACTGTGAGGAGGACGCACTACACTAACTTGTAGCTTTAGCTGAACACTGTTCAAAGGACGCACTACATTAACTTGCAGTTTTAGCTGAACACTGTGCAGAGGTCGCACTACACTAACTTGTAGCTTTAGCTGAACACTGTGCACTACACTAACTTGTAGCTTTAGCTGAACACTGTTCAGAGGACGCACTACACTAACTTGTAGCTTTAGCTGAACACTGTGCAGAGGTCGCACTACACTAACTTGTAGCTTTAGCTGAACACTGTGCAGAGGTCACACTAAACGAACTTGTAGCTTTAGCTGAAGACTGTGAGGAGGATGCACTACACTAACTTGTAGCTTTAGCTGAACTCTGTGCACTACACTAACTTGTAGCTTTAGCTAAAGACTGTTCAGAGGATGCACTACACTAACTTGTAGCTTTAGTTGAACACTGTGCAGAGGTCGCACTACACTAACTTGTAGCTTTAGCTGAACACTGTGCACTACACTAACTTGTAGATTTAGTTGAACACTGTACAGAGGACGCACTACACTAACTTGTAGCTTTAGCTGAACACTGTGCAGAGGTCGCACAACACTAACTTGTAGCTTTAGCTGAACACTGTGCAGAGGTCACACTAAACTAACTTGTAGCTTTAGCTGAAGACTGTGAGGAGGATGCACTACACTAACTTGTAGCTTTAGCTGAACACTGTTCAAAGGACGCACTACATTAACTTGCAGTTTTAGCTGAACACTGTGCAGAGGTCACACTACACTAACTTGTAGCTTTAGCTGAACACTGTGCACTACACTAACTTGTAGCTTTAGCTGAACACTGTTCAGAGGACGCACTACATTAACTTGTAGCTTTAGCTGAACACTGTGCAGAGGTCGCACTACACTAACTTGTAGCTTTAGCTGAACACTGTGCAGAGGTCACACTACACTAACTTGTAGCTTTAGCTGAAGACTGTGAGGAGGATGCACTACACTAACTTGTAGCTTTAGCTGAACTCTGTGCACTACACTAACTTGTAGCTTTAGCTGAACACTGTTCAGAGGACGCACTACACTAACTTGTAGCTTTAGCTGAACACTGTGCAGAGGTCGCACTACACTAACTTGTAGCTTTAGCTGAACACTGTGCAAAGGTCACACTAAACTAACTTGTAGCTTTAGCTGAACACTGTGAGGAGGACGCACTAAACTAACTTGTAGCTTTAGCTAAACACTGTGAGGAGGACGCACTACACTAACTTGTAGCTTTAGCTGAACACTGTTCAAAGGACGCACTACATTAACTTGCAGCTTTAGCTGAACACTGTGCAGAGGTCGCACTACACTAACGTGTAGCTTTAGCTTAGCACTGTGCACTACACTAACTTGTAGCTTTAGCTGAACACTGTTCAGAGGACGCACTACACTAACTGGTAGCTTTAGCTGAACACTGTGCAGAGGTCGCACTACACTAACTTGTAGCTTTAGCTGAACACTGTGCAGAGGTCACACTAAACTAACTTGTAGCTTTAGCTGGACACTGTGGAGGATGCACTACACTAACTTGTAGCTTTAGCTGAACTCTGTGCACTACACTAACTTGTAGCTTTAGCTGTACACTGTTCAGAGGACGCACTACACTAACTTGTAGCTTTAGCTGAACACTGTGCAGAGGTCGCACTACACTAACTTGTAGCTTTAGCTAAACACTGTACACTACACTAACTTGTAGCTTTAGCTGAACACTGTTCAGAGGACGCACTACACTAACTTGTAGCTTTAGCTGAACACTGTGCAGAGGTCACACTAAACTAACTTGTAGCTTTAGCTGAAGACTGTGAGGAGGATGCACTACACTAACTTGTAGCTTTAGCTGAACTCTGTGCACTACACTAACTTGTAGCTTTAGCTGAACACTGTTCAGAGGATGCACTACACTAACTTGTAGCTTTAGCTGAACACTGTGCAGAGGTCGCACAACACTAACTTGTAGCTTTAGCTGAACACTGTGCAGAGGTCACACTAAACTAACTTGTAGCTTTAGCTGAAGACTGTGAGGAGGATGCACTACACTAACTTGTAGCTTTAGCTGAACACTGTTCAAAGGACGCACTACATTAACTTGCAGTTTTAGCTGAACACTGTGCAGAGGTCACACTACACTAACTTGTAGCTTTAGCTGAACACTGTGCACTAAACTAACTTGTAGCTTTAGCTGAACACTGTTCAGAGGACGCACTACACTAACTTGTAGCTTTAGCTGAACACTGTGCAGAGGTCGCACTACACTAACTTGTAGCTTTAGCTGAACAATGTGCAGAGGTCACACTACACTAACTTGTAGCTTTAGCTGAAGACTGTGAGGAGGATGCACTACACTAACTTGTAGCTTTAGCTGAACTCTGTGCACTACACTAACTTGTAGCTTTAGCTGAACACTGTTCAGAGGACGCACTACACTAACTTGTAGCTTTAGCTGAACACTGTGCAGAGGTCGCACTACACTAACTTGTAGCTTTAGCTGAACACTGTGCAGAGGTCACACTAAACTAACTTGTAGCTTTAGCTGAAGACTGTGAGGAGGATGCACTACACTAACTTTTAGCTTTAGCTGAACACTGTACACTACACTAACTTGTAGCTTTAGCTGAACACTGTGAGGAGGACACACTACACTAACTTGTAGCTTTAGCTGAACACTGTGAGGAGGACGCACTACACTAACTTGTAGCTTTAGCTGAACACTGTGCACTACACTAACGTGTAGCTTTAGCTGAACACTGTTCAGAGGACGGACTACACTAACTTGTAGCTTTAGCTGAACACTGTTCAGAGGACGCACTACACTAACTTGTAGCTTTAGCTGAACACTGTGCAGAGGTCGCACTAAACTAACTTGTAGCTTTAGCTGAACACTGTCAGGAGGACACACTACACTAACTTGTAGCTTTAGCTGAACACTGTTCAGAGGATGCACTACACTAACTTGTAGCTTTAGCTGAACACTGTGCATTACACTAACTAGTAGCTTTAGCTGAACACTGTTCAAAGGATGCACTACATTAACTTGCAGCTTTAGCTGAACACTGTGCAGAGGTCGCACTCCAATAACTTGTAGCTTTAGCTGAACACTGTGAGGAGGACGCACTACACTAACTTGTAGCTTTAGCTAAACACTGTGAGGAGGACACACTACACTAACTTGTAGCTTTAGCTGAACACTGTTCAAAGGACGCACTACATTAACTTGCAGCTTTAGCTGAACACTGTGCAGAGGTCGCACTACACTGACGTGTAGCTTTAGCTTAGCACTGTGCACTACACTAACTTGTAGCTTTAGCTGAACACTGTTCAGAGGACGCACTACACTAACTTGTAGCTTTAGCTGAACACTGTGCAGAGGTCGCACTACACTAACTTGTAGCTTTAGCTGAACACTGTGCAGAGGTCACACTAAACCAACTTGTAGCTTTAGCTGAAGACTGTGAGGAGGATGCACTACACTAACTTGTAGCTTTAGCTGAACACTGTGCAGAAGTCGCACTACACTAACTTGTAGCTTTAGCTGAACACCGTGCAGAGGTCACACTACACTAACTTGTAGCTTTAGCTGAACACTGTGCACTACACTAACTTGTAGCTTGAGCTGAACACTGTTCAGAGGACGCACTACACTAACTTGTAGCTTTAGCTGAACACTGTGCAGAGGTCGCACTAAACTAACTTGTAGCTTTAGCTGAACACTGTGAGGAGGACACACTACACTAACTTGTAGCTTTAGCTGAACACTGTTCAGAGGACGCACTACACTAACTTGTAGCTTTAGCTGAACACTGTGCACTACACTAACTAGTAGCTTTAGCTGAACACTGTTCAAAAGACGCACTACATTAACTTGCAGCTTTAGCTGAACACTGTGCAGAGGTCGCACTACACTAACTTGTAGCTTTAGCTGAACACTGTGAGGAGGACACACTACACTAACTTGTAGCTTTAGCTGAACACTGTGAGGAGGACGCACTACACTAACTTGTAGCTTTAGCTGAACACTGTTCAAAGGACGCACTACATTAACTTGCAGTTTTAGCTGAACACTGTGCAGAGGTCGCACTACACTAACTTGTAGCTTTAGCTGAACACTGTGCACTACACTAACTTGTAGCTTTAGCTGAACACTGTTCAGAGGACGCACTACACTAACTTGTAGCTTTAGCTGAACACTGTGCAGAGGTCGCACTACACTAACTTGTAGCTTTAGCTGAAGACTGTGAGGAGGATGCACTACACTAACTTGTAGCTTTAGCTGAACTCTGTGCACTACACTAACTTGTAGCTTTAGCTAAACACTGTTCAGAGGATGCACTACACTAACTTGTAGCTTTAGTTGAACACTGTGCAGAGGTCGCACTACACTAACTTGTAGCTTTAGCTGAACACTGTGCACTACACTAACTTGTAGATTTAGTTGAACACTGTTCAGAGGACGCACTACACTAACTTGTACCTTTAGCTGAACACTGTGCAGAGGTCGCACTACACTAACTTGTAGCTTTAGCTGAACACTGTGCAGAGGTCACACTAAACTAACTTGTAGCTTTAGCTGAAGACTGTGAGGAGGATGCACTACACTAACTTGTAGCTTTAGCTGAACTCTGTGCACTACACTAACTTGTAGCTTTAGCTGAACACTGTTCAGAGGGCGCACTACACTAACTTGTAGCTTTAGCTGAACACTGTGCAGAGGTCGCACTACACTAACTTGTAGCTTTAGCTGAACACTGTGCACTACACTAACTTGTAGCTTTAGCTGAACACCGTTCAGAGGTCGCACTACACTAACTTGTAGCTTTAGCTGAACACTGTGCAGAGGTCACACTAAACGAACTTGTAGCTTTAGCTGAAGACTGTGAGGAATATGCACTACACTAACTTGTAGCTTTAGCTGATCTCTGTGCACTACACTAACTTGTAGGTTTAGCTAAACACTGTTCAGAGGATGCACTACACTAACTTGTAGCTTTAGTTGAACACTGTGCAGAGGTCGCACTACACTAACTTGTAGCTTTAGCTGAACACTGTGCACTACACTAACTTGTAGATTTAGTTGAACACTGTTCAGAGGACGCACTACACTAACTTGTAGCTTTAGCTGAACACTGTGCAGAGGTCGCACAACACTAACTTGTAGCTTTAGCTGAACACTGTGCAGAGGTCACACTAAACTAACTTGTAGCTTTAGCTGAAGACTGTGAGGAGGATGCACTACACTAACTTGTAGCTTTAGCTGAACACTGTTCAAAGGACGCACTACATTAACTTGCAGTTTTAGCTGAACACTGTGCAGAGGTCACATTACACTAACTTGTAGCTTTAGCTGAACACTGTGCACTACACTAACTTGTAGCTTTAGCTGAACACTGTTCAGAGGACGCACTACACTAACTTGTAGCTTTAGCTGAACACTGTGCAGAGGTCGCACTACACTAACTTGTAGCTTTAGCTGAACACTGTGCAGAGGTCACACTACACTAACTTGTAGCTTTAGCTGAAGACTGTGAGGAGGATGCACTACACTAACTTGTAGCTTTAGCTGAACTCTGTGCACTACACTAACTTGTAGCTTTAGCTGAACACTGTTCAGAGGACGCACTACACTAACTTGTAGCTTTAGCTGAACACTGTGCAGAGGTCGCACTACACTAACTTGTAGCTTTAGCTGAACACTGTGCAGAGGTCACACTAAACTAACTTGTAGCTTTAGCTGAAGACTGTGAGGAGGATGCCCTACACTAACTTGTAGCTTTTGCTGAACTCTGTGCACTACACTAACTTGTAGCTTTAGCTGAACACTGTTCAGAGGACGCACTACACTAACTTGTAGCTTTAGCTGAACACTGTGCACAGGTCGCACTACACTAACTTGTAGCTTTAGCTGAACACTGTACACTACACTAACTTGTAGCTTTAGCTGAACACTGTTCAGAGGTCGCACTACACTAACTTGTAGCTTTAGCTGAACACTGTGAGGAGGACGCACTACACTAACTTGTAGCTTTAGCTGAACACTGTGCACTACACTAACTTGTAGCTTTAGCTGAACACTGTTCAAAGGACGCACTGCAATAACTTGTAGCTTTAGCTGAACACTGTGCAGAGGTCACACTACACTAACTTGTAGCTTTAGCTGAACACTGTGAGGAGGACGCACTACACTAACTTGTAGCTTTAGCTGAACACTGTGCACTACACTAACTTGTAGCTTTAGCTGAACACTGTTCAAAGGACGCACTGCAATAACTTGTAGCTTTAGCTGAACACTGTGCAGAGGTCGCACTACACTAACTTGTAGCTTTAGCTGAACACTGTGAGGAGGACACACTACACTAACTTGTAGCTTTAGCTGAACACTGTGAGGAGGACGCACTACACTAACTTGTAGCTTTAGCTGAACACTGTGCACTACACTAACGTGTAGCTTTAGCTGAACACTGTTCAGAGGAAGGACTACACTAACTTGTAGCTTTAGCTGAACACTGTTCAGAGGACGCACTACACTAACTTGTAGCTTTAGCTGAACACTGTGCAGAGGTCGCACTAAACTAACTTGTAGCTTTAGCTGAACACTGTCAGGAGGACACACTACACTAACTTGTAGCTTTAGCTGAACACTGTTCAGAGGACGCACTACACTAACTTGTAGCTTTAGCTGAACACTGTGCATTACACTAACTAGTAGCTTTAGCTGAACACTGTTCAAAGGATGCACTACATTAACTTGCAGCTTTAGCTGAACACTGTGCAGAGGTCGCACTACAATAACTTGTAGCTTTAGCTGAACACTGTGAGGAGGACGCACTACACTAACTTGTAGCTTTAGCTAAACACTGTGAGGAGGATGCACTACACTAACTTGTAGCTTTAGCTGAACACTGTTCAAAGGACGCACTACATTAACTTGCAGCTTTAGCTGAACACTGTGCAGAGGTCGCACTACACTAACGTGTAGCTTTAGCTTAGCACTGTGCACTACACTAACTTGTAACTTTAGCTGAACACTGTTCAGAGGACGCACTACACTAACTTGTAGCTTTAGCTGAACACTGTGCAGAGGTCGCACTACACTAACTTGTAGCTTTAGCTGAACACTGTGCACTACACTAACTTGTAGATTTAGCTGAACACTGTTCAGAGGACGTACTACACTAACTTGTAGCTTTAGCTGAACACTGTGCAGAGGTCGCACTACACTAACTTGTAGCTTTAGCTGAACACTGTGCAGAGGTCGCATTACACTAACTTGTAGCTTTAGCTGAACACTGTGAGGAGGACACACTACACTAACTTGTAGCTTTAGCTGAACACTGTGAGGAGGACGCACTACACTAACTTGTAGCTTTAGCTGAACACTGTGCACTACACTAACGTGTAGCTTTAGCTGAACACTGTTCAGAGGAAGGACTACACTAACTTGTAGCTTTAGCTGAACACTGTTCAGAGGACGCACTACACTAACTTGTAGCTTTAGCTGAACACTGTGCAGAGGTCGCACTAAACTAACTTGTAGCTTTAGCTGAACACTGTCAGGAGGACACACTACACTAACTTGTAGCTTTAGCTGAACACTGTTCAGAGGACGCACTACACTAACTTGTAGCTTTAGCTGAACACTGTGCATTACACTAACTAGTAGCTTTAGCTGAACACTGTTCAAAGGATGCACTACATTAACTTGCAGCTTTAGCTGAACACTGTGCAGAGGTCGCACTACAATAACTTGTAGCTTTAGCTGAACACTGTGAGGAGGACGCACTACACTAACTTGTAGCTTTAGCTAAACACTGTGAGGAGGACGCACTACACTAACTTGTAGCTTTAGCTGAACACTGTTCAAAGGACGCAATACATTAACTTGCAGCTTTAGCTGAACACTGTGCAGAGGTCGCACTACACTAACGTGTAGCTTTAGCTTAGCACTGTGCACTACACTAACTTGTAACTTTAGCTGAACACTGTTCAGAGGATGCACTACACTAACTTGTAGCTTTAGCTGAACACTGTGCAGAGGTCGCACTACACTAACTTGTAGCTTTAGCTGAACACTGTGCACTACACTAACTTGTAGATTTAGCTGAACACTGTTCAGAGGACGTACTACACTAACTTGTAGCTTTAGCTGAACACTGTGCAGAGGTCGCACTACACTAACTTGTAGCTTTAGCTGAACACTGTGCAGAGGTCACACTAAACTAACTTGTAGCTTTAGCTGAAGACTGTGAGGAGGATGCACTACACTAACTTGTAGCTTTTGCTGAACTCTGTCCACTACACTAACTTGTAGCTTTAGCTGAACACTGTTCAGAGGACGCACTACACTAACTTGTAGCTTTAGCTGAACACTGTGCAGAGGTCGCACTACACTAACTTGTAGCTTTAGCTGAACACTGTGCACTACACTAACTTGTAGCTTTAGCTGAACACTGTTCAAAGGACGCACTGCAATAACTTGTAGCTTTAGCTGAACACTGTGCAGAGGTCACACTACACTAACTTGTAGCTTTAGCTGAACACTGTGAGGAGGACACACTACACTAAGTTGTAGCTTTAGCTGAACACTGTTCAGAGGACGCACTACACTAACTTGTAGCTTTAGCTGAACACTGTGCACTACACTAACGTGTAGCTTTAGCTGAACACTGTTCAGAGGAAGGACTACACTAACTTGTAGCTTTAGCTGAATACTGTTCAGAGGACGCACTACACTAACTTGTAGCTTTAGCTGAACACTGTGCAGAGGTCACACTAAACTAACTTGTAGCTTTAGCTGAACACTGTCAGGAGGACACACTACACTAACTTGTAGCTTTAGCTGAACACTGTTCAGAGGACGCACTACACTAACTTGTAGCTTTAGCTGAACACTGTGCATTACACTAACTAGTAGCTTTAGCTGAACACTGTTCAAAGGATGCACTACATTAACTTGCAGCTTTAGCTGAACACTGTGCAGAGGTCACACTACAATAACTTGTAGCTTTAGCTGAACACTGTGAGGAGGACGCACTACACTAACTTGTAGCTTTAGCTAAACACTGTGAGGAGGACGCACTACACTAACTTGTAGCTTTAGCTGAACACTGTTCAAAGGACGCACTACATTAACTTTCAGCTTTAGCTGAACACTGTGCAGAGGTCGCACTACACTAACGTGTAGCTTTAGCTTAGCACTGTGCACTACACTAACTTGTAGCTTTAGCTGAACACTGTTCAGAGGACGCACTACACTAACTTGTAGCTTTAGCTGAACACTGTGCAGAGGTCGCACTACACTAACTTGTAGCTTTAGCTGAACACTGTGCAGAGGTCACACTAAACTAACTTGTAGCTTTAGCTGAAGACTGTGAGGAGGATGCACTACACTAACTTGTAGCTTTAGCTGAACTCTGTGCATTACACTAACTTGTAGCTTTAGCTGAACACTGTTCAGAGGACGCACTACACTAACTTGTAGCTTTAGCTGAACACTGTGCAGAGTTCTCACTACACTAACTTGTAGCTTTAGCTGAACACTGTACACTACAGTAACTTGTAGCTTTAGCTGAACACTGTTCAGAGGATGCACTACTCTAACTTGTAGCTTTAGCTGAACACTGTGCAGAGGTCACACTAAACTAACTTGTAGCTTTAGCTGAAGACTGTGAGGAGGATGCACTACACTAACTTGTAGCTTTAGCTGAACTCTGTGCACTACACTAACTTGTAGCTTTAGCTGAACACTGTTCAGAGGACGCACTACACTAACTTGTAGCTTTAGCTGAACACTGTGCAGAGGTCGCACTACACTAACTTGTAGCTTTAGCTGAACACTGTGCAGAGGTCACACTAAACTAACTTGTAGCTTTAGCTGAAGACTGTGAGGAGGATGCACTACACTAACTTGTAGCTTTAGCTGAACTCTGTGCACTACACTAACTTGTAGCTTTAGCTGAACACTGTTCAGAGGACGCACTACACTAACTTGTAGCTTTAGCTGAACACTGTGCAGAGGTCGCACAACACTAACTTGTAGCTTTAGCTGAACACTGTGCAGAGGTCACACTAATCTAACTTGTAGCTTTAGCTGAAGACTGTGAGGAGGATGCACTACACTAACTTTTAGCTTTAGCTGAACTCTGTGCACTACACTAACTTGTAGCTTTAGCTGAACACTGTTCAAAGGACGCACTGCAATAACTTGTAGCTTTAGCTAAACACTGTGCAGAGGTCGCACTACACTAACTTGTAGCTTTAGCTGAACACTGTGAGGAGGACACACTACACTAACTTGTAGCTTTAGCTGAACAATGTGAGGAGTACGCACTGCACTAACTTGTAGCTTTAGCTGAACACTGTGCACTACACTAACATGTAGCTTTAGCTGAACACTGTTCAGAGGACGCACTACACTAACTTGTAGCTTTAGCTGAACACTGTTCAGTGGACGCACTACACTAACTTGTAGCTTTAGCTGAACACTGTGCACTACACTAACTTGTAGCTTGAGCTGAACACTGTTCAGAGGACGCACTACACTAACCTGTAGCTTTAGCTGAACACTGTGCAGAGGTTGCACTAAACTAACTTGTAGCTTTAGCTGAACACTGTGAGGAGGACGCACTACACGAACTTGTAGCTTTAGCTGAACACTGTTCAGAGGACGCACTACACTAACTTGTAGCTTTAGCTGAACACTGTGCACAACACTAACTAGTAGCTTTAGCTGAACACTGTTCAAAAGACGCACTACATTAACTTGCAGCTTTAGCTGAACACTGTGCAGAGGTCGCACTACACTAACTTGTAGCTTTAGCTGAACACTGTGAGGAGGACGCACTACACTAACTTGTAGCTTTAGCTGAACACTGTTCAAAGGACGCACTACATTAACTTGCAGTTTTAGCTGAACACTGTGCAGAGATCGCACTACACTAACTTGTAGCTTTAGCTGAACACTGTTCAGAGGATGCACTACACTAACTTGTAGCTTTAGCTGAACACTGTGCAGAGGTCGCACTACACTAACTTGTTGCTTTAGCTGAACACTTTGCAGAGGTCACACTAAACTAACTTGTAGCTTTAGCTGAAGACTGTGAGGAGCATGCACTACACTAACTTGTAGCTTTAGCTGAACTCTGTGCACTACACTAACTTGTAGCTTTAGCTGAACACTGTTCAGAGGATGCACTACACTAACTTGTAGCTTTAGCTGAACACTGTGCAGAGGGCGCACTACACTAACTTGTAGCTTTAGCTGAACACTGTGCACTACACTAACTTGTAGATTTAGTTGAACACTGTTCAGAGGACGCAGTACACTAACTTGTAGCTTTAGCTGAACACTGTGCAGAGGTCGCACTACACTAACTTGTAGCTTTAGCTGAACACTGTGCAGAGGTCACACTAAACTAACTTGTAGCTTTAGCTGAAGACTGTGAGGAGGATGCACTACACTAACTTGTAGCTTTAGCTGAACTCTGTGCACTACACTAACTTGTAGCTTTAGCTGAACACTGTTCAGAGGACGCACTACACTAACTTGAAGCTTTAGCTGAACACTGTGCAGAGGTCGCACTACACTAACTTGTAGCTTTAGCTGAACACTGTGCACTACACTAACTTGTAGCTTTAGCTGAACACTGTGCAGAGGTCGCACTAAACTAACTTGTAGCTTTAGCTGAACACTGTGAGGAGCACACACTACACTAACTTATAGCTTTAGCTGAACACTGTTCAGAGGACGCACTACACTAACTTGTAGCTTTAGCTGAACACTGTGCACTACACTAACTAGTAGCTTTAGCTGAACACTGTTCAAAGGACGCACTACATTAACTTGCAGCTTTAGCTGAACACTGTGCAGAGGTCGCACTGCACTAACTTGTAGCTTTAGCTGAACACTGTGAGGAGGACGCACTACACTAACTTGTAGCTTTAGCTGAACACTGTGAGGAGGACGCACTACACTAACTTGTAGCTTTAGCTGAACACTGTTCAAAGGACGCACTACATTAACTTGCAGCTTTAGCTGAACACTGTGCAGAGGTCGCAGTACACTAACTTGTAGCTTTAGCTGAACACTGTGAGGAGGACACACTACACTAACTTGTAGCTTTAGCTGAACACTGTGCACTACACTAACTTGTAGCTTGAGCTTAACATTGTTCAGAGGACGCACTACACTAACTTGCAGCTTTAGCTGAACACTGTGCAGAGGTCGCACTAAACTAACTTGTAGCTTTAGATGAACACTGAGGAGGACACACTACGCTAACTTGTAGCTTTAGCTGAACACTGTTCAGAGGACGCACAACACTAACTTGTAGCTTTAGCTGAACACTGTGCACTACACTAACTAGTAGCTTTAGCTGAACACTGTTCAAAGGACGCACTACATTAACTTGCAGCTTTAGCTGAACACTGTGCAGAGGTCGCACTACACTAACTTGTAGCTTTAGGTGAATACTGTTCAAAGGACGCACTACACTAACTTGTAGCTTTAGCTGAACACTGTTCAAAGGATGCACTACACTAACTTGTAGCTTTAGCTGAACACTGTTCAAAGGACGCACTACATTAACTTGCAGCTTTAGCTGAACACTGTGCAGAGGTCGCACTACACTAAAGTGTAGCTTTAGCTGAACACTGTGCACTACACTAACTTGTAGCTTTAGCTGAACACTGTTCAGAGGACGCACTACACTAACTTGAAGCTTTAGCTGAACACTGTGCAGAAGTCGCACTACACTAACTTGTAGCTTTAGCTGAACACTGTGCAGAGGTCACACTAAACTAACTTGTAGCTTTAGCTGAAGACTGTGAGGAGGATGCACTACACTAACTTGTAGCTTTAGCTGAACTCTGTGCACTACACTAACTTGTAGCTTTAGCTGAACACTGTTCAGAGGACGCACTACACTAACTTATAGCTTTAGCTGAACACTGTGCAGAGGTCGCACTACACTAACTTGTAGCTTTAGCTGAACACTGTACACTACAATAACTTGTAGATTTAGCTGAACACTGTTCAGAGGACGCACTACACTAACTTGTAGCTTTAGCTGAACACTGTGCAGAGGTCACACTAAACTAACTTGTAGCTTTAGCTGAAGACTGTGAGGAGGATGCACTACACTAACTTGTAGCTTTAGCTGAACACTGTTCAAAGGACGCACTGCAATAACTTGTAGCTTTAGCTGAACACTGTGCAGAGGTCGCACTACACTAACTTGTAGCTTTAGCTGAACACTGTGAGGAGGACACACTACACTAACTTGTAGCTTTAGCTGAACACTGTGAGGAGGACGCACTGCACTAACTTGTAGCTTTAGCTGAACATTGTGCACTACACTAACATGTAGCTTTAGCTGAACACTGTTCAGAGGACGCACTACACTAACTTGTAGCTTTAGCTGAACACTGTTCAGTGGACGCACTACACTAACTTGTAGCTTTAGCTGAACACTGTTCAGAGGACGCACTACACTAACTTGTAGCTTTAGCTGAACACTGTGCAGAGGTCGCACTTAACTAACTTGTAGCTTTAGCTGAACACTGTGAGGAGGACACACTACACTAACTTGTAGCTTTAGCTGAACACTGTTCAGAGGACGCACTACACTAACTTGTAGCTTTAGCTGAACACTGTGCACAACACTAACTAGTAGCTTTAGCTGAACACTGTTCAAAAGACGCACTACATTAACTTGCAGCTTTAGCTGAACACTGTGCAGAGGTCGCACTACACTAACTTGTAGCTTTAGCTGAACACTGTGAGGAGGACACACTACACTAACTTGTAGCTTTAGCTGAACACTGTTCAAAGGACGCACTACATTAACTTGCAGTTTTAGCTGAACACTGTGCAGAGGTCGCACTACACTAACTTGTAGCTTTAGCTGAAAACTGTGAGGAAGACGCACTACACTAACTTGTAGCTTTAGCTGAACACTGTTCAAAGGACACACTGCAATAACTTGTAGCTTTAGCTGAACACTGTGCAGAGGTCACACTAAACTAACTTGTAGCTTTAGCTGAAGACTGTGAGGAGGATGCACTACACTAACTTGTAGCTTTAGCTGAACTCTGTGCACTACACCAACTTGTAGCTTTAGCTGAACACTGTTCAGAGGATGCACTACACTAACTTGCAGGTTTAGCTGAACACTGTGCAGAGGTCGCACTACACTAACTTGTAGCTTTAGCTGAACACTGTGAGGAGGACACACTACACTAACTTGTAGCTTTAGCTGAACACTGTGAGGAGGACGCACTACACTAACTTGTAGCTTTAGCTGAACATTGTGCACTACACTAACTTGTAGCTTTAGCTGAACACTGTTCAAAGGACACACTACATTAACTTGCAGTTTTAGCTGAACACTGTGCAGAGGTTGCACTACACTAACTTGTAGCTTTAGCTGAACACTGTGAGGAGGACACACTACACTAACTTGTAGCTTTAGCTGAACACTGTGCACTACACTAACTTGTAGCTTGAGCTTACCATTGTTCGGAGGACGCACTACACTAACTTGCAGCTTTAGCTGAACACTGTGCAGAGGTCGCACTAAACTAACTTGTAGCTTTAGCTGAACACTGTGAGGAGGACACACTACACTAACTTGTAGCTTTAGCTGAACACTGTTCAGAGGACGCACTACACTAACTTGTAACTTTAGCTGAACACTGTGCACTACACTAACTAGTAGCTTTAGCTGAACACTGTTCAAAAGACGCACTACATTAACTTGCAGCTTTAGCTGAACACTGTGCAGAGGTCGCACTGCACTAACTTGTAGCTTTAGCTGAACACTGTGAGGAGGACGCACTACACTAACTTGTAGCTTTAGCTGAACACTGTGAGGAGGACGCACTACACTAACTTGTAGCTTTAGCTGAACACTGTGCACTACACTAACTTGTAGCTTGAGCTTAACACTGTTCAGAGGACGCACTACACTAACTTGTAGCTTTAGCTGAACACTGTGCAGAGGTCGCACTAAACTAACTTGTAGCTTTAGATGAACACTGAGGAGGACACACTACGCTAACTTGTAGCTTTAGCTGAACACTGTTCAGAGGACGCACTACACTAACTTGTAGCTTTAGCTGAACACTGTGCACTACACTAACTAGTAGCTTTAGCTGAACACTGTTCAAAGGACGCACTACATTAACTTGCAGCTTTAGCTGAACACTGTGCAGAGGTCGCACTACACTAACTTGTAGCTTTAGCTGAACACTGTTCAAAGGACGCACTACACTAACTTGTAGCTTTAGCTGAACACTGTTCAAAGGACGCACTACACTAACTTGTAGCTTTAGCTGAACACTGTTCAAAGGACGCACTACATTAACTTGCAGCTTTAGCTGAACACTGTGCAGAGGTCGCACTACACTAAAGTGTAGCTTTAGCTGAACACTGTTCACTACACTAACTTGTAGCTTTAGCTGAACACTGTTCAGAGGATGCACTACACTAACTTGTAGCTTTAGCTGAACACTGTGCAGAGGTCACACTAAACTAACTTGTAGCTTTAGCTGAAGACTGTGAGGAGGATGCACTACACTAACTTGTAGCTTTAGCTGAACTCTGTGCACTACACTAACTTGTAGCTTTAGCTGAACACTGTTCAGAGGACGCACTACACTAACTTGTAGCTTTAGCTGAACACTGTGCAGAGGTCGCACTACACTAACGTGTAGCTTTAGCTGAACACTGTACACTACAATAACTTGTAGCTTTAGCTGAACACTGTTCAGAGGACGCACTACACTAACTTGTAGCTTTAGCTGAACACTGTGCAGAGGTCGCACTAAACTAACTTGTAGCTTTAGCTGAACACTGTGAGGAGGACACACTACACTAACTTGTAGCTTTAGCTGAACACTGTTCAGAGGACGCACTACACTAACTTGTAGCTTTAGCTGAACACTGTGCAGAGGTCGCACTACACTAACTTGTAGCTTTAGCTGAACACTGTGCAGAGGTCGCACTACACTAACTTGTAGCTTTAGCTGAACACTGTACACTACAATAACTTGTAGCTTTAGCTGAACACTGTTCAGAGGACGCACTACACTAACTTGTAGCTTTAGCTGAACACTGTTCAGAGGACACACTACACTAACTTGTAGCTTTAGCTGAACACTGTGCAGAGGTCACACTAAACTAACTTGTAGCTTTAGCTGAAGACTGTGAGGAGGATGCACTACACTAACTTGTAGCTTTAGCTGAACTCTGTGCACTACACTAACTTGTAGCTTTAGCTGAACACTATTCAGAGGACGCACTACACTAACTTGTAGCTTTAGCTGAACACTGTGCAGAGGTCGCACTACACGAACTTGTAGCTTTAGCTGAAAACTGTGAGGAAGACGCACTACACTAACTTGTAGCATTAGCTGAACCCTGTTCAAAGGACGCACTGCAATAACTTGTAGCTTTAGCTGAACACTGTGCAGAGGTCGCACTACACTAACTTGTAGCTTTAGCTGAACACTGTGAGGAGGACACACTACACTAACTTGTAGCTTTAGCTGAACACTGTGAGGAGGACGCACTGCACTAACTTGTAGCTTTAGCTGAACTCTGTGCACTACACTAACATGTAGCTTTAGCTGAACACTGTTCAGAGGATGCACTACACTAACTTGTAGCTTTAGCTGAAAACTGTGAGGAAGACGCACTACACTAACTTGTAGCTTTAGCTGAACACTGTTCAAAGGACGCACTGCAATAACTTGTAGCTTTAGCTGAACACTGTGCAGAGGTCGCACTACACTAACTTGTAGCTTTAGCTGAACACTGTGCAGAGGTCGCAGTACACTAACTTGTAGCTTTAGCTGAACACTGTGAGGAGGACACACTACACTAACTTGTAGCTTTAGCTGAACACTGTGCACTACACTAACTTGTAGCTTGAGCTTAACATTGTTCAGAGGACGCACTACACTAACTTGCAGCTTTAGCTGAACACTGTGCAGAGGTCGCACTAAACTAACTTGTAGCTTTAGCTGAACACTGTGAGGAGGACACACTACACTAACTTGTAGCTTTAGCTGAACACTGTTCAGAGGACGCACTACACTAACTTGTAACTTTAGCTGAACACTGTGCACTACACTAACTAGTAGCTTTAGCTGAACACTGTTCAAAGGACGCACTACATTAACTTGCAGCTTTAGCTGAACACTGTGCAGAGGTCGCACTGCACTAACTTGTAGCTTTAGCTGAACACTGTGAGGAGGACGCACTACACTAACTTGTCGCTTTAGCTGAACACTGTGAGGAGGACGCACTACACTAACTTGTAGCTTTAGCTGAACACTGTGCACTACACTAACTTGTAGCTTGAGCTTAACACTGTTCAGAGGACGCACTACACTAACTTGTAGCTTTAGCTGAACACTGTGCAGAGGTCGCACTAAACTAACTTATAGCTTTAGATTGAACACTGAGGAGGACACACTACGCTAACTTGTATCTTTAGCTGAACACTGTTCAGAGGACGCACTACACTAACTTGTAGCTTTAGCTGAACACTGTGCACTACACTAACTAGTAGCTTTAGCTGAACACTGTTCAAAGGACGCACTACATTAACTTGCAGCTTTAGCTGAACACTGTGCAGAGGTCGCACTACACTAACTTGTAGCTTTAGCTGAACACTGTTCAAAGGACGCACTACACTAACTTGTAGCTTTAGCTGAACACTGTTCAAAGGACGCACTACATTAACTTGCAGCTTTAGCTGAACACTGTGCAGAGGTCGCACTACACTAAAGTGTAGCTTTAGCTGAACACTGTGCACTACACTAACTTGTAGCTTTAGCTGAACACTGTTCAGAGGACGCACTACACTAACTTGAAGCTTTAGCTGAACACTGTGCAGAAGTCGAACTACACTAACTTGTAGCTTTAGCTGAACACTGTGCAGAGGTCACACTAAACTAACTTGTAGCTTTAGCTGAACACTGTGAGGAGGATGCACTACACTAACTTGTAGCTTTAGCTGAACACTTTGCAGAGGTCGCACTACACTAACTTGTAGCTTTAGCTGAACACTCTGAGGAGGACACACTACACTAACTTGTAGCTTTAGCTGAACACTGTGCACTACACTAACTTGTAGCTTGAGCTGAACACTGTTCAGAGGACGCACTACACTAACTTGTAGCTTTAGCTGAACACTGTGCAGAGGTCGCACTAAACTAACTTGTAGCTTTAGCTGAACACTGTGAGGAGGACACACTACACTAACTTGTAGCTTTAGCTGAACACTGCTCAAAGGATGCACTACATTAACTTGCAGCTTTAGCTGAACACTGTGCAGAGGTCACACTACACTAACTTGTAGCTTTAGCTGAACACTGTGCACTACACTAACTTGTAGCTTTAGCTGAACACTGTTCAGAGGACGCACTACACTAACTTGTAGCTTTAGCTGAACACTGTGCAGAGGTCGCACTACACTAACTTGTAGATTTAGCTGAACACTGTGCAGAGGTCACACTAAACGAACTTGTAGCTTTAGCTGAAGACTGTGAGGAGGATGCACTACACTAACTTGTAGCTTTAGCTGAACTCTGTGCACTACACTAACTTGTAGCTTTAGCTGAACACTGTTCAGAGGACGCACTACACTAACTTGTAGCTTTAGCTGAACACTGTGAGGAGGACGCACTACACTAACTTGTAGCTTTAGCTAAACACTGTGAGGAGGACGCACTACACTAACTTGTAGCTTTAGCTGAACACTGTTCAAAGGACGCACTACATTAACTTGCAGCTTTAGCTGAACACTGTGCAGAGGTCGCACTACATTAATTTGCAGGTTTAGCTGAACACTGTGCAGAGGTCGCACTACACTAACTTGTAGCTTTAGCTGAACATTGTGAGGAGGATGCACTACACTAACTTGTAGCTTTAGCTGAACTCTGTGCAGAGGTCGCACTACACTAACTTGTAGCTTTAGCTGAACACTGTGAGGAGGACACACTACACTAAATTGTAGCTTTAGCTGAACACTGTGCACTACACTAACTTGTAGCTTGAGCTGAACACTGTTCAGGGGACGCACTACACTAACTTGTAGCTTTAGCTGAACACTGTGCAGAGGTCACACTAAACGAACTTGTAGCTTTAGCTGAAGACTGTGAGGAGGATGCACTACACTAACTTGTAGCTTTAGCTGAACTCTGTGCACTACACTAACTTGTAGCTTTAGCTGAACACTGTTCAGAGGACGCACTACACTAACTTGTAGCTTTAGCTGAACACTGTGCAGAGGTCGCACTACACTAACTTGTAGCTTTAGCTGAACACTGTACACTACACTAACTTGTAGCTTTAGCTGAACACTGTTCAGAGGACGCACTACACTAACTTGTAGCTTTAGCTGAACACTGTGCAGAGGTCGCACTACACTAACTTGTAGCTTTAGCTGAATACTGTGAGGAAGACGCACTACACTAACTTGTAGCTTTAGCTGAACACTGTGCACTACACTAACTTGTAGCTTTAGCTGAACACTGTTCAAAGGACACACTGCAATAACTTGTAGCTTTAGCTGAACACTGTACAAAGGTCGCACTACACTAACTTGTAGCTTTAGCTGAACACTGTGAGGAGGACACACTACACTAACTTGTAGCTTTAGCTGAACACTGTGAGGAGGACGCACTGCACTAACTTGTAGCTTTAGCTGAACACTGTGCACTACACTAACTTTTAGCTTTAGCTGAACACTGTTAAAAGGACGCACTGCAATAACTTGAAGCTTTAGCTGAACACTGTGCAGAGGTCGCACTACACTAACTTGTAGCTTTAGCTGAACACTGTGAGGAGGACACATTACACTAACTTGTAGCTTTAGCTGAACACTGTGAGGAGGACGCACTACACTAACTTGTAGCTTTAGCTTAACACTATGCACTAGACTAACGTGTAGATTTAGCTGAACACTGTTCAGAGGACGCACTACACTAACTTGTAGCTTTAGCTGAACACTGCGCAGAGGTCGCACTACACTAACTTGTAGCTTTAGCTGAACACTGTGCAGAGGTCGCACTAAACTAACTTGTAGCTTTAGCTGAACACTGTCAGGAGGACACACTACAATAACTTGTAGCTTTAGCTGAACACTGTGCATTACACTAACTAGTAGCTTTAGCTGAACACTGTTCAAAGGACGCACCACATTAACTTGCAGCTTAAGCTGAACACTGTGAGGAGGACGCACTACACTAACTTGTAGCTTTAGCTAAACACTGTGAGGAGGACGCACTACACTAACTTGTAGCTTTAGATGAACACTGTTCAAAGGACGCACTACATTAACTTGCAGCTTTAGCTGAACACTGTGCAGAGGTCGCACTACATTAACTTGCAGGTTTAGCTGAACACTGTGCAGAGGTCGCACTACACTAACTTGTAGCTTTAGCTGAACACTGTGAGGAGGATGCACTACACTAACTTGTAGCTTTAGCTGAACACTTTGCAGAGGTCGCACTACACTAACTTGTAGCTTTAGCTGAACACTGTGAGGAGGACACACTACACTAACTTGTAGCTTTAGCTGAACACTGTGCACTACACTAACTTGTAGCTTGAGCTGAACACTGTTCAGAGGACGCACTACACTAACTTGTAGCTTTAGCTGAACACTGTGCAGAGGTCGCACTAAACTAACTTGTAGCTTTAGCTGAACACTGTGAGGAGGACACACTACACTAACTTGTAGCTTTAGCTGAACACTGCTCAAAGGATGCACTACATTAACTTGCAGCTTTAGCTGAACACTGTGCAGAGGTCACACTACACTAACTTGTAGCTTTAGCTGAACACTGTGCACTACACTAACTTGTAGCTTTAGCTGAACACTGTTCAGAGGACGCACTACACTAACTTGTAGCTTTAGCTGAACACTGTGCAGAGGTCGCACTACACTAACTTGTAGATTTAGCTGAACACTGTGCAGAGGTCACACTAAACGAACTTGTAGCTTTAGCTGAAGACTGTGAGGAGGATGCACTACACTAACTTGTAGCTTTAGCTGAACTCTGTGCACTACACTAACTTGTAGCTTTAGCTGAACACTGTTCAGAGGACGCACTACACTAACTTGTAGCTTTAGCTGAACACTGTGAGGAGGACGCACTACACTAACTTGTAGCTTTAGCTAAACACTGTGAGGAGGACGCACTACACTAACTTGTAGCTTTAGCTGAACACTGTTCAAAGGACGCACTACATTAACTTGCAGCTTTAGCTGAACACTGTGCAGAGGTCGCACTACATTAATTTGCAGGTTTAGCTGAACACTGTGCAGAGGTCGCACTACACTAACTTGTAGCTTTAGCTGAACATTGTGAGGAGGATGCACTACACTAACTTGTAGCTTTAGCTGAACACTGTGCAGAGGTCGCACTACACTAACTTGTAGCTTTAGCTGAACACTGTGAGGAGGACACACTACACTAAATTGTAGCTTTAGCTGAACACTGTGCACTACACTAACTTGTAGCTTGAGCTGATCACTGTTCAGGGGACGCACTACACTAACTTGTAGCTTTAGCTGAACACTGTGCAGAGGTCGCACTAAACTAACTTGTAGCTTTAGCTGAACACTGTGAGGAGGACACACTACACTAACTTGTAGCTTTAGCTGAACACTGTTCAGAGGATGCACTACACTAACTTGTAGCTTTAGCTGAACACTGTGCACTACACTAACTAGTAGCTTTAGCTGAACACTGTTCAAAGGACGCACTACATTAACTTGCAGCTTTAGCTGAACACTGTGCAGAGGTCGCACTACACTAACTTGTAGCTTTAGCTGAACACTGTGAGGAGGACGCACTACACTAACTTGTAGCTTTAGCTGAACACTGTGAGGAGGGCGCACTACACTAACTTGTAGCTTTAGCTGAACACTCCTCAAAGGATGCACTACATTAACTTGCAGCTTTAGCTGAACACTGTGCAGAGGTCACACTACACTTACTTGTAGCTTTAGCTGAACACTGTGCACTACACTAACTTGTAGCTTTAGCTGAACACTGTTCAGAGGACGCACTACACTAACTTGTAGCTTTAGCTGAACACTGTGCAGAGGTCGCACTACACTAACTTGTAGATTTAGCTGAACACTGTGCAGAGGTCACACTAAACGAACTTGTAGCTTTAGCTGAAGACTGTGAGGAGGATGCACTACACTAACTTGTAGCTTTAGCTGAACTCTGTGCACTACACTAACTTGTAGCTTTAGCTGAACACTGTTCAGAGGACGCACTACACTAACTTGTAGCTTTAGCTGAACACTGTGCAGAGGTCGCACTACACTAACTTGTAGCTTTAGCTGAACACTGTACACTACACTAACTTGTAGCTTTAGCTGAACACTGTTCAGAGGACGCACTACACTAACTTGTAGCTTTAGCTGAACACTGTGCAGAGGTCGCACTACACTAACTTGTAGCTTTAGCTGAATACTGTGAGGAAGACGCACTACACTAACTTGTAGCTTTAGCTGAACACTGTGCACTACACTAACTTGTAGCTTTAGCTGAACACTGTTCAAAGGACACACTGCAATAACTTGTAGCTTTAGCTGAACACTGTGCAAAGGTCGCACTACACTAACTTGTAGCTTTAGCTGAACACTGTGAGGAGGACACACTACACTAACTTGTAGCTTTAGCTGAACACTGTGAGGAGGACGCACTGCACTAACTTGTAGCTTTAGCTGAACACTGTGCACTACACTAACTTTTAGCTTTAGCTGAACACTGTTAAAAGGACGCACTGCAATAACTTGAAGCTTTAGCTGAACACTGTGCAGAGGTCGCACTACACTAACTTGTAGCTTTAGCTGAACACTGTGAGGAGGACACATTACACTAACTTGTAGCTTTAGCTGAACACTGTGAGGAGGACGCACTACACTAACTTGTAGCTTTAGCTGAACACTGTGAGGAGGACGCACTACACTAACTTGTAGCTTTAGCTAAACACTGTGAGGAGGACGCACTACACTAACTTGTAGCTTTAGCTGAACACTGTTCAAAGGACGCACTACATTAACTTGCAGCTTTAGCTGAACACTGTGCAGAGGTCGCACTACATTAATTTGCAGGTTTAGCTGAACACTGTGCAGAGGTCGCACTACACTAACTTGTAGCTTTAGCTGAACACTGTGAGGAGGACACACTACACTAAATTGTAGCTTTAGCTGAACACTGTGCACTACACTAACTTGTAGCTTGAGCTGATCACTGTTCAGGGGACGCACTACACTAACTTGTAGCTTTAGCTGAACACTGTGCAGAGGTCGCACTAAACTAACTTGTAGCTTTAGCTGAACACTGTGAGGAGGACACACTACACTAACTTGTAGCTTTAGCTGAACACTGTTCAGAGGATGCACTACACTAACTTGTAGCTTTAGCTGAACACTGTGCACTACACTAACTAGTAGCTTTAGCTGAACACTGTTCAAAGGACGCACTACATTAACTTGCAGCTTTAGCTGAACACTGTGCAGAGGTCGCACTACACTAACTTGTAGCTTTAGCTGAACACTGTGAGGAGGACGCACTACACTAACTTGTAGCTTTAGCTGAACACTGTTCAGAGGATGCACTACACCAACTTGTAGCTTTAGCTGAACACTGTGCACTACACTAACTAGTAGCTTTAGCTGAACACTGTTCAAAGGACGCACTACATTAACTTGCAGCTTTAGCTGAACACTGTGCAGAGGTCGCACTACACTAACTTGTAGCTTTAGCTGAACACTGTGAGGAGGGCGCACTACACTAACTTGTAGCTTTAGCTGAACACTCCTCAAAGGATGCACTACATTAACTTGCAGCTTTAGCTGAACACTGTGCAGAGGTCACACTACACTAACTTGTAGCTTTAGCTGAACACTGTGCACTACACTAACTTGTAGCTTTAGCTGAACACTGTTCAGAGGACGCACTACACTAACTTGTAGCTTTAGCTGAACACTGTGCAGAGGTCGCACTACACTAACTTGTAGATTTAGCTGAACACTGTGCAGAGGTCACACTAAATGAACTTGTAGCTTTAGCTGAAGACTGTGAGGAGGATGCACTACACTAACTTGTAGCTTTAGCTGAACTCTGTGCACTACACTAACTTGTAGCTTTTGCTGAACACTGTTCAGAGGACGCACTACACTAACTTGTAGCTTTAGCTGAACACTGTGCAGAGGTCGCACTACACTAACTTGTAGCTTTAGCTGAATACTGTGAGGAAGACGCACTACACTAACTTGTAGCTTTAGCTGAACACTGTGCACTACACTAACTTGTAGCTTTAGCTGAACACTGTTCAAAGGACACACTGCAATAACTTGTAGCTTTAGCTGAACACTGTGCAAAGGTCGCACTACACTAACTTGTAGCTTTAGCTGAACACTGTGAGGAGGACACACTACACTAACTTGTAGCTTTAGCTGAACACTGTGAGGAGGACGCACTGCACTAACTTGTAGCTTTAGCTGAACACTGTGCACTACACTAACTTTTAGCTGAACACTGTTAAAAGGACGCACTGCAATAACTTGAAGCTTTAGCTGAACACTGTGCAGAGGTCGCACAACACTAACTTGTAGCTTTAGCTGAACACTGTGAGGAGGACACATTACACTAACTTGTAGCTTTAGCTGAACACTGTGAGGAGGACGCACTACACTAACTTGTAGCTTTAGCTGAACACTATGCACTAGACTAACGTGTAGATTTAGCTGAACACTGTTCAGAGGACGCACTACACTAACTTGTAGCTTTAGCTGAACACTGTGCAGAGGTCGCACTACACTAACTTGTAGCTTTAGCTGAACACTGTGCAGAGGTCGCACTAAACTAACTTGTAGCTTTAGCTGAACACTGTCAGGAGGACACACTACAATAACTTGTAGCTTTAGCTGAACACTGTGCATTACACTAACTAGTAGCTTTAGCTGAACACTGTTCAAAGGACGCACCACATTAACTTGCAGCTTAAGCTGAACACTGTGCAGAGGTCACACTACAATAACTTGTAGCTTTAGCTGAACACTGTGAGGAGGACGCACTACACTAACTTGTAGCTTTAGCTAAACACTGTGAGGAGGACGCACTACACTAACTTGTAGCTTTAGATGAACACTGTTCAAAGGACGCACTACATTAACTTGCAGCTTTAGCTGAACACTGTGCAGAGGTCGCACTACATTAACTTGCAGGTTTAGCTGAACACTGTGCAGAGGTCGCACTACACTAACTTGTAGCTTTAGCTGAACACTGTGAGGAGGATGCACTACACTAACTTGTAGCTTTAGCTGAACACTTTGCAGAGGTCGCACTACACTAACTTGTAGCTTTAGCTGAACACTGTGAGGAGGACACACTACACTAACTTGTAGCTTTAGCTGATCACTGTGCACTACACTAACTTGTAGCTTGAGCTGAACACTGTTCAGAGGACGCACTACACTAACTTGTAGCTTTAGCTGAACACTGTGCAGAGGTCGCACTAAACTAACTTGTAGCTTTAGCTGAACACTGTGAGGAGGACACACTACACTAACTTGTAGCTTTAGCTGAACACTGTTCAGAGGACGCACTACACTAACTTGTAGCTTTAGCTGAACACTGTGCATTACACTAACTAGTAGCTTTAGCTGAACACTGTTCTAAGGACGCACTACATTAACTTGCAGCTTTAGCTGAACACTGTGCAGAGGTCGCACTACACTAACTTGTAGCTTTAGCTGAACACTGTGAGGAGGATGCACTACACTAACTTGTAGCTTTAGCTGAACACTGTGAGGAGGGCGCATTACACTAACTTGTAGCTTTAGCTGAACACTGCTCAAAGGACACACTACAATAACTTGCAGCTTTAGCTGAACACTGTGCAGAGGTCACACTACACTAACTTGTAGCTTTAGCTGAACACTGTGCACTACACTAACTTGTAGCTTTAGCTGAACACTGTTCAGAGGACGCACTACACTAACTTGTAGCTTTAGCTGAACACTGTGCAGAGGTCGCACTACACTAACTTGTAGCTTTAGCTGAACACTGTGCAGAGGTCACTCTAAACTAACTTGTAGCTTTAGCTGAAGACTGTGAGGAGGATGCACTACACTAACTTGTAGCTTTAGCTGAACTCTGTGCACTACACTAACTTGTAGCTTTAGCTGAACACTGTTCAAAGGACGCACTACACTAACTTGTAGCTTTAGCTGAACACTGTGCAGAGGTCGCACTACACTAAATTGTAGCTTTAGCTGAACACTGTGCACTACACTAACTTGTAGATTTAGCTGAACACTGTTCAGAGGACGCACTACACTAACTTGTAGCTTTAGCTGAACACTGTGCAGAGGTCGCACTACACTAACTTGTAGCTTTAGCTGAACACTGTGCAGAGGTCACACTAAACTAACTTGTAGCTTTAGCTGAAGACTGTGAGGAGGATGCACTACACTAACTTGTAGCTTTAGCTGAACTCTGTGCACTACACTAACTTGTAGCTTTAGCTGAACACTGTTCAGAGGACGCACTACACTAACTTGTAGGTTTAGCTGAACACTGTGCAGAGGTCGCACTACACTAACTTGTAGCTTTAGCTGAACACTGTGCACTACACTAACTTGTAGCTTTAGCTGAACACTGTTCAGAGGTCGCACTACACTAACTTGTAGCTTTAGCTGAACACTGTGCAGAGGTCACACTAAACTAACTTGTAGCTTTAGCTGAAGACTGTGAGGAGGATGCACTACACTAACTTGAAGCTTTAGCTGAACACTGTGCAGAGGTCGCACTACACTAACTTGTAGCTTTAGCTGAACACTGTGAGGAGGACGCACTACACTAACTTGTAGCTTTAGCTGAACACTGTGCACTACACTAACTTGTAGCTTTAGCTGAACACTGTTCAAAGGACGCACTGCAATAACTTTAGCTGAACACTGTGCAGAGGTCACACTAAACTAACTTGTAGCTTTAGCTGAAGACTGTGAGGAGGATGCACTACACTAACTTGTAGCTTTAGCTGAACACTGTGCAGAGGTCGCACTACACTAACTTGTAGCTTTAGCTGAACACTGTGAGGAAGACGCACTACACTAACTTGTAGCTTTAGCTGAACACTGTTCAGTGGACGCACTACACTAACCTATAGCTTTAGCTGAACACTGTGCACTACACTAACTTGTAGCTTTAGCTGAACACTGTGCAGAGGTCACACTAAACTAAATTGTAGCTTTAGCTGAAGTCTGTGAGGAGGATGCACTACACTAACTTGTAGCTTTAGCTGAACTCTGTGCACTACACTAACTTGTAGCTTTAGCTGAACACTGTTCAGAGGACGCACTACACTAACTTGTAGCTTTAGCTGAACACTGTGCACTACACTAACTTGTAGATTTAGCTGAACACTGTTCAGAGGACGTACTACACTAACTTGTAGCTTTAGCTGAACACTGTGCAGAGGTCGCACTACACTAACTTGTAGCTTTAGCTGAACACTGTGCAGAGGTCACACTAAACTAACTTGTAGCTTTAGCTGAAGACTATGAGGAGGATGCACTAAACTAACTTGTAGCTTTTGCTGAACTCTTTGCACTACACTAACTTGTAGCTTTAGCTGAACACTGTTCAGAGGACGCACTACACTAACTTGTAGCTTTAGCTGAACACTGTGCAGAGGTCGCACTACACTAACTTGTAGCTTTAGCTGAACACTGTACACTACACTAACTTGTAGCTTTAGCTGAACACTGTTCAGAGGTCGCACTACACTAACTTGTAGCTTTAGCTGAACACTGTGCAGAGGTCACACTACACTAACTTGTAGCTTTAGCTGAACACTGTGAGGAGGACGCACTACACTAACTTGTAGCTTTAGCTGAACACTGTGCACTACACTAACTTGTAGCTTTAGCTGAACACTGTTCAAAGGACGCACTGCAATAACTTGTAGCTTTAGCTGAACACTGTGCAGAGGTCGCACTACACTAACTTGTAGCTTTAGCTGAACACTGTGAGGAGGACACACTACACTAACTTGTAGCTTTAGCTGAACACTGTGAGGAGGACGCATTACACTAACTTGTAGCTTTAGCTGAACACTGTGCACTACACTAACGTGTAGCTTTAGCTGAACACTGTTCAGAGGAAGGAATACACTAACTTGTAGCTTTAGCTGAACACTGTCAGGAGGACACACTACACTAACTTGTAGCTTTAGCTAAACACTGTGAGGAGGACGCACTACACTAACTTGTAGCTTTAGCTGAACACTGTTCAAAGGACGCACTACATTAACTTGCAGCTTTAGCTGAACACTGTGCAGAGGTCGCACTACACTAACGTGTAGCTTTAGCTTAGCACTGTGCACTACACTAACTTGTAGCTTTAGCTGAACACTGTTCAGAGGACGCACTACACTAACTTGTAGCTTTAGCTGAACACTGTGCAGAGGTCGCACTACACTAACTTGTAGCTTTAGGTGAACACTGTGCAGAGGTCACACTAAACTAACTTGTAGCTTTAGCTGAAGACTGTGAGGAGGATGCACTACACTAACTTGTAGCTTTAGATGAACTCTGTGCACTACACTAACTTGTACCTTTAGCTGAACACTGTTCAGAGGACGCACTACACTAACTTGTAGCTTTAGCTGAACACTGTGCAGAGGTCGCACTACACTAACTTGTAGCTTTAGCTGAACACTGTACACTACACTAACTTGTAGTATTAGCTGAACACTGTTCAGAGGACGCACTACACTAACTTGTAGCTTTAGCTGAACACTGTGCAGAGGTCACACTAAACTAACTTGTAGCTTTAGCTGAAGACTGTGAGGAGAATGCACTACACTAACTTGTAGCTTTAGCTGAACTCTGTGCACTACACTAACTTGTAGCTTTAGCTGAACACTGTTCAGAGGACGCACTACACTAACTTGTAGCTTTAGCTGAACACTGTGCAGAGGTCGCACTACACTAACTTGTAGCTTTAGCTGAACACTGTGCAGAGGTCACACTAAACTAACTTGTAGCTTTAGCTGAAGACTGTGAGGAGGATGCACTACACTAACTTGTAGCTTTAGCTGAACACTGTTCAAAGGACGCACTACATTAACTTGCAGTTTTAGCTGAACACTGTGCAGAGGTCACACTACACTAACTTGTAGCTTTAGCTGAACACTGTGCACTACACTAACTTGTAGCTTTAGCTGAAAACTGTTCAGAGGACGCACTACACTAACTTGTAGCTTTAGCTGAACACTGTGCAGAGGTCGCACTACACTAACTTGTAGCTTTAGCTGAACTCTGTGCACTACACTAACTTGTAGCTTTAGCTGAACACTGTTCAGAGGACGCACTACACTAACTTGTAGCTTTAGCTGAACACTGTGCAGAGGTCGCACTACACTAACTTGTAGCTTTAGCTGAACACTGTACACTACACTAACTTGTAGCTTTAGCTGAACACTGTTCAGAGGTCGCACTACACTAACTTGTAGCTTTAGCTGAACACTGTGCAGAGGTCACACTACACTAACTTGTAGCTTTAGCTGAACACTGTGAGGAGGACGCACTACACTAACTTGTAGCTTTAGCTGAACACTGTGCACTACACTAACTTGTAGCTTTAGCTGAACACTGTTCAAAGGACGCACTGCAATAACTTGTAGCTTTAGCTGAACACTGTGCAGAGGTCGCACTACACTAACTTGTAGCTTTAGCTGAACACTGTGAGGAGGACACACTACACTAACTTGTAGCTTTAGCTGAACACTGTGAGGAGGACGCATTACACTAACTTGTAGCTTTAGCTGAACACTGTGCACTACACTAACGTGTAGCTTTAGCTGAACACTGTTCAGAGGAAGGACTACACTAACTTGTAGCTTTAGCTGAACACTGTTCAGAGGTCGCACTACACTAACTTGTAGCTTTATCTGAACACTGTGCAGAGGTCGCACTAAACTAACTTGTAGCTTTAGCTGAACACTGTCAGGAGGACACACTACACTAACTTGTAGCTTTAGCTAAACACTGTGAGGAGGACGCACTACACTAACTTGTAGCTTTAGCTGAACACTGTTCAAAGGACGCACTACATTAACTTGCAGTTTTAGCTGAACACTGTGCAGAGGTCGCACTACACTAACGTGTAGCTTTAGCTTAGCACTGTGCACTACACTAACTTGTAGCTTTAGCTGAACACTGTTCAGAGGACGCACTACACGAACTTGTAGCTTTAGCTGAACACTGTGCAGAGGTCGCACTACACTAACTTGTAGCTTTAGGTGAACACTGTGCAGAGGTCACACTAAACTAACTTGTAGCTTTAGCTGAAGACTGTGAGGAGGATGCACTACACTAACTTGTAGCTTTAGATGAACTCTGTGCACTACACTAACTTGTAGCTTTAGCTGAACACTGTTCAGAGGACGCACTACACTAACTTGTAGCTTTAGCTGAACACTGTGCAGAGGTCGCACTACACTAACTTGTAGCTTTAGCTGAACACTGTACCCTACACTAACTTGTAGTATTAGCTGAACACTGTACAGAGGACGCACTACACTAACTTGTAGCTTTAGCTGAACACTGTGCTGAGGTCACACTAAACTAACTTGTAGCTTTAGCTGAAGACTGTGAGGAGGATGCACTAAACTAACTTGTAGCTTTAGCTGAACACTGTTCAGAGGACGCACTACACTAACTTGTAGCTTTAGCTGAACACTGTGCAGAGGTCGCACTACACTAACTTGTAGCTTTAGCTGAACACTGTGCAGAGGTCACACTAAACTAACTTGTAGCTTTAGCTGAAGACTGTGAGGAGGATGCACTACACTAACTTGTAGCTTTAGCTGAACACTGTTCAAAGGACGCACTACATTAACTTGCAGTTTTAGCTGAACACTGTGCAGAGGTCACACTACACTAACTTGTAGCTTTAGCTGAACACTGTGCACTACACTAACTTGTAGCTTTAGCTGAACACTGTTCAGAGGACGCAATACACTAACTTGTAGCTTTAGCTGAACACTGTGCAGAGGTCGCACTACACTAACTTGTAGCTTTAGCTGAACTCTGTGCACGACACTAACTTGTAGCTTTAGCTGAACACTGTTCAGAGGACGCACTACACTAACTTGTAGCTTTAGCTGAACACTGTGCAGAGGTGGCACTACACTAACTTGTAACTTTAGCTGAACACTGTGCAGAGGTCACACTAAACTAACTTGTAGCTTTAGCTGAAGACTGTGAGGAGGATGCACTACACTAACTTGTAGCTTTAGCTGAACACTGTTCAAAGGACGCACTACATTAACTTGCAGTTTTAGATGAACACTGTGCAGAGGTCACACTACACTAACTTGTAGCTTTAGCTGAACACTGTGCACTACACTAACTTGTAGCTTTAGCTGAACACTGTTCAGAGGACGCACTACACTAACTTGTAGCTTTAGCTGAACACTGTGCAGAGGTCGCACTACACTAACTTGTAGCTTTAGCTGAACACTGTGCAGAGGTCACACTAAACTAACTTGTAGCTTTAGCTGAAGACTGTGAGGAGGATGCACTACACTAACTTGTAGCTTTAGCTGAACTCTGTGCACTACACTAACTTGTAGCTTTAGCTGAACACTGTTCAGAGGACGCACTACACTAACTTGTAGCTTTAGCTGAACACTGTGCAGAGGTCAAACTACACTAACTTGTAGCTTTAGCTGAACACTGTGCAGAGGTCACACTAAACTAACTTGTAGCTTTAGCTGAAGACTGTGAGGAGGATGCACTACACTAACTTGTAGCTTTAGCTGAACTCTGTGCACTACACTAACTTGTAGCTTTAGCTAAACACTGTTCAAAGGACGCACTGCAATAACTTGTAGCTTTAGCTGAACACTGTGCAGAGGTCGCACTACACTAACTTGTAGCTTTAGCTGAACACTGTGAGGAGGACACACTACACTAACTTGTAGCTTTAGCTGAACACTGTGAGGAGGACGCACTGCACTAACTTGTAGCTTTAGCTGAACACTGTGCACTACAGTAACATGTAGCTTTAGTTGAACACTGTTCAGAGGACGCACTACACTAACTTGTAGCTTTAGCTGAACACTGTTCAGTGGACGCACTACACTAACTTGTAGCTTTAGCTGAACACTGTGCACTACACTAACTTGTAGCTTGAGCTGAACACTGTTCAGAGGACGCACTACACTAACTTGTAGCTTTAGCTGAACACTGTGCAGAGGTCGCACTAAACTAACTTGTAGCTTTAGCTGAACACTGTGAGGAGGTCACACTACACTAACTTGTAGCTTTAGCTGAACACTGTTCAGAGGACGCACTACACGAACTTGTAGCTTTAGCTGAACACTGTGCACTACACTAACTAGTAGCTTTAGCTGAACACTGTTGAAAAGACGCACTACATTAACTTGCAGCTTTAGCTGAACACTGTGCAGAGGTCGCACTACACTAACTTGTAGCTTTAGCTGAAGACTGTGAGGAGGATGCACTACACTAACTTGTAGCTTTTGCTGAACTCTGTGCACTACACTAACTTGTAGCTTTAGCTGAACACTGTTCAGAGGACGCACTACACTAACTTGTAGCTTTAGCTGAACACTGTGCAGAGGTCGCACTACACTAACTTGTAGCTTTAGCTGAACACTGTACACTACACTAACTTGTAGCTTTAGCTGAACACTGTTCAGAGGTCGCACTACACTAACTTGTAGCTTTAGCTGAACACTGTGCAGAGGTCACACTACACTAACTTGTAGCTTTAGCTGAACACTGTGAGGAGGACGCACTACACTAACTTGTAGCTTTAGCTGAACACTGTGCACTACACTAACTTGTAGCTTTAGCTGAACACTGTTCAAAGGACGCACTGCAATAACTTGTAGCTTTAGCTGAACACTGTGCAGAGGTCGCACTACACTAACTTGTAGCTTTAGCTGAACACTGTTCAAAGGACGCACTACACTAACTTGTAGATTTAGCTGAACACTGTTCAAAGGATGCACTACACTAACTTGTAGCTTTAGCTGAACACTGTTCAAAGGACGCACTACATTAACTTGCAGCTTTAGCTGAACACTGTGCAGAGGTCGCACTACACTAACTTGTAGCTTTAGCTGAACACTGTGCAGAGGTCGCACTACACTAACTTGTAGCTTTAGCTGAACACTGTGCACTACACTAACTTGTAGATTTAGCTGAACACTGTTCAGAGGACGTACTACACTAACTTGTAGCTTTAGCTGAACACTGTGCAGAGGTCGCACTACACTAACTTGTAGCTTTAGCTGAAGACTGTGAGGAGGATGCACTACACTAACTTGTAGCTTTTGCTGAACTCTGTGCACTACACTAACTTGTAGCTTTAGCTGAACACTGTTCAGAGGACGCACTACACTAACTTGTAGCTTTAGCTGAACACTGTGCAGAGGTCGCACTACACTAACTTGTAGCTTTAGCTGAACACTGTGCACTACACTAACTTGTAGCTTTAGCTGAACACTGTTCAAAGGACGCACTGCAATAACTTGTAGCTTTAGCTGAACACTGTGCAGAGGTCACACTACACTAACTTGTAGCTTTAGCTGAACACTGTGAGGAGGACACACTACACTAAGTTGTAGCTTTAGCTGAACACTGTTCAGAGGACGCACTACACTAACTTGTAGCTTTAGCTGAACACTGTGCACTACACTAACGTGTAGCTTTAGCTGAACACTGTTCAGAGGAAGGACTACACTAACTTGTAGCTTTAGCTGAATACTGTTCAGAGGACGCACTACACTAACTTGTAGCTTTAGCTGAACACTGTGCAGAGGTCACACTAAACTAACTTGTAGCTTTAGCTGAACACTGTCAGGAGGACACACTACACTAACTTGTAGCTTTAGCTGAACACTGTTCAGAGGACGCACTACACTAACTTGTAGCTTTAGCTGAACACTGTGCATTACACTAACTAGTAGCTTTAGCTGAACACTGTTCAAAGGATGCACTACATTAACTTGCAGCTTTAGCTGAACACTGTGCAGAGGTCGCACTACAATAACTTGTAGCTTTAGCTGAACACTGTGAGGAGGACGCACTACACTAACTTGTAGCTTTAGCTAAACACTGTGAGGAGGACGCACTACACTAACTTGTAGCTTTAGCTGAACACTGTTCAAAGGACGCACTACATTAACTTGCAGCTTTAGCTGAACACTGTGCAGAGGTCGCACTACACTAACGTGTAGCTTTAGCTTAGCACTGTGCACTACACTAACTTGTAGCTTTAGCTGAACACTGTTCAGAGGACGCACTACACTAACTTGTAGCTTTAGCTGAACACTGTGCAGAGGTCGCACTACACTAACTTGTAGCTTTAGCTGAACACTGTGCAGAGGTCACACTAAACTAACTTGTAGCTTTAGCTGAAGACTGTGAGGAGGATGCACTACACTAACTTGTAGCTTTAGCTGAACTCTGTGCATTACACTAACTTGTAGCTTTAGCTGAACACTGTTCAGATTACGCACTACACTAACTTGTAGCTTTAGCTGAACACTGTGCAGAGGTCGCACTACACTAACTTGTAGCTTTAGCTGAACACTGTACACTACAGTAACTTGTAGCTTTAGCTGAACACTGTTCAGAGGATGCACTACACTAACTTGTAGCTTTAGCTGAACACTGTGCAGAGGTCACACTAAACTAACTTGTAGCTTTAGCTGAAGACTGTGAGGAGGATGCACTACACTAACTTGTAGCTTTAGCTGAACTCTGTGCACTACACTAACTTGTAGCTTTAGCTGAACACTGTTCAGAGGACGCACTACACTAACTTGTAGCTTTAGCTGAACACTGTGCAGAGGTCGCACTACACTAACTTGTAGCTTTAGCTGAACACTGTGCAGAGGTCACACTAAACTAACTTGTAGCTTTAGCTGAAGACTGTGAGGAGGATGCACTACACTAACTTGTAGCTTTAGCTGAACACTGTTCAAAGGACGCACTACATTAACTTGCAGTTTTAGCTGAACACTGTGCACAGGTCGCACTACACTAACTTGTAGCTTTAGCTGAACACTGTACACTACACTAACTTGTAGCTTTAGCTGAACACTGTTCAGAGGACGCACTACACTAACTTGTAGCTTTAGCTGAACACTGTGCAGAGGTCGCACTACACTAACTTGTAACTTTAGCTGAACACTGTGCAGAGGTCACACTAAACTAACTTGTAGCTTTAGCTGAAGACTGTGAGGAGGATGCACTACACTAACTTGTAGATTTAGCTGAACTCTGTGCACTACACTAACTTGTAGCTTTAGCTGAACACTGTTCAGAGGACGCACTACACTAACTTGTAGCTTTAGCTGAACACTGTGCAGAGGTCGCACTACACTAACTTGTAGCTTTAGCTGAACACTGTACACTACAGTAACTTGTAGCTTTAGCTGAACACTGTTCAGAGGACGCACTACACTAACTTGTAGCTTTAGCTGAACACTGTGCAGAGGTCACACTAAACTAACTTGTAGCTTTAGCTGAAGACTGTGAGGAGGATGCACTACACTAACTTGGAGCTTTAGCTGAACTCTGTGCACTACACTAACTTGTAGCTTTAGCTGAACACTGTTCAGAGGACGCACTACACTAACTTGTAGCTTTAGCTGAACACTGTGCAGAGGTCGCACTACACTAACTTGTAGCTTTAGCTGAACACTGTGCAGAGGTCACACTAAACTAACTTGTAGCTTTAGCTGAAGACTGTGAGGAGGATGCACTACACTAACTTGTAGCTTTAGCTGAACACTGTTCAAAGGACGCACTACATTAACTTGCAGTTTTAGCTGAACACTGTGCAGAGGTCACACTACACTAACTTGTAGCTTTAGCTGAACACTGTGCACTACACTAACTTGTAGCTTTAGCTGAACACTGTTCAGAGGACGCACTACACTAACTTGTAGCTTTAGCTGAACACTGTGCAGAGGTCACACTACACTAACTTGTAGCTTTAGCTGAACACTGTGCACTACATTAACTTGTAGCTTTAGCTGAACACTGTTCAGAGGACGCACTACACTAACTTGTAGCTTTAGCTGAACACTGTGCAGAGGTCGCACTACACTTACTTGTAGCTTTAGCTGAACACTGTGCAGAGGTCACACTAAACTAACTTGTAGCTTTAGCTGAAGACTGTGAGGAGGATGCACTACACTAACTTGTAGCTTTAGCTGAACTCTGTGCACTACACTAACTTGTAGCTTTAGCTGAACACTGTTCAGAGGACGCACTACACTAACTTGTAGCTTTAGCTGAACACTGTGCAGAGGTCGCACTACACTAACTTGTAGCTTTAGCTGAACACTGTGCAGAGGTCACACTAAACTAACTTGTAGCTTTAGCTGAAGACTGTGAGGAGGATGCACTACACTAACTTGTAGCTTTAGCTGAACTCTGTGCACTACACTAACTTGTAGCTTTAGCTGAACACTGTTCAAAGGACGCACTGCAATAACTTGTAGCTTTAGCTGAACACTGTGCAGAGGTCGCACTACACTAACTTGTAGCTTTAGCTGAACACTGTGAGGAGGACACACTACACTAACTTGTAGCTTTAGCTGAACACTGTGAGGAGGACGCACTGCACTAACTTGTAGCTTTAGCTGAACACTGTGCACTACACTAACATGTAGCTTTAGCTGAACACTGTTCAGAGGACGCACTACACTAACTTGTAGCTTTAGCTGAACACTGTTCAGTGGACGCACTACACTAACTTGTAGCTTTAGCTGAACACTGTGCACTACACTAACTTGTAGCTTGAGCTGAACACTGTTCAGAGGACGCACTACACTAACCTGTAGCTTTAGCTGAACACTGTGCAGAGGTCGCACTAAACTAACTTGTAGCTTTAGCTGAACACTGTGAGGAGGACGCACTACACGGACTTGTAGCTTTAGCTGAACACTGTGCACTACACTAACTAGTAGCTTTAGCTGAACACTGTTCAAAAGACGCACTACATTAACTTGCAGCTTTAGCTGAACACTGTGCAGAGGTCGCACTACACTAACTTGTAGCTTTAGCTGAAGACTGTGAGGAGGATGCACTACACTAACTTGTAGCTTTTGCTGAACTCTGTGCACTACACTAACTTGTAGCTTTAGCTGAACACTGTTCAGAGGACGCACTACACTAACTTGTAGCTTTAGCTGAACACTGTGCAGAGGTCGCACTACACTAACTTGTAGCTTTAGCTGAACACTGTTCAGAGGTCGCACTACACTAACTTGTAGCTTTAGCTGAACACTGTGCAGAGGTCACACTACACTAACTTGTAGCTTTAGCTGAACACTGTGAAGAGGACGCACTACACTAACTTGTAGCTTTAGCTGAACACTGTATACTACACTAACTTGTAGCTTTAGCTGAACACTGTTCAAAGGACGCACTACATTAACTTGCAGTTTTAGCTGAACACTGTGCAGAGGTCACACTACACTAACTTGTAGCTTTAGCTGAACACTGTGCACTACACTAACTTGTAGCTTTAGCTGAACACTGTTCAGAGGACGCACTACACTAACTTGTAGCTTTAGCTGAACACTGTGCAGAGGTCACACTACACTAACTTGTAGCTTTAGCTGAACACTGTGCACTACACTAAAGTGTAGCTTTAGCTGAACACTGTTCAGAGGACGCACTACACTAACTGGTAGCTTTAGCTGAACACTGTGCAGAGGTCGCACTACACTAACTTGTAGCTTTAGCTGAACACTGTTTAGTGGACGCACTACACTAACTTGTAGCTTTAGCTGAACACTGTGCACTACACTAACTTGTAGCTTGAGCTGAACACTGTTCAGAGGACGCACTACACTAACCTGTAGCTTTAGCTGAACACTGTGCAGAGGTCGCACTAAACTAACTTGTAGCTTTAGCTGAACACTGTGAGGAGGACGCACTACACGAACTTGTAGCTTTAGCTGAACACTGTGCACTACACTAACTAGTAGCTTTAGCTGAACACTGTTCAAAAGACGCACTACATTAACTTGCAGCTTTAGCTGAACACTGTGCAGAGGTCGCACTACACTAACTTGTAGCTTTAGCTGAAGACTGTGAGGAGGATGCACTACACTAACTTGTAGCTTTTGCTGAACTCTGTGCACTACACTAACTTGTAGCTTTAGCTGAACACTGTTCAGAGGACGCACTACACTAACTTGTAGCTTTAGCTGAACACTGTGCAGAGGTCGCACTACACTAACTTGTAGCTTTAGCTGAACACTGTTCAGAGGTCGCACTACACTAACTTGTAGCTTTAGCTGAACACTGTGCAGAGGTCACACTACACTAACTTGTAGCTTTAGCTGAACACTGTGAAGAGGACGCACTACACTAACTTGTAGCTTTAGCTGAACACTGTGTACTACACTAACTTGTAGCTTTAGCTGAACACTGTTCAAAGGACGCACTACATTAACTTGCAGTTTTAGCTGAACACTGTGCAGAGGTCACACTACACTAACTTGTAGCTTTAGCTGAACACTGTGCACTACACTAACTTGTAGCTTTAGCTGAACACTGTTCAGAGGACGCACTACACTAACTTGTAGCTTTAGCTGAACACTGTGCAGAGGTCACACTACACTAACTTGTAGCTTTAGCTGAACACTGTGCACTACACTAAAGTGTAGCTTTAGCTGAACACTGTTCAGAGGACGCACTACACTAACTGGTAGCTTTAGCTGAACACTGTGCAGAGGTTGCACTACACTAACTTGTAGCTTTAGCTGAACACTGTGCAGAGGTCACACTAAACTAACTTGTAGCTTTAGCTGAAGACTGTGAGGAGGATGCACTACACTAACTTGTAGCTTTAGCTGAACTCTGTGCACTACACTAACTTGTAGCTTTAGCTGAACACTGTTCAAAGGACGCACTGCAATAACTTGTAGCTTTAGATGAACACTGTGCAGAGGTCGCACTACACTAACTTGTAGCTTTAGCTGAACACTGTGAGGAGGATGCACTACACTAACTTGTAGCTTTAGCTGAACACTGTGAGGAGGACGCACTGCACTAACTTGTAGCTTTAGCTGAACACTGTGCACTACACTAACATGTAGCTTTAGCTGAACACTGTTCAGAGGACGCACTACACTAACTTGTAGCTTTAGCTGAACACTGTTCAGTGGACGCACTACACTAACTTGTAGCTTTAGCTGAACACTGTGCACTACACTAACTTGTAGCTTGAGCTGAACACTGTTCAGAGGACGCACTACACTAACCTGTAGCTTTAGCTGAACACTGTGCAGAGGTCGCACTAAACTAACTTGTAGCTTTAGCTGAACACTGTGAGGAGGACGCACTACACGGACTTGTAGCTTTAGCTGAACACTGTGCACTACACTAACTAGTAGCTTTAGCTGAACACTGTTCAAAAGACGCACTACATTAACTTGCAGCTTTAGCTGAACACTGTGCAGAGGTCGCACTACACTAACTTGTAGCTTTAGCTGAAGACTGTGAGGAGGATGCACTACACTAACTTGTAGCTTTTGCTGAACTCTGTGCACTACACTAACTTGTAGCTTTAGCTGAACACTGTTCAGAGGACGCACTACACTAACTTGTAGCTTTAGCTGAACACTGTGCAGAGGTCGCACTACACTAACTTGTAGCTTTAGCTGAACACTGTTCAGAGGTCGCACTACACTAACTTGTAGCTTTAGCTGAACACTGTGCAGAGGTCACACTACACTAACTTGTAGCTTTAGCTGAACACTGTGAAGAGGACGCACTACACTAACTTGTAGCTTTAGCTGAACACTGTGTACTACACTAACTTGTAGCTTTAGCTGAACACTGTTCAAAGGACGCACTACATTAACTTGCAGTTTTAGCTGAACACTGTGCAGAGGTCACACTACACTAACTTGTAGCTTTAGCTGAACACTGTGCACTACACTAACTTGTAGCTTTAGCTGAACACTGTTCAGAGGACGCACTACACTAACTTGTAGCTTTAGCTGAACACTGTGCAGAGGTCACACTACACTAACTTGTAGCTTTAGCTGAACACTGTGCACTACACTAAAGTGTAGCTTTAGCTGAACACTGTTCAGAGGACGCACTACACTAACTGGTAGCTTTAGCTGAACACTGTGCAGAGGTCGCACTACACTAACTTGTAGCTTTAGCTGAACACTGTGCAGAGGTCACACTAAACTAACTTGTAGCTTTAGCTGAAGACTGTGGAGGATGCACTACACTAACTTGTAGCTTTAGCTGAACTCTGTGCACTACACTAACTTGTAGCTTTAGCTGAACACTGTTCAGAGGATGCACTACACTAACTTGTAGCTTTAGCTGAACACTGTGCAGAGGTCGCACTACACTAACTTGTAGCTTTAGCTAAACACTGTACACTACACTAACTTGTAGCTTTAGCTGAACACTGTTCAGAGGACGCACTACACGAACTTGTAGCTTTAGCTGAACACTGTGCAGAGGTCACACTAAACTAACTTGTAGCTTTAGCTGAAGACTGTGAGGAGGATGCACTACACTAACTTGTAGCTTTAGCTGAACTCTGTGCACTACACTAACTTGTAGCTTTAGCTGAACACTGTGCAGAGGTCGCACAACACTAACTTGTAGCTTTAGCTGAACACTGTGCAGAGGTCACACTAAACTAACTTGTAGCTTTAGCTGAAGACTGTGAGGAGGATGCACTACACTAACTTGTAGCTTTAGCTGAACACTGTTCAAAGGACGCACTACATTAACTTGCAGTTTTAGCTGAACACTGTGCAGAGGTCACATTACACTAACTTGTAGCTTTAGCTGAACACTGTGCACTACACTAACTTGTAGCTTTAGCTGAACACTGTTCAGAGGACGCACTACACTAACTTGTAGCTTTAGCTGAACACTGTGCAGAGGTCGCACTACACTAACTTGTAGCTTTAGCTAAACACTGTGCAGAGGTCACACTACACTAACTTGTAGCTTTAGCTGAAGACTGTGAGGAGGATGCTCTACACTAACTTGTAGCTTTAGCTGAACTCTGTGCACTACACTAACTTGTAGCTTTAGCTGAACACTGTTCAGAGGACGCACTACACTAACTTGTAGCTTTAGCTGAACACTGTGCAGAGGTCGCACTACACTAACTTGTAGCTTTAGCTGAACACTGTGCAGAGGTCACACTAAACTAACTTGTAGCTTTAGCTGAAGACTGTGAGGAGGATGCACTACACTAACTTGTAGCTTTAGCTGAACACTGTACACTACACTAACTTGTAGCTTTAGCTGAACACTGTGAGGAGGACACACTACACTAACTTGTAGCTTTAGCTGAACACTGTGAGGAGGACGCACTACACTAACTTGTAGCTTTAGCTGAACACTGTGCACTACACTAACGTGTAGCTTTAGCTGAACACTGTTCAGAGGACGCACTACACTAACTTGTAGCTTTAGCTTAACACTGTGCAGAGGTCGCACTAAACTAACTTGTAGCTTTAGCTGAACACTGTCAGGAGGACACACTACACTAACTTGTAGCTTTAGCTGAACACTGTTCAGAGGATGCACTACACTAACTTGTAGCTTTAGCTGAACACTGTGCATTACACTAACTAGTAGCTTTAGCTGAACACTGTTCAAAGGATGCACTACATTAACTTGCAGCTTTAGCTGAACACTGTGCAGAGGTCGCACTACAATAACTTGTAGCTTTAGCTGAACACTGTGAGGAGGACGCACTACACTAACTTGTAGCTTTAGCTAAACACTGTGAGGAGGACGCACTACACTAACTTGTAGCTTTAGCTGAACACTGTTCAAAGGACGCACTACATTAACTTGCAGCTTTAGCTGAACACTGTGCAGAGGTCGCACTACACTAACGTGTAGCTTTAGCTTAGCACTGTGCACTACACTAACTTGTAGCTTTAGCTGAACACTGTTCAGAGGACGCACTACACTAACTGGTAGCTTTAGCTGAACACTGTGCAGAGGTCGCACTACACTAACTTGTAGCTTTAGCTGAACACTGTGCAGAGGTCACACTAAACTAACTTGTAGCTTTAGCTGAAGACTGTGGAGGATGCACTACACTAACTTGTAGCTTTAGCTGAACTCTGTGCACTACACAAACTTGTAGCTTTAGCTGAACACTGTTCAGAGGACGCACTACACTAACTTGTAGCTTTAGCTGAACACTGTGCAGAGGTCACACTACACTAACTTGTAGCTTTAGCTGAACACTGTTCAGAGGACGCACTACACTAACTTGTAGCTTTAGCTGAACACTGTGCAGAGGTCACACTAAACTAACTTGTAGCTTTAGCTGAAGACTGTGAGGAGGATGCACTACACTAACTTGTAGCTTTAGCGGAACTCTGTGCACTACACTAACTTGTAGCTTTAGCTGAACACTGTTCAGAGGACGCACTACACTAACTTGTAGCTTTAGCTGAACACTGTGCAGAGGTCGCACAACACTAACTTGTAGCTTTAGCTGAACACTGTGCAGAGGTCACACTAAACTAACTTGTAGCTTTAGCTGAAGACTGTGAGGAGGATGCACTACACTAACTTGTAGCTTTAGCTGAACACTGTTCAAAGGACGCACTACATTAACTTGCAGTTTTAGCTGAACACTGTGCAGAGGTCACACTACACTAACTTGTAGCTTTAGCTGAACACTGTGCACTACACTAACTTGTAGCTTTAGCTGAACACTGTTCAGAGGACGCACTACACTAACTTGTAGCTTTAGCTGAACACTGTGCAGAGGTCGCACTACACTAACTTGTAGCTTTAGCTGAACACTGTGCAGAGGTCACACTACACTAACTTGTAGCTTTAGCTGAAGACTGTGAGGAGGATGCACTACACTAACTTGTAGCTTTAGCTGAACTCTGTGCACTACACTAACTTGTAGCTTTAGCTGAACACTGTTCAGAGGACGCACTACACTAACTTGTAGCTTTAGCTGAACACTGTGCAGAGGTCGCACTACACTAACTTGTAGCTTTAGCTGAACACTGTGCAGAGGTCACACTAAACTAACTTGTAGCTTTAGCTGAAGACTGTGAGGAGGATGCACTACACTAACTTGTAGCTTTAGCTGAACACTGTACACTACACTAACTTGTAGCTTTAGCTGAACACTGTGAGGAGGACACACTACACTAACTTGTAGCTTTAGCTGAACACTGTGAGGAGGACGCACTACACTAACTTGTAGCTTTAGCTGAACACTGTGCACTACACTAACGTGCAGCTTTAGCTGAACACTGTTCAGAGGACGGACTACACTAACTTGTAGCTTTAGCTGAACACTGTTCAGAGGACGCACTACACTAACTTGTAGCTTTAGCTGAACACTGTGCAGAGGTCGCACTAAACTAACTTGTAGCTTTAGCTGAACACTGTCAGGAGGACACACTACACTAACTTGTAGCTTTAGCTGAACACTGTTCAGAGGATGCACTACACTAACTTGTAGCTTTAGCTGAACACTGTGCATTACACTAACTAGTAGCTTTAGCTGAACACTGTTCAAAGGATGCACTACATTAACTTGCAGCTTTAGCTGAACACTGTGCAGAGGTTGCACTACAATAACTTGTAGCTTTAGCTGAACACTGTGAGGAGGACGCACTAAACTAACTTGTAGCTTTAGCTAAACACTGTGAGGAGGACGCACTACACTAACTTGTAGCTTTAGCTGAACACTGTTCAAAGGACGCACTACATTAACTTGCAGCTTTAGCTGAACACTGTGCAGAGGTCGCACTACACTAACGTGTAGCTTTAGCTTAGCACTGTGCACTACACTAACTTGTAGCTTTAGCTGAACACTGTTCAGAGGACGCACTACACTAACTGGTAGCTTTAGCTGAACACTGTGCAGAGGTCGCACTACACTAACTTGTAGCTTTAGCTGAACACTGTGCAGAGGTCACACTAAACTAACTTGTAGCTTTAGCTGAAGACTGTGAAGGATGCACTACACTAACTTGTAGCTTTAGCTGAACTCTGTGCACTACACAAACTTGTAGCTTTAGCTGAACACTGTTCAGAGGACGCACTACACTAAGTTGTAGCTTTAGCTGAACACTGTGCAGAGGTCACACTACACTAACTTGTAGCTTTAGCTAAACACTGTACACTACACTAACTTGTAGCTTTAGCTGAACACTGTTCAGAGGACGCACTAAACTAACTTGTAGCTTTAGCTGAAGACTGTGAGGAGGATGCACTACACTAACTTGTAGCTTTAGCGGAACTCTGTGCACTACACTAACTTGTAGCTTTAGCTGAACACTGTTCAGAGGACGCACTACACTAACTTGTAGCTTTAGCTGAACACTGTGCAGAGGTCGCACAACACTAACTTGTAGCTTTAGCTGAACACTGTGCAGAGGTCACACTAAACTAACTTGTAGCTTTAGCTGAAGACTGTGAGGAGGATGCACTACACTAACTTGTAGCTTTAGCTGAACACTGTTCAAAGGACGCACTACATTAACTTGCAGTTTTAGCTGAACACTGTGCAGAGGTCACACTACACTAACTTGTAGCTTTAGCTGAACACTGTGCACTACACTAACTTGTAGCTTTAGCTGAACACTGTTCAGAGGACGCACTACACTAACTTGTAGCTTTAGCTGAACACTGTGCAGAGGTCGCACTACACTAACTTGTAGCTTTAGCTGAACACTGTGCAGAGGTCACACTACACTAACTTGTAGCTTTAGCTGAAGACTGTGAGGAGGATGCACTACACTAACTTGTAGCTTTAGCTGAACTCTGTGCACTACACTAACTTGTAGCTTTAGCTGAACACTGTTCAGAGGACGCACTACACTAACTTGTAGCTTTAGCTGAACACTGTGCAGAGGTCGCACTACACTAACTTGTAGCTTTAGCTGAACACTGTGCAGAGGTCACACTACACTAACTTGTAGCTTTAGCTGAAGACTGTGAGGAGGATGCACTACACTAACTTGTAGCTTTAGCTGAACACTGTGCACTACACTAACGTGCAGCTTTAGCTGAACACTGTTCAGAGGACGGACTACACTAACTTGTAGCTTTAGCTGAACACTGTTCAGAGGACGCACTACACTAACTTGTAGCTTTAGCTGAACACTGTGCAGAGGTCGCACTAAACTAACTTGTAGCTTTAGCTGAACACTATCAGGAGGACACACTACACTAACTTGTAGCTTTAGCTGAACACTGTTCAGAGGATGCACTACACTAACTTGTAGCTTTAGCTGAACACTGTGCATTACACTAACTAGTAGCTTTAGCTGAACACTGTTCAAAGGATGCACTACATTAACTTGCAGCTTTAGCTGAACACTGTGCAGAGGTTGCACTACAATAACTTGTAGCTTTAGCTGAACACTGTGAGGAGGACGCACTAAACTAACTTGTAGCTTTAGCTAAACACTGTGAGGAGGACGCACTACACTAACTTGTAGCTTTAGCTGAACACTGTTCAAAGGACGCACTACATTAACTTGCAGCTTTAGCTGAACACTGTGCAGAGGTCGCACTACACTAACGTGTAGCTTTAGCTTAGCACTGTGCACTAGACTAACTTGTAGCTTTAGCTGAACACTGTTCAGAGGACGCACTACACTAACTGGTAGCTTTAGCTGAACACTGTGCAGAGGTCGCACTACACTAACTTGTAGCTTTAGCTGAACACTGTGCAGAGGTCACACTAAACTAACTTGTAGCTTTAGCTGAAGACTGTGGAGGATGCACTACACTAACTTGTAGCTTTAGCTGAACTCTGTGCACTACACTAACTTGTAGCTTTAGCTGAACACTGTTCAGAGGACGCACTACACTAACTTGTAGCTTTAGCTGAACACTGTGCAGAGGTCGCACTACACTAACTTGTAGCTTTAGCTAAACACTGTACACTACACTAACTTGTAGCTTTAGCTGAACACTGTGAGGAGGACGCACTACACTAACTTGTAGCTTTAGCTGAACACTGTGAGGAGGACGCACTACACTAACTTGTAGCTTTAGCTGAACACTGTTCAAAAGACGCACTACATTAACTTGCAGCTTTAGCTGAACACTGTGCAGAGGTCGCACTACACTAACGTGTAGCTTTAGCTTAGCACTGTGCACTAGACTAACTTGTAGCTTTAGCTGAACACTGTTCAGAGGACGCACTACACTAACTGGTAGCTTTAGCTGAACACTGTGCAGAGGTCGCACTACACTAACTTGTAGCTTTAGCTGAACACTGTGCAGAGGTCACACTAAACTAACTTGTAGCTTTAGCTGAAGACTGTGGAGGATGCACTACACTAATTTGTAGCTTTAGCTGAACTCTGTGCACTACACTAACTTGTAGCTTTAGCTGAACACTGTTCAGAGGACGCACTACACTAACTTGTAGCTTTAGCTGAACACTGTGCAGAGGTCGCACTACACTAACTTGTAGCTTTAGCTGAACACTGTGCAGAGGTCACACTAAACTAACTTGTAGCTTTAGCTGAAGACTGTGAGGAGGATGCACTACACTAACTTGTAGCTTTAGCTGAACACTGTACACTACACTAACTTGTAGCTTTAGCTGAACACTGTGAGGAGGACGCACTACACTAACTTGTAGCTTTAGCTGAACACTGTGCACTACACTAACGTGTAGCTTTAGCTGAACACTGTTCAGAGGACGGACTACACTAACTTGTAGCTTTAGCTGAACACTGTTCAGAGGACGCACTACACTAACTTGTAGCTTTAGCTGAACACTGTGCAGAGGTCGCACTAAACTAACTTGTAGCTTTAGCTGAACACTGTCAGGAGGACACACTACACTAACTTGTAGCTTTAGCTGAACACTGTTCAGAGGATGCACTACACTAACTTGTAGCTTTAGCTGAACACTGTGCATTACACTAACTAGTAGCTTTAGCTGAACACTGTTCAAAGGATGCACTACATTAATTTGCAGCTTTAGCTGAACACTGTGCAGAGGTCGCACTCCAATAACTTGTAGCTTTAGCTGAACACTGTGAGGAGGACGCACTACACTAACTTGTAGCTTTAGCTAAACACTGTGAGGAGGACGCACTACACTAACTTGTAGCTTTAGCTGAACACTGTTCAAAGGATGCACTACATTAACTTGCAGCTTTAGCTGAACACTGTGCAGAGGTCGCACTACACTAACGTGTAGCTTTAGCTTAGCACTGTGCACTACACTAACTTGTAGCTTTAGCTGAACACTGTTCAGAGGACGCACTACACTAACTTGTAGCTTTAGCTGAACACTGTGCAGAGGTCGCACTACACTAACTTGTAGCTTTAGCTGAACACTGTGCAGAGGTCACACTAAACCAACTTGTAGCTTTAGCTGAAGACTGTGAGGAGGATGCACTACACTAACTTGTAGCTTTAGCTGAACACTGTGCAGAAGTCGCACTACACTAACTTGTAGCTTTAGCTGAACACCGTGCAGAGGTCACACTACACTAACTTGTAGCTTTAGCTGAACACTGTGCAGAGGTCGCACTACACTAACTTGTAGCTTTAGCTGAACACTGTGCAGAGGTCGCACTACACTAACTTGTAGCTTTAGCTGAAGACTGTGAGGAGGATGCACTACACTAACTTGTAGCTTTAGCTGAACTCTGTGCACTACACTAACTTGTAGCTTTAGCTGAACACTGTTCAGAGGACGCACTACACTAACTTGTAGCTTTAGCTGAACACTGTGCAGAGGTCGCACTACACTAACTTGTAGCTTTAGCTGAACACTGTGCACTACACTAACTTGTAGCTTTAGCTGAACACTGTTCAGAGGACGCACTACACTAACTTGTAGCTTTAGGTGAACAATGTTCAGAGGACGCACTACACTAACTTGTAGCTTTAGCTGAACACTGTGCAGAGGTCGCACTAAACTAACTTGTAGCTTTAGCTGAACACTGTGAGGAGGACACACTACACTAACTTGTAGCTTTAGCTGAACACTGTTCAGAGGACGCACTACACTAACTTGTAGCTTTAGCTGAACACTGTGCACTACACTAACTAGTAGCTTTAGCTGAACACTGTTCAAAAGACGCACTACATTAACTTGCAGCTTTAGCTGAACACTGTGCAGAGGTCGCACTACACTAACTTGTAGCTTTAGCTGAACACTGTGAGGAGGACACACTACACTAACTTGTAGCTTTAGCTGAACACTGTGAGGAGGACGCACTACACTAACTTGTAGCTTTAGCTGAACACTGTTCAAAGGACGCACTACATTAACTTGCAGTTTTAGCTGAACACTGTGCAGAGGTCGCACTACACTAACTTGTAGCTTTAGCTGAACACTGTGCACTACACTAACTTGTAGCTTTAGCTGAACACTGTTCAGAGGACGCACTACACTAACTTGTAGCTTTAGCTGAACACTGTGCAGAGGTCGCACTACACTAACTTGTAGCTTTAGCTGAACACTGTGCAGAGGTCACACTAAACGAACTTGTAGCTTTAGCTGAAGACTGTGAGGAGGATGCACTACACTAACTTGTAGCTTTAGCTGAACTCTGTGCACTACACTAACTTGTAGCTTTAGCTAAACACTGTTCAGAGGATGCACTACACTAACTTGTAGCTTTAGTTGAACACTGTGCAGAGGGCGCACTACACTAACTTGTAGCTTTAGCTGAACACTGTGCACTACACTAACTTGTAGATTTAGTTGAACACTGTTCAGAGGACGCACTACACTAACTTGTAGCTTTAGCTGAACACTGTGCAGAGGTCGCACAACACTAACTTGTAGCTTTAGCTGAACACTGTGCAGAGGTCACACTAAACTAACTTATAGCTTTAGCTGAACACTGTGCATTACACTAACTAGTAGCTTTAGCTGAACACTGTTCAAAGGATGCACTACATTAACTTGCAGCTTTAGCTGAACACTGTGCAGAGGTCGCACTACAATAACTTGTAGCTTTAGCTGAACACTGTGAGGAGGACGCACTAAACTAACTTGTAGCTTTAGCTAAACACTGTGAGGAGGACGCACTACACTAACTTGTAGCTTTAGCTGAACACTGTTCAAAGGACGCACTATATTAACTTGCAGCTTTAGCTGAACACTGTGCAGAGGTCGCACTACACTAACGTGTAGCTTTAGCTTAGCACTGTGCACTACACTAACTTGTAGCTTTAGCTGAACACTGTTCAGAGGACGCACTACACTAACTGGTAGCTTTAGCTGAACACTGTGCAGAGGTCGCACTACACTAACTTGTAGCTTTAGCTGAACACTGTGCAGAGGTCACACTAAACTAACTTGTAGCTTTAGCTGAAGACTGTGGAGGATGCACTACACTAACTTGTAGCTTTAGCTGAACTCTGTGCACTACACTAACTTGTAGCTTTAGCTGAACACTGTTCAGAGGACGCACTACACTAACTTGTAGCTTTAGCTGAACACTGTGCAGAGGTCGCACTACACTAACTTGTAGCTTTAGCTAAACACTGTACACTACACTAACTTGTAGCTTTAGCTGAACACTGTTCAGAGGACGCACTACACTAACTTGTAGCTTTAGCTGAACACTGTGCAGAGGTCACACTAAACTAACTTGTAGCTTTAGCTGAAGACTGTGAGGAGGATGCACTACACTAACTTGTAGCTTTAGCTGAACTCTGTGCACCACACTAACTTGTAGCTTTAGCTGAACACTGTTCAGAGGACGCACTACACTAACTTGTAGCTTTAGCTGAACACTGTGCAGAGGTCGCACAACACTAACTTGTAGCTTTAGCTGAACACTGTGCAGAGGTCACACTAAACTAACTTGTAGCTTTAGCTGACGACTGTGAGGAGGATGCACTACACTAACTTGTAGCTTTAGCTGAACACTGTTCAAAGGACGCACTACATTAACTTGCAGTTTTAGCTGAACACTGTGCAGAGGTCACACTACACTAACTTGTAGCTTTAGCTGAACACTGTGCACTACACTAACTTGTAGCTTTAGCTGAACACTGTTCAGAGGACGCACTACACTAACTTGTAGCTTTAGCTGAACACTGTGCAGAGGTCGCACTACACTAACTTGTAGCTTTAGCTGAACACTGTGCAGAGGTCACACTACACTAACTTGTAGCTTTAGCTGAAGACTGCGAGGAGGATGCACTACACTAACTTGTAGCTTTAGCTGAACTCTGTGCACTACACTAACTTGTAGCTTTAGCTGAACACTGTTCAGAGGACGCACTACACTAACTTGTAGCTTTAGCTGAACACTGTGCAGAGGTCGCACTACACTAACTTGTAGCTTTAGCTGAACACTGTGCAGAGGTCACACTAAACTAACTTGTAGCTTTAGCTGAAGACTGTGAGGAGGATGCACTACACTAACTTGTAGCTTTAGCTGAACACTGTACACTACACTAACTTGTAGCTTTAGCTGAACACTGTGAGGAGGACACACTACACTAACTTGTAGCTTTAGCTGAACACTGTGAGGAGGACGCACTACACTAACTTGTAGCTTTAGCTGAACACTGTGCACTACACTAACGTGTAGCTTTAGCTGAACACTGTTCAGAGGACGGACTACACTAACTTGTAGCTTTAGCTGAACACTGTTCAGAGGACGCACTACAATAACTTGTAGCTTTAGCTGAACACTGTGCAGAGGTCGCACTAAACTAACTTGTAGCTTTAGCTGAACACTGTCAGGAGGACACACTACACTAACTTGTAGCTTTAGCTGAACACTGTTCAGAGGATGCACTACACTAACTTGTAGCTTTAGCTGAACACTGTGCATTACACTAACTAGTAGCTTTAGCTGAACACTGTTCAAAGGATGCACTACATTAATTTGCAGCTTTAGCTGAACACTGTGCAGAGGTCGCACTCCAATAACTTGTAGCTTTAGCTGAACACTGTGAGGAGGACGCACTACACTAACTTGTAGCTTTAGCTAAACACTGTGAGGAGGACGCACTACACTAACTTGTAGCTTTAGCTGAACACTGTTCAAAGGACGCACTACATTAACTTGCAGCTTTAGCTGAACACTGTGCAGAGGTCGCACTACACTAACGTGTAGCTTTAGCTTAGCACTGTGCACTACACTAACTTGTAGCTTTAGCTGAACACTGTTCAGAGGACGCAGTACACTAACTTGTAGCTTTAGCTGAACACTGTGCAGAGGTCGCACTACACTAACTTGTAGCTTTAGCTGAACACTGTGCAGAGGTCACACTAAACCAACTTGTAGCTTTAGCTGAAGACTGTGAGGAGGATGCACTACACTAACTTGTAGCTTTAGCTGAACACTGTGCAGAAGTCGCACTACACTAACTTGTAGCTTTAGCTGAACACCGTGCAGAGGTCACACTACACTAACTTGTAGCTTTAGCTGAACACTGTGCAGAGGTCGCACTACACTAACTTGTAGCTTTAGCTGAACACTGTGCAGAGGTCGCACTACACTAACTTGTAGCTTTAGCTTAACACTGTGCAGAGGTCACACTAAACTAACTTGTAGCTTTAGCTGAAGACTGTGAGGAGGATGCACTACACTAACTTGTAGCTTTAGCTGAACTCTGTGCACTACACTAACTTGTAGCTTTAGCTGAACACTGTTCAGAGGACGCACTACACTAACTTGTAGCTTTAGCTGAACACTGTGCAGAGGTCGCACTACACTAACTTGTAGCTTTAGCTGAACACTGTGCACTACACTAACTTGTAGCTTTAGCTGAACACTGTTCAGAGGACGCACTACACTAACTTGTAGCTTTAGGTGAACACTGTTCAGAGGACGCACTACACTAACTTGTAGCTTTAGCTGAACACTGTGCAGAGGTCGCACTAAACTAACTTGTAGCTTTAGCTGAACACTGTGAGGAGGACACACTACACTAACTTGTAGCTTTAGCTGAACACTGTTCAGAGGACGCACTACACTAACTTGTAACTTTAGCTGAACACTGTTCAAAAGACGCACTACATTAACTTGCAGCTTTAGCTGAACACTGTGCAGAGGTCGCACTACACTAACTTGTAACTTTAGCTGAACACTGTGAGGAGGACACACTACACTAACTTGTAGCTTTAGCTGAACACTGTGAGGAGGACGCACTACACTAACTTGTAGCTTTAGCTGAACACTGTTCAAAGGACGCACTACATTAACTTGCAGTTTTAGCTGAACACTGTGCAGAGGTCGCACTACACTAACTTGTAGCTTTAGCTGAACACTGTGCACTACACTAACTTGTAGCTTTAGCTGAACACTGTTCAGAGGACGCACTACACTAACTTGTAGCTTTAGCTGAACACTGTGCAGAGGTCGCACTACACTAACTTGTAGCTTTAGCTGAACACTGTGCAGAGGTCACACTAAACGAACTTGTAGCTTTAGCTGAAGACTGTGAGGAGGATGCACTACACTAACTTGTAGCTTTAGCTGAACTCTGTGCACTACACTAACTTGTAGCTTTAGCTAAACACTGTTCAGAGGATGCACTACACTAACTTGTAGCTTTAGTTGAACACTGTGCAGAGGTCGCACTACACTAACTTGTAGCTTTAGCTGAACACTGTGCACTACACTAACTTGTAGATTTAGTTGAACACTGTTCAGAGGACGCACTACACTAACTTGTAGCTTTAGCTGAACACTGTGCAGAGGTCGCACAACACTAACTTGTAGCTTTAGCTGAACACTGTGCAGAGGTCACACTAAACTAACTTGTAGCTTTAGCTGAAGACTGTGAGGAGGATGCACTACACTAACTTGTAGCTTTAGCTGAACACTGTTCAAAGGACGCACTACATTAACTTGCAGTTTTAGCTGAACACTGTGCAGAGGTCACACTACACTAACTTGTAGCTTTAGCTGAACACTGTGCACTACACTAACTTGTAGCTTTAGCTGAACACTGTTCAGAGGACGCACTACATTAACTTGTAGCTTTAGCTGAACACTGTGCAGAGGTCGCACTACACTAACTTGTAGCTTTAGCTGAACACTGTGCAGAGGTCACACTAAACTAACTTGTAGCTTTAGCTGAAGACTGTGAGGAGGATGCACTACACTAACTTGTAGCTTTAGCTGAACACTGTACACTACACTAACTTGTAGCTTTAGCTGAACACTGTGAGGAGGACACACTACACTAACTTGTAGCTTTAGCTGAACACTGTGAGGAGGACGCACTACACTAACTTGTAGCATTAGCTGAACACTGTGCACTACACTAACGTGCAGATTTAGCTGAACACTGTTCAGAGGACGGACTACACTAACTTGTAGCTTTAGCTGAACACTGTTCAGAGGACGCACTACACTAACTTGTAGCTTTAGCTGAACACTGTGCAGAGGTCGCACTAAACTAACTTGTAGCTTTAGCTGAACACTGTCAGGAGGACACACTACACTAACTTGTAGCTTTAGCTGAACACTGTTCAGAGGATGCACTACACTAACTTGTAGCTTTAGCTGAACACTGTGCATTACACTAACTAGTAGCTTTAGCTGAACACTGTTCAAAGGATGCACTACATTAACTTGCAGCTTTAGCTGAACACTGTGCAGAGGTCGCACTACAATAACTTGTAGCTTTAGCTGAACACTGTGAGGAGGACGCACTAAACTAACTTGTAGCTTTAGCTAAACACTGTGAGGAGGACGCACTACACTAACTTGTAGCTTTAGCTGAACACTGTTCAAAGGACGCACTACATTAACTTGCAGCTTTAGCTGAACACTGTGCAGAGGTCGCACTACACTAACGTGTAGCTTTAGCTTAGCACTGTGCACTACACTAACTTGTAGCTTTAGCTGAACACTGTTCAGAGGACGCACTACACTAACTGGTAGCTTTAGCTGAACACTGTGCAGAGGTCGCACTACACTAACTTGTAGCTTTAGCTGAACACTGTGCAGAGGTCACACTAAACTAACTTGTAGCTTTAGCTGAACACTGTGGAGGATGCACTACACTAACTTGTAGCTTTAGCTGAACTCTGTGCACTACACTAACTTGTAGCTTTAGCTGAACACTGTTCAGAGGACGCACTACACTAACTTGTAGCTTTAGCTGAACACTGTGCAGAGGTCGCACTACACTAACTTGTAGCTTTAGCTAAACACTGTACACTACACTAACTTGTAGCTTTAGCTGAACACTGTTCAGAGGACGCACTACACTAACTTGTAGCTTTAGCTGAACACTGTGCAGAGGTCACACTAAACTAACTTGTAGCTTTAGCTGAAGACTGTGAGGAGGATGCACTACACTAACTTGTAGCTTTAGCTGAACTCTGTGCACTACCCTAACTTGTAGCTTTAGCTGAACACTGTTCAGAGGATGCACTACACTAACTTGTAGCTTTAGCTGAACACTGTGCAGAGGTCGCACAACACTAACTTGTAGCTTTAGCTGAACACTGTGCAGAGGTCACACTAAACTAACTTGTAGCTTTAGCTGAAGACTGTGAGGAGGATGCACTACACTAACTTGTAGCTTTAGCTGAACACTGTTCAAAGGACGCACTACATTAACTTGCAGTTTTAGCTGAACACTGTGCAGAGGTCACACTACACTAACTTGTAGCTTTAGCTGAACACTGTGCACTAAACTAACTTGTAGCTTTAGCTGAACACTGTTCAGAGGACGCACTACACTAACTTGTAGCTTTAGCTGAACACTGTGCAGAGGTCGCACTACACTAACTTGTAGCTTTAGCTGAACACTGTGCAGAGGTCACACTACACTAACTTGTAGCTTTAGCTGAAGACTGTGAGGAGGATGCACTACACTAACTTGTAGCTTTAGCTGAACTCTGTGCACTACACTAACTTGTAGCTTTAGCTGAACACTGTTCAGAGGACGCACTACACTAACTTGTAGCTTTAGCTGAACACTGTGCAGAGGTCGCACTACACTAACTTGTAGCTTTAGCTGAACACTGTGCAGAGGTCACACTAAACTAACTTGTAGCTTTAGCTGAAGACTGTGAGGAGGATGCACTACACTAACTTGTAGCTTTAGCTGAACACTGTACACTACACTAACTTGTAGCTTTAGCTGAACACTGTGAGGAGGACACACTACACTAACTTGTAGCTTTAGCTGAACACTGTGAGGAGGACGCACTACACTAACTTGTAGCTTTAGCTGAACACTGTGCACTACACTAACGTGTAGCTTTAGCTGAACACTGTTCAGAGGACGGACTACACTAACTTGTAGCTTTAGCTGAACACTGTTCAGAGGACGCACTACACTAACTTGTAGCTTTAGCTGAACACTGTGCAGAGGTCGCACTAAACTAACTTGTAGCTTTAGCTGAACACTGTCAGGAGGACACACTACACTAACTTGTAGCTTTAGCTGAACACTGTTCAGAGGATGCACTACACTAACTTGTAGCTTTAGCTGAACACTGTGCATTACACTAACTAGTAGCTTTAGCTGAACACTGTTCAAAGGATGCACTACATTAACTTGCAGCTTTAGCTGAACACTGTGCAGAGGTCGCACTCCAATAACTTGTAGCTTTAGCTGAACACTGTGAGGAGGACGCACTACACTAACTTGTAGCTTTAGCTAAACACTGTGAGGAGGACACACTACACTAACTTGTAGCTTTAGCTGAACACTGTTCAAAGGACGCACTACATTAACTTGCAGCTTTAGCTGAACACTGTGCAGAGGTCGCACTACACTGACGTGTAGCTTTAGCTTAGCACTGTGCACTACACTAACTTGTAGCTTTAGCTGAACACTGTTCAGAGGACGCAGTACACTAACTTGTAGCTTTAGCTGAACACTGTGCAGAGGTCGCACTACACTAACTTGTAGCTTTAGCTGAACACTGTGCAGAGGTCACACTAAACCAACTTGTAGCTTTAGCTGAAGACTGTGAGGAGGATGCACTACACTAACTTGTAGCTTTAGCTGAACACTGTGCAGAAGTCGCACTACACTAACTTGTAGCTTTAGCTGAACACTGTGCAGAGGTCACACTACACTAACTTGTAGCTTTAGCTGAACACTGTGCACTACACTAACTTGTAGCTTGAGCTGAACACTGTTCAGAGGACGCACTACACTAACTTGTAGCTTTAGCTGAACACTGTGCAGAGGTCGCACTAAACTAACTTGTAGCTTTAGCTGAACACTGTGAGGAGGACACACTACACTAACTTGTAGCTTTAGCTGAACACTGTTCAGAGGACGCACTACACTAACTTGTAGCTTTAGCTGAACACTGTGCACTACACTAACTAGTAGCTTTAGCTGAACACTGTTCAAAAGACGCACTACATTAACTTGCAGCTTTAGCTGAACACTGTGCAGAGGTCGCACTACACTAACTTGTAGCTTTAGCTGAACACTGTGAGGAGGACACACTACACTAACTTGTAGCTTTAGCTGAACACTGTGAGGAGGACGCACTACACTAACTTGTAGCTTTAGCTGAACACTGTTCAAAGGACGCACTACATTAACTTGCAGTTTTAGCTGAACACTGTGCAGAGGTCGCACTACACTAACTTGTAGCTTTAGCTGAACACTGTGCACTACACTAACTTGTAGCTTTAGCTGAACACTGTTCAGAGGACGCACTACACTAACTTGTAGCTTTAGCTGAACACTGTGCAGAGGTCGCACTACACTAACTTGTAGCTTTAGCTGAACACTGTGCAGAGGTCACACTAAACGAACTTGTAGCTTTAGCTGAAGACTGTGAGGAGGATGCACTACACTAACTTGTAGCTTTAGCTGAACTCTGTGCACTACACTAACTTGTAGCTTTAGCTAAACACTGTTCAGAGGATGCACTACACTAACTTGTAGCTTTAGTTGAACACTGTGCAGAGGTCGCACTACACTAACTTGTAGCTTTAGCTGAACACTGTGCACTACACTAACTTGTAGATTTAGTTGAACACTGTTCAGAGGACGCACTACACTAACTTGTACCTTTAGCTGAACACTGTGCAGAGGTCGCACTACACTAACTTGTAGCTTTAGCTGAACACTGTGCAGAGGTCACACTAAACTAACTTGTAGCTTTAGCTGAAGACTGTGAGGAGGATGCACTACACTAACTTGTAGCTTTAGCTGAACTCTGTGCACTACACTAACTTGTAGCTTTAGCTGAACACTGTTCAGAGGGCGCACTACACTAACTCTTAGCTTTAGCTGAACACTGTGCAGAGGTCGCACTACACTAACTTGTAGCTTTAGCTGAACACTGTGCACTACACTAACTTGTAGCTTTAGCTGAACACCGTTCAGAGGTCGCACTACACTAACTTGTAGCTTTAGCTGAACACTGTGCAGAGGTCACACTAAACGAACTTGTAGCTTTAGCTGAAGACTGTGAGGAATATGCACTACACTAACTTGTAGCTTTAGCTGATCTCTGTGCACTACACTAACTTGTAGCTTTAGCTAAACACTGTTCAGAGGATGCACTACACTAACTTGTAGCTTTAGCTGAACACTGTGCAGAGGTCGCACTACACTAACTTGTAGCTTTAGCTGAACACTGTGCAGAGGTCACACTAAACTAACTTGTAGCTTTAGCTGAAGACTGTGAGGAGGATGCACTACACTAACTTGTAGCTTTAGCTGAACACTGTACACTACACTAACTTGTAGCTTTAGCTGAACACTGTGAGGAGGACACACTACACTAACTTGTAGCTTTAGCTGAACACTGTGAGGAGGACGCACTACACTAACTTGTAGCTTTAGCTGAACACTGTGCACTACACTAACGTGTAGCTTTAGCTGAACACTGTTCAGAGGACGGACTACACTAACTTGTAGCTTTAGCTGAACACTGTTCAGAGGACGCACTACACTAACTTGTAGCTTTAGCTGAACACTGTGCAGAGGTCGCACTAAACTAACTTGTAGCTTTAGCTGAACACTGTCAGGAGGACACACTACACTAACTTGTAGCTTTAGCTGAACACTGTTCAGAGGATGCACTACACTAACTTGTAGCTTTAGCTGAACACTGTGCATTACACTAACTAGTAGCTTTAGCTGAACACTGTTCAAAGGATGCACTACATTAACTTGCAGCTTTAGCTGAACACTGTGCAGAGGTCGCACTCCAATAACTTGTAGCTTTAGCTGAACACTGTGAGGAGGACGCACTACACTAACTTGTAGCTTTAGCTAAACACTGTGAGGAGGACACACTACACTAACTTGTAGCTTTAGCTGAACACTGTTCAAAGGACGCACTACATTAACTTGCAGCTTTAGCTGAACACTGTGCAGAGGTCGCACTACACTGACGTGTAGCTTTAGCTTAGCACTGTGCACTACACTAACTTGTAGCTTTAGCTGAACACTGTTCAGAGGACGCACTACACTAACTTGTAGCTTTAGCTGAACACTGTGCAGAGGTCGCACTACACTAACTTGTAGCTTTAGCTGAACACTGTGCAGAGGTCAAACTAAACCAACTTGTAGCTTTAGCTGAAGACTGTGAGGAGGATGCACTACACTAACTTGTAGCTTTAGCTGAACACTGTGCAGAAGTCGCACTACACTAACTTGTAGCTTTAGCTGAACACCGTGCAGAGGTCACACTACACTAACTTGTAGCTTTAGCTGAACACTGTGCACTACACTAACTTGTAGCTTGAGCTGAACACTGTTCAGAGGACGCACTACACTAACTTGTAGCTTTAGCTGAACACTGTGCAGAGGTCGCACTAAACTAACTTGTAGCTTTAGCTGAACACTGTGAGGAGGACACACTACACTAACTTGTAGCTTTAGCTGAACACTGTTCAGAGGACGCACTACACTAACTTGTAGCTTTAGCTGAACACTGTGCACTACACTAACTAGTAGCTTTAGCTGAACACTGTTCAAAAGACGCACTACATTAACTTGCAGCTTTAGCTGAACACTGTGCAGAGGTCGCACTACACTAACTTGTAGCTTTAGCTGAACACTGTGAGGAGGACACACTACACTAACTTGTAGCTTTAGCTGAACACTGTGAGGAGGACGCACTACACTAACTTGTAGCTTTAGCTGAACACTGTTCAAAGGACGCACTACATTAACTTGCAGTTTTAGCTGAACACTGTGCAGAGGTCGCACTACACTAACTTGTAGCTTTAGCTGAACACTGTGCACTACACTAACTTGTAGCTTTAGCTGAACACTGTTCAGAGGACGCACTACACTAACTTGTAGCTTTAGCTGAACACTGTGCAGAGGTCGCACTACACTAACTTGTAGCTTTAGCTGAACACTGTGCAGAGGTCACACTAAACGAACTTGTAGCTTTAGCTGAAGACTGTGAGGAGGATGCACTACACTAACTTGTAGCTTTAGCTGAACTCTGTGCACTACACTAACTTGTAGCTTTAGCTAAACACTGTTCAGAGGATGCACTACACTAACTTGTAGCTTTAGTTGAACACTGTGCAGAGGTCGCACTACACTAACTTGTAGCTTTAGCTGAACACTGTGCACTACACTAACTTGTAGATTTAATTGAACACTGTTCAGAGGACGCACTACACTAACTTGTACCTTTAGCTGAACACTGTGCAGAGGTCGCACTACACTAACTTGTAGCTTTAGCTGAACACTGTGCAGAGGTCACACTAAACTAACTTGTAGCTTTAGCTGAAGACTGTGAGGAGGATGCACTACACTAACTTGTAGCTTTAGCTGAACTCTGTGCACTACACTAACTTGTAGCTTTAGCTGAACACTGTTCAGAGGGCGCACTACACTAACTTGTAGCTTTAGCTGAACACTGTGCAGAGGTCGCACTACACTAACTTGTAGCTTTAGCTGAACACTGTGCACTACACTAACTTGTAGCTTTAGCTGAACACCGTTCAGAGGTCGCACTACACTAACTTGTAGCTTTAGCTGAACACTGTGCAGAGGTCACACTAAACGAACTTGTAGCTTTAGCTGAAGACTGTGAGGAATATGCACTACACTAACTTGTAGCTTTAGCTGATCTCTGTGCACTACACTAACTTGTAGCTTTAGCTAAACACTGTTCAGAGGATGCACTACACTAACTTGTAGCTTTAGTTGAACACTGTGCAGAGGTCGCACTACACTAACTTGTAGCTTTAGCTGAACACTGTGCACTACACTAACTTGTAGATTTAGTTGAATACTGTTCAGAGGACGCACTACACTAACTTGTAGCTTTAGCTGAACACTGTGCAGAGGTCGCACAACACTAACTTGTAGCTTTAGCTGAACACTGTGCAGAGGTCACACTAAACTAACTTGTAGCTTTAGCTGAAGACTGTGAGGAGGATGCACTACACTAACTTGTAGCTTTAGCTGAACACTGTTCAAAGGACGCACTACATTAACTTGCAGTTTTAGCTGAACACTGTGCAGAGGTCACATTACACTAACTTGTAGCTTTAGCTGAACACTGTGCACTACACTAACTTGTAGCTTTAGCTGAACACTGTTCAGAGGACGCACTACACTAACTTGTAGCTTTAGCTGAACACTGTGCAGAGGTCGCACTACACTAACTTGTAGCTTTAGCTGAACACTGTGCAGAGGTCACACTACACTAACTTGTAGCTTTAGCTGAAGACTGTGAGGAGGATGCACTACACTAACTTGTAGCTTTAGCTGAACTCTGTGCACTACACTAACTTGTAGCTTTAGCTGAACACTGTTCAGAGGACGCACTACACTAACTTGTAGCTTTAGCTGAACACTGTGCAGAGGTCGCACTACACTAACTTGTAGCTTTAGCTGAACACTGTGCAGAGGTCACACTAAACTAACTTGTAGCTTTAGCTGAAGACTGTGAGGAGGATGCCCTACACTAACTTGTAGCTTTTGCTGAACTCTGTGCACTACACTAACTTGTAGCTTTAGCTGAACACTGTTCAGAGGACGCACTACACTAACTTGTAGCTTTAGCTGAACACTGTGCACAGGTCGCACTACACTAACTTGTAGCTTTAGCTGAACACTGTACACTACACTAACTTGTAGCTTTAGCTGAACACTGTTCAGAGGTCGCACTACACTAACTTGTAGCTTTAGCTGAACACTGTGCAGAGGTCACACTACACTAACTTGTAGCTTTAGCTGAACACTGTGAGGAGGACGCACTACACTAACTTGTAGCTTTAGCTGAACACTGTGCACTACACTAACTTGTAGCTTTAGCTGAACACTGTTCAAAGGACGCACTGCAATAACTTGTAGCTTTAGCTGAACACTGTGCAGAGGTCGCACTACACTAACTTGTAGCTTTAGCTGAACACTGTGAGGAGGACACACTACACTAACTTGTAGCTTTAGCTGAACACTGTGAGGAGGACGCACTACACTAACTTGTAGCTTTAGCTGAACACTGTGCACTACACTAACGTGTAGCTTTAGCTGAACACTGTTCAGAGGAAGGACTACACTAACTTGTAGCTTTAGCTGAACACTGTTCAGAGGACGCACTACACTAACTTGTAGCTTTAGCTGAACACTGTGCAGAGGTCGCACTAAACTAACTTGTAGCTTTAGCTGAACACTGTCAGGAGGACACACTACACTAACTTGTAGCTTTAGCTGAACACTGTTCAGAGGACGCACTACACTAACTTGTAGCTTTAGCTGAACACTGTGCATTACACTAACTAGTAGCTTTAGCTGAACACTGTTCAAAGGATGCACTACATTAACTTGCAGCTTTAGCTGAACACTGTGCAGAGGTCGCACTACAATAACTTGTAGCTTTAGCTGAACACTGTGAGGAGGACGCACTACACTAACTTGTAGCTTTAGCTAAACACTGTGAGGAGGATGCACTACACTAACTTGTAGCTTTAGCTGAACACTGTTCAAAGGACGCACTACATTAACTTGCAGCTTTAGCTGAACACTGTGCAGAGGTCGCACTACACTAACGTGTAGCTTTAGCTTAGCACTGTGCACTACACTAACTTGTAACTTTAGCTGAACACTGTTCAGAGGACGCACTACACTAACTTGTAGCTTTAGCTGAACACTGTGCAGAGGTCGCACTACACTAACTTGTAGCTTTAGCTGAACACTGTGCACTACACTAACTTGTAGATTTAGCTGAACACTGTTCAGAGGACGTACTACACTAACTTGTAGCTTTAGCTGAACACTGTGCAGAGGTCGCACTACACTAACTTGTAGCTTTAGCTGAACACTGTGCAGAGGTCGCATTACACTAACTTGTAGCTTTAGCTGAACACTGTGAGGAGGACACACTACACTAACTTGTAGCTTTAGCTGAACACTGTGAGGAGGACGCACTACACTAACTTGTAGCTTTAGCTGAACACTGTGCACTACACTAACGTGTAGCTTTAGCTGAACACTGTTCAGAGGAAGGACTACACTAACTTGTAGCTTTAGCTGAACACTGTTCAGAGGACGCACTACACTAACTTGTAGCTTTAGCTGAACACTGTGCACAGGTCGCACTACACTAACTTGTAGCTTTAGCTGAACACTGTACACTACACTAACTTGTAGCTTTAGCTGAACACTGTTCAGAGGTCGCACTACACTAACTTGTAGCTTTAGCTGAACACTGTGCAGAGGTCACACTACACTAACTTGTAGCTTTAGCTGAACACTGTGAGGAGGACGCACTACACTAACTTGTAGCTTTAGCTGAACACTGTGCACTACACTAACTTGTAGCTTTAGCTGAACACTGTTCAAAGGACGCACTGCAATAACTTGTAGCTTTAGCTGAACACTGTGCAGAGGTCGCACTACACTAACTTGTAGCTTTAGCTGAACACTGTGAGGAGGACACACTACACTAACTTGTAGCTTTAGCTGAACACTGTGAGGAGGACGCACTACACTAACTTGTAGCTTTAGCTGAACACTGTGCACTACACTAACGTGTAGCTTTAGCTGAACACTGTTCAGAGGAAGGACTACACTAACTTGTAGCTTTAGCTGAACACTGTTCAGAGGACGCACTACACTAACTTGTAGCTTTAGCTGAACACTGTGCAGAGGTCGCACTAAACTAACTTGTAGCTTTAGCTGAACACTGTCAGGAGGACACACTACACTAACTTGTAGCTTTAGCTGAACACTGTTCAGAGGACGCACTACACTAACTTGTAGCTTTAGCTGAACACTGTGCATTACACTAACTAGTAGCTTTAGCTGAACACTGTTCAAAGGATGCACTACATTAACTTGCAGCTTTAGCTGAACACTGTGCAGAGGTCGCACTACAATAACTTGTAGCTTTAGCTGAACACTGTGAGGAGGACGTACTACACTAACTTGTAGCTTTAGCTAAACACTGTGAGGAGGATGCACTACACTAACTTGTAGCTTTAGCTGAACACTGTTCAAAGGACGCACTACATTAACTTGCAGCTTTAGCTGAACACTGTGCAGAGGTCGCACTACACTAACGTGTAGCTTTAGCTTAGCACTGTGCACTACACTAACTTGTAACTTTAGCTGAACACTGTTCAGAGGACGCACTACACTAACTTGTAGCTTTAGCTGAACACTGTGCAGAGGTCGCACTACACTAACTTGTAGCTTTAGCTGAACACTGTGCACTACACTAACTTGTAGATTTAGCTGAACACTGTTCAGAGGACGTACTACACTAACTTGTAGCTTTAGCTGAACACTGTGCAGAGGTCGCACTACACTAACTTGTAGCTTTAGCTGAACACTGTGCAGAGGTCGCATTACACTAACTTGTAGCTTTAGCTGAACACTGTGAGGAGGACACACTACACTAACTTGTAGCTTTAGCTGAACACTGTGAGGAGGACGCACTACACTAACTTGTAGCTTTAGCTGAACACTGTGCACTACACTAACGTGTAGCTTTAGCTGAACACTGTTCAGAGGAAGGACTACACTAACTTGTAGCTTTAGCTGAACACTGTTCAGAGGACGCACTACACTAACTTGTAGCTTTAGCTGAACACTGTGCAGAGGTCGCACTAAACTAACTTGTAGCTTTAGCTGAACACTGTCAGGAGGACACACTACACTAACTTGTAGCTTTAGCTGAACACTGTTCAGAGGACGCACTACACTAATTTGTAGCTTTAGCTGAACACTGTGCATTACACTAACTAGTAGCTTTAGCTGAACACTGTTCAAAGGATGCACTACATTAACTTGCAGCTTTAGCTGAACACTGTGCAGAGGTCGCACTACAATAACTTGTAGCTTTAGCTGAACACTGTGAGGAGGACGCACTACACTAACTTGTAGCTTTAGCTAAACACTGTGAGGAGGACGCACTACACTAACTTGTAGCTTTAGCTGAACACTGTTCAAAGGACGCAATACATTAACTTGCAGCTTTAGCTGAACACTGTGCAGAGGTCGCACTACACTAACGTGTAGCTTTAGCTTAGCACTGTGCACTACACTAACTTGTAACTTTAGCTGAACACTGTTCAGAGGATGCACTACACTAACTTGTAGCTTTAGCTGAACACTGTGCAGAGGTCGCACTACACTAACTTGTAGCTTTAGCTGAACACTGTGCACTACACTAACTTGTAGATTTAGCTGAACACTGTTCAGAGGACGTACTACACTAACTTGTAGCTTTAGCTGAACACTGTGCAGAGGTCACACTAAACTAACTTGTAGCTTTAGCTGAAGACTGTGAGGAGGATGCACTACACTAACTTGTAGCTTTTGCTGAACTCTGTCCACTACACTAACTTGTAGCTTTAGCTGAACACTGTTCAGAGGACGCACTACACTAACTTGTAGCTTTAGCTGAACACTGTGCAGAGGTCGCACTACACTAACTTGTAGCTTTAGCTGAACACTGTGCACTACACTAACTTGTAGCTTTAGCTGAACACTGTTCAAAGGACGCACTGCAATAACTTGTAGCTTTAGCTGAACACTGTGCAGAGGTCACACTACACTAACTTGTAGCTTTAGCTGAACACTGTGAGGAGGACACACTACACTAAGTTGTAGCTTTAGCTGAACACTGTTCAGAGGACGCACTACACTAACTTGTAGCTTTAGCTGAACACTGTGCACTACACTAACGTGTAGCTTTAGCTGAACACTGTTCAGAGGAAGGACTACACTAACTTGTAGCTTTAGCTGAATACTGTTCAGAGGACGCACTACACTAACTTGTAGCTTTAGCTGAACACTGTGCAGAGGTCACACTAAACTAACTTGTAGCTTTAGCTGAACACTGTCAGGAGGACACACTACACTAACTTGTAGCTTTAGCTGAACACTGTTCAGAGGACGCACTACACTAACTTGTAGCTTTAGCTGAACACTGTGCATTACACTAACTAGTAGCTTTAGCTGAACACTGTTCAAAGGATGCACTACATTAACTTGCAGCTTTAGCTGAACACTGTGCAGAGGTCACACTACAATAACTTGTAGCTTTAGCTGAACACTGTGAGGAGGACGCACTACACTAACTTGTAGCTTTAGCTAAACACTGTGAGGAGGACGCACTACACTAACTTGTAGCTTTAGCTGAACACTGTTCAAAGGACGCACTACATTAACTTTCAGCTTTAGCTGAACACTGTGCAGAGGTCGCACTACACTAACGTGTAGCTTTAGCTTAGCACTGTGCACTACACTAACTTGTAGCTTTAGCTGAACACTGTTCAGAGGACGCACTACACTAACTTGTAGCTTTAGCTGAACACTGTGCAGAGGTCGCACTACACTAACTTGTAGCTTTAGCTGAACACTGTGCAGAGGTCACACTAAACTAACTTGTAGCTTTAGCTGAAGACTGTGAGGAGGATGCACTACACTAACTTGTAGCTTTAGCTGAACTCTGTGCATTACACTAACTTGTAGCTTTAGCTGAACACTGTTCAGAGGACGCACTACACTAACTTGTAGCTTTAGCTGAACACTGTGCAGAGTTCGCACTACACTAACTTGTAGCTTTAGCTGAACACTGTACACTACAGTAACTTGTAGCTTTAGCTGAACACTGTTCAGAGGATGCACTACTCTAACTTGTAGCTTTAGCTGAACACTGTGCAGAGCTCACACTAAACTAACTTGTAGCTTTAGCTGAAGACTGTGAGGAGGATGCACTACACTAACTTGTAGCTTTAGCTGAACTCTGTGCACTACACTAACTTGTAGCTTTAGCTGAACACTGTTCAGAGGACGCACTACACTAACTTGTAGCTTTAGCTGAACACTGTGCAGAGGTCGCACTACACTAACTTGTAGCTTTAGCTGAACACTGTGCAGAGGTCACACTAAACTAACTTGTAGCTTTAGCTGAAGACTGTGAGGAGGATGCACTACACTAACTTGTAGCTTTAGCTGAACTCTGTGCACTACACTAACTTGTAGCTTTAGCTGAACACTGTTCAGAGGACGCACTACACTAACTTGTAGCTTTAGCTGAACACTGTGCAGAGGTCGCACAACACTAACTTGTAGCTTTAGCTGAACACTGTGCAGAGGTCACACTAAACTAACTTGTAGCTTTAGCTGAAGACTGTGAGGAGGATGCACTACACTAACTTGTAGCTTTAGCTGAACTCTGTGCACTACACTAACTTGTAGCTTTAGCTGAACACTGTTCAAAGGACGCACTGCAATAACTTGTAGCTTTAGCTAAACACTGTGCAGAGGTCGCACTACACTAACTTGTAGCTTTAGCTGAACACTGTGAGGAGGACACACTACACTAACTTGTAGCTTTAGCTGAACACTGTGAGGAGGACGCACTGCACTAACTTGTAGCTTTAGCTGAACACTGTGCACTACACTAACATGTAGCTTTAGCTGAACACTGTTCAGAGGACGCACTACACTAACTTGTAGCTTTAGCTGAACACTGTTCAGTGGACGCACTACACTAACTTGTAGCTTTAGCTGAACACTGTGCACTACACTAACTTGTAGCTTGAGCTGAACACTGTTCAGAGGACGCACTACACTAACCTGTAGCTTTAGCTGAACACTGTGCAGAGGTTGCACTAAACTAACTTGTAGCTTTAGCTGAACACTGTGAGGAGGACGCACTACACGAACTTGTAGCTTTAGCTGAACACTGTGCACTACACTAACTAGTAGCTTTAGCTGAACACTGTTCAAAAGACGCACTACATTAACTTGCAGCTTTAGCTGAACACTGTGCAGAGGTCGCACTACACTAACTTGTAGCTTTAGCTGAAGACTGTGAGGAGGATGCACTACACTAACTTGTAGCTTTAGCTGAACACTGTTCAAAGGACGCACTACATTAACTTGCAGTTTTAGCTGAACACTGTGCAGAGGTCACACTACACTAACTTGTAGCTTTAGCTGAACACTGTGCACTACACTAACTTGTAGCTTTAGCTGAACACTGTTCAGAGGACGCACTACACTAACTTGTAGCTTTAGCTGAACACTGTGCAGAGGTCACACTACACTAACTTGTAGCTTTAGCTGAACACTGTGCACTACACTAACTTGTAGCTTTAGCTGAACACTGTTCAGAGGACGCACTACACTAACTTGTAGCTTTAGCTGAACACTGTGCAGAGGTCGCACTACACTAACTTGTAGCTTTAGCTGAACACTGTGCAGAGGTCACACTAAACTAACTTGTAGCTTTAGCTGAAGACTGTGAGGAGGATGCACTACACTAACTTGTAGCTTTAGCTGAACTCTGTGCACTACACTAACTTGTAGCTTTAGCTGAACACTGTTCAAAGGACGCACTGCAATAACTTGTAGCTTTAGCTGAACACTGTGCAGAGGTCACACTACACTAACTTGTAGCTTTAGCTGAACACTGTGAGGAGGACACACTACACTAACTTGTAGCTTTAGCTGAACACTGTGAGGAGGACGCACTGCACTAACTTGTAGCTTTAGCTGAACACTGTGCACTACACTAACATGTAGCTTTAGCTGAACACTGTTCAGAGGACGCACTACACTAACTTGTAGCTTTAGCTGAACACTGTTCAGTGGACGCACTACACTAACTTGTAGCTTTAGCTGAACACTGTGCACTACACTAACTTGTAGCTTGAGCTGAACACTGTTCAGAGGACGCACTACACTAACCTGTAGCTTTAGCTGAACACTGTGCAGAGGTCGCACTAAACTAACTTGTAGCTTTAGCTGAACACTGTGAGGAGGACGCACTACACGAACTTGTAGCTTTAGCTGAACACTGTGCACTACACTAACTAGTAGCTTTAGCTGAACACTGTTCAAAAGACGCACTACATTAACTTGCAGCTTTAGCTGAACACTGTGCAGAGGTCGCACTACACTAACTTGTAGCTTTAGCTGAAGACTGTGAGGAGGATGCACTACACTAACTTGTAGCTTTTGCTGAACTCTGTGCATTACACTAACTTGTAGCTTTAGCTGAACACTGTTCAGAGGACGCACTACACTAACTTGTAGCTTTAGCTGAACACTGTGCAGAGGTCGCACTACACTAACTTGTAGCTTTAGCTGAACACTGTTCAGAGGTCGCACTACACTAACTTGTAGCTTTAGCTGAACACTGTGCAGAGGTCACACTACACTAACTTGTAGCTTTAGCTGAACACTGTGAAGAGGACGCACTACACTAACTTGTAGCTTTAGCTGAACACTGTGCACTACACTAACTTGTAGCTTTAGCTGAACACTGTTCAAAGGACGCACTATATTAACTTGCAGTTTTAGCTGAACACTGTGCAGAGGTCACACTACACTAACTTGTAGCTTTAGCTGAACACTGTGCACTACACTAACTTGTAGCTTTAGCTGAACACTGTTCAGAGGACGCACTACACTAACTTGTAGCTTTAGCTGAACACTGTGCAGAGGTCACACTACACTAACTTGTAGCTTTAGCTGAACACTGTGCACTACACTAACTTGTAGCTTTAGCTGAACACTGTTCAGAGGACGCACTACACTAACTGGTAGCTTTAGCTGAACACTGTGCAGAGGTCGCACTACACTAACTTGTAGCTTTAGCTGAACACTGTGCAGAGGTCACACTAAACTAACTTGTAGCTTTAGCTGAAGACTGTGGAGGATGCACTACACTAACTTGTAGCTTTAGCTGAACTCTGTGCACTAAACTAACTTGTAGCTTTAGCTGAACACTGTTCAGAGGACGCACTACACGAACTTGTAGCTTTAGCTGAACACTGTGCAGAGGTCACACTAAACTAACTTGTAGCTTTAGCTGAAGACTGTGAGGAAGATGCACTACACTAACTTGTAGCTTTAGCTGAACTCTGTGCACTACACTAACTTGTAGCTTTAGCTGAACACTGTTCAGAGGACGCACTACACTAACTTGTAGCTTTAGCTGAACACTGTGCAGAGGTCGCACAACACTAACTTGTAGCTTTAGCTGAACACTGTGCAGAGGTCACACTAAACTAACTTGTAGCTTTAGCTGAAGACTGTGAGGAGGATGCACTACACTAACTTGTAGCTTTAGCTGAACACTGTTCAAAGGACGCACTACATTAACTTGCAGTTTTAGCTGAACACTGTGCAGAGGTCACATTACACTAACTTGTAGCTTTAGCTGAACACTGTGCACTACACTAACTTGAAGCTTTAGCTGAACACTGTTCAGAGGACGCACTACACTAACTTGTAGCTTTAGCTGAACACTGTGCAGAGGTCGCACTACACTAACTTGTAGCTTTAGCTGAACACTGTGCAGAGGTCACACTACACTAACTTGTAGCTTTAGATGAAGACTGTGAGGAGGATGCACTACACTAACTTGTAGCTTTAGCTGAACTCTGTGCACTACACTAACTTGTAGCTTTAGCTGAACACTGTTCAGAGGACGCACTACACTAACTTGTAGCTTTAGCTGAACACTGTGCAGAGGTCGCACTACACTAACTTGTAGCTTTAGCTGAACACTGTGCAGAGGTCACACTAAACTAACTTGTAGCTTTAGCTGAAGACTGTGAGGAGGATGCACTACACTAACTTGTAGCTTTAGCTGAACACTGTACACTACACTAACTTGTAGCTTTAGCTGAACACTGTGAGGAGGACACACTACACTAACTTGTAGCTTTAGCTGAACACTGTGAGGAGGACGCACTACACTAACTTGTAGCTTTAGCTGAACACTGTGCACTACACTAACGTGTAGCTTTAGCTGAACACTGTTCAGAGGACGGACTACACTAACTTGTAGCTTTAGCTGAACACTGTTCAGAGGATGCACTACACTAACTTGTAGCTTTAGCTGAACACTGTGCAGAGGTCGCACTAAACTAACTTGTAGCTTTAGCTGAACACTGTCAGGAGGACACACTACACTAACTTGTAGCTTTAGCTGAACACTGTTCAGAGGATGCACTACACTAACTTGTAGCTTTAGCTGAACACTGTGCATTACACTAACTGGTAGCTTTAGCTGAACACTGTTCAAAGGATGCACTACATTAACTTGCAGCTTTAGCTGAACACTGTGCAGAGGTCGCACTACAATAACTTGTAGCTTTAGCTGAACACTATGAGGAGGACGCACTACACTAACTTGTAGCTTTAGCTAAACACTGTGAGGAGGATGCACTACACTAACTTGTAGCTTTAGCTGAACACTGTTCAAAGGACGCACTACATTAACTTGCAGCTTTAGCTGAACACTGTGCAGAGGTCGCACTACACTAACGTGTAGCTTTAGCTTAGCACTGTGCACTACACTAACTTGTAGCTTTAGCTGAACACTGTGCAGAGGTCGCACTACACTAACTTGTAGCTTTAGCTGAACACTGTGCAGAGGTCACACTAAACTAACTTGTAGCTTTAGCTGAAGACTGTGGAGGATGCACTACACTAACTTGTAGCTTTAGCTGAACTCTGTGCACTACACAAACTTGTAGCTTTAGCTGAACACTGTTCAGAGGACGCACTACACTAACTTGTAGCTTTAGCTGAACACTGTGCAGAGGTCGCACTACACTAACTTGTAGCTTTAGCTAAACACTGTACACTACACTAACTTGTAGCTTTAGCTGAACACTGTTCAGAGGACGCACTACACTAACTTGTAGCTTTAGCTGAACACTGTGCAGAGGTCACACTAAACTAACTTGTAGCTTTAGCTGAAGACTGTGAGGAGGATGCACTACACTAACTTGTAGCTTTAGCTGAACTCTGTGCACTACAATAACTTGTAGCTTTAGCTGAACACTGTTCAGAGGACGCACTACACTAACTTGTAGCTTTAGCTGAACACTGTGCAGAGGTCGCACAACACTAACTTGTAGCTTTAGCTGAACACTGTGCAGAGGTCACACTAAACTAACTTGTAGCTTTAGCTGAAGACTGTGAGGAGGATGCACTACACTAACTTGTAGCTTTAGCTGAACACTGTTCAAAGGACGCACTACATTAACTTGCAGTTTTAGCTGAACACCGTGCAGAGGTCACACTACACTAACTTGTAGCTTTAGCTGAACACTGTGCACTACACTAACTTGTAGCTTTAGCTGAACACTGTTCAGAGGACGCACTACACTAACTTGTAGCTTTAGCTGAACACTGTGCAGAGGTCGCACTACACTAACTTGTAGCTTTAGCTGAACACTGTGCAGAGGTCACACTACACTAACTTGTAGCTTTAGCTGAAGACTGTGAGGAGGATGCACTACACTAACTTGTAGCTTTAGCTGAACTCTGTGCACTACACTAACTTGTAGCTTTAGCTGAACACTGTTCAGAGGACGCACTACACTAACTTGTAGCTTTAGCTGAACACTGTGCAGAGGTTGCACTAAACTAACTTGTAGCTTTAGCTGAACACTGTGAGGAGGACGCACTACACGAACTTGTAGCTTTAGCTGAACACTGTGCACTACACTAACTAGTAGCTTTAGCTGAACACTGTTCAAAAGACGCACTACATTAACTTGCAGCTTTAGCTGAACACTGTGCAGAGGTCGCACTACACTAACTTGTAGCTTTAGCTGAAGACTGTGAGGAGGATGCACTACACTAACTTGTAGCTTTAGCTGAACACTGTTCAAAGGACGCACTACATTAACTTGCAGTTTTAGCTGAACACTGTGCAGAGGTCACACTACACTAACTTGTAGCTTTAGCTGAACACTGTGCACTACACTAACTTGTAGCTTTAGCTGAAAACTGTTCAGAGGACGCACTACACTAACTTGTAGCTTTAGCTGAACACTGTGCAGAGGTCACACTACACTAACTTGTAGCTTTAGCTGAACACTGTGCACTACACTAACTTGTAGCTTTAGCTGAACACTGTTCAGAGGACGCACTACACTAACTTGTAGCTTTAGCTGAACACTGTGCAGAGGTCGCACTACACTAACTTGTAGCTTTAGCTGAACACTGTGCAGAGGTCACACTAAACTAACTTGTAGCTTTAGCTGAAGACTATGAGGAGGATGCACTACACTAACTTGTAGCTTTAGCTGAACTCTGTGCACTACACTAACTTGTAGCTTTAGCTGAACACTGTTCAGAGGACGCACTACACTAACTTGTAGCTTTAGCTGAACACTGTGCAGAGGTCGCACTACACTAACTTGTAGCTTTAGCTGAACACTGTGCAGAGGTCACACTAAACTAACTTGTAGCTTTAGCTGAAGACTATGAGGAGGATGCACTACACTAACTTGTAGCTTTAGCTGAACTCTGTGCACTACACTAACTTGTAGCTTTAGCTGAACACTGTTCAAAGGACGCACTGCAATAACTTGTAGCTTTAGCTGAACACTGTGCAGAGGTCACACTACACTAACTTGTAGCTTTAGCTGAACACTGTGAGGAGGACACACTACACTAACCTGTAGCTTTAGCTGAACACTGTGAGGAGGACGCACTGCACTAACTTGTAGCTTTAGCTGAACACTGTGCACTACACTAACATGTAGCTTTAGCTGAACACTGTTCAGAGGACGCACTACACTAACTTGTAGCTTTAGCTGAACACTGTTCAGTGGACGCACTACACTAACTTGTAGCTTTAGCTGAACACTGTGCACTACACTAACTTGTAGCTTGAGCTGAACACTGTTCAGAGGACGCACTACACTAACCTGTAGCTTTAGCTGAACACTGTGCAGAGGTCGCACTAAACTAACTTGTAGCTTTAGCTGAACACTGTGAGGAGGACGCACTACACGAACTTGTAGCTTTAGCTGAACACTGTGCACTACACTAACTAGTAGCTTTAGCTGAACACTGTTCAAAAGACGCACTACATTAACTTGCAGCTTTAGCTGAACACTGTGCAGAGGTCGCACTACACTAACTTGTAGCTTTAGCTGAAGACTGTGAGGAGGATGCACTACACTAACTTGTAGCTTTTGCTGAACTCTGTGCACTACACTAACTTGTAGCTTTAGCTGAACACTGTTCAGAGGACGCACTACACTAACTTGTAGCTTTAGCTGAACACTGTGCAGAGGTCGCACTACACTAACTTGTAGCTTTAGCTGAACACTGTTCAGAGGTCGCACTACACTAACTTGTAGCTTTAGCTGAACACTGTGCAGAGGTCACACTACACTAACTTGTAGCTTTAGCTGAACACTGTAAAGAGGACGCACTACACTAACTTGTAGCTTTAGCTGAACACTGTGCACTACACTAACTTGTAGCTTTAGCTGAACACTGTTCAAAGGACGCACTATATTAACTTGCAGTTTTAGCTGAACACTGTGCAGAGGTCACACTACACTAACTTGTAGCTTTAGCTGAACACTGTGCACTACACTAACTTGTAGCTTTAGCTGAACACTGTTCAGAGGACGCACTACACTAACTGGTAGCTTTAGCTGAACACTGTGCAGAGGTCGCACTACACTAACTTGTAGCTTTAGCTGAACACTGTGCAGAGGTCACACTAAACTAACTTGTAGCTTTAGCTGAAGACTGTGGAGGATGCACTACACTAACTTGTAGCTTTAGCTGAACACTGTGCACTACACTAACTAGTAGCTTTAGCTGAACACTGTTCAAAAGACGCACTACATTAACTTGCAGCTTTAGCTGAACACTGTGCAGAGGTCGCACTACACTAACTTGTAGCTTTAGCTGAACACTGTTCAAAGGACGCACTATATTAACTTGCAGTTTTAGCTGAACACTGTGCAGAGGTCACACTACACTAACTTGTAGCTTTAGCTGAACACTGTGCACTACAATAACTTGTAGCTTTAGCTGAACACTGTTCAGAGGACGCACTACACTAACTTGTAGCTTTAGCTGAACACTGTGCAGAGGTCACACTACACTAACTTGTAGCTTTAGCTGAACACTGTGCACTACACTAACTTGTAGCTTTAGCTGAACACTGTTCAGAGGACGCACTACACTAACTGGTAGCTTTAGCTGAACACTGTGCAGAGGTCGCACTACACTAACTTGTAGCTTTAGCTGAACACTGTGCAGAGGTCACACTAAACTAACTTGTAGCTTTAGCTGAAGACTGTGGAGGATGCACTACACTAACTTGTAGCTTTAGCTGAACTCTGTGCACTAAACTAACTTGTAGCTTTAGCTGAACACTGTTCAGAGGACGCACTACACGAACTTGTAGCTTTAGCTGAACACTGTGCAGAGGTCACACTAAACTAACTTGTAGCTTTAGCTGAAGACTGTGAGGAAGATGCACTACACTAACTTGTAGCTTTAGCTGAACTCTGTGCACTACACTAACTTGTAGCTTTAGCTGAACACTGTTCAGAGGACGCACTACACTAACTTGTAGCTTTAGCTGAACACTGTGCAGAGGTCGCACAACACTAACTTGTAGCTTTAGCTGAACACTGTGCAGAGGTCACACTAAACTAACTTGTAGCTTTAGCTGAAGACTGTGAGGAGGATGCACTACACTAACTTGTAGCTTTAGCTGAACACTGTTCAAAGGACGCACTACATTAACTTGCAGTTTTAGCTGAACACTGTGCAGAGGTCACATTACACTAATTTGTAGCTTTAGCTGAACACTGTGCACTACACTAACTTGAAGCTTTAGCTGAACACTGTTCAGAGGACGCACTACACTAACTTGTAGCTTTAGCTGAACACTGTGCACTACACTAACTTGTAGCTTTAGCTGAACACTGTTCAGAGGACGCACTACACTAACTTGTAGCTTTAGCTGAACACTGTGCAGAGGTCACACTACACTAACTTGTAGCTTTAGCTGAACACTGTGCAGAGGTCACACTAAACTAACTTGTAGCTTTAGCTGAAGACTGTGAGGAGGATGCACTACACTAACTTGTAGCTTTAGCTGAACACTGTACACTACACTAACTTGTAGCTTTAGCTGAACACTGTGAGGAGGACACACTACACTAACTTGTAGCTTTATCTGAACACTGTGAGGAGGACGCACTACACTAACTTGTAGCTTTAGCTGAACACTGTGCACTACACTAACGTGTAGCTTTAGCTGAACACTGTTCAGAGGACGGACTACACTAACTTGTAGCTTTAGCTGAACACTGTTCAGAGGATGCACTACACTAACTTGTAGCTTTAGCTGAACACTGTGCAAAGGTCGCACTAAACTAACTTGTAGCTTTAGCTGAACACTGTCAGGAGGACACACTACACTAACTTGTAGCTTTAGCTGAACACTGTTCAGAGAATGCACTACACTAACTTGTAGCTTTAGCTGAACACTGTGCATTACACTAACTGGTAGCTTTAGCTGAACACTGTTCAAAGGATGCACTACATTAACTTGCAGCTTTAGCTGAACACTGTGCAGAGGTCGCACTACAATAACTTGTAGCTTTAGCTGAACACTGTGAGGAGGACGCACTACACTAACTTGTAGCTTTAGCTAAACACTGTGAGGAGGATGCACTACACTAACTTGTAGCTTTAGCTGAACACTGTTCAAAGGACGCACTACATTAACTTGCAGCTTTAGCTGAACACTGTGCAGAGGTCGCACTACACTAACGTGTAGCTTTAGCTTAGCACTGTGCACTACACTAACTTGTAGCTTTAGCTGAACACTGTGCAGAGGTCGCACTACACTAACTTGTAGCTTTAGCTGAACACTGTGCAGAGGTCACACTAAACTAACTTGTAGCTTTAGCTGAAGACTGTGGAGGATGCACTACACTAACTTGTAGCTTTAGCTGAACTCTGTGCACTACACAAACTTGTAGCTTTAGCTGAACACTGTTCAGAGGACGCACTACACTAACTTGTAGCTTTAGCTGAACACTGTGCAGAGGTCGCACTACACTAACTTGTAGCTTTAGCTAAACACTGTACACTACACTAACTTGTAGCTTTAGCTGAACACTGTTCAGAGGACGCACTACACTAACTTGTAGCTTTAGCTGAACACTGTGCAGAGGTCACACTAAACTAACTTGTAGCTTTAGCTGAAGACTGTGAGGAGGATGCACTACACTAACTTGTAGCTTTAGCTGAACTCTGTGCACTACACTAACTTGTAGCTTTAGCTGAACACTGTTCAGAGGACGCACTACACTAACTTGTAGCTTTAGCTGAACACTGTGCAGAGGTCGCACAACACTAACTTGTAGCTTTAGCTGAACACTGTGCAGAGGTCACACTAAACTAACTTGTAGCTTTAGCTGAAGACTGTGAGGAGGATGCACTACACTAACTTGTAGCTTTAGCTGAACACTGTTCAAAGGACGCACTACATTAACTTGCAGTTTTAGCTGAACACCGTGCAGAGGTCACACTACACTAACTTGTAGCTTTAGCTGAACACTGTGCACTACACTAACTTGTAGCTTTAGCTGAACACTGTTCAGAGGACGCACTACACTAACTTGTAGCTTTAGCTGAACATTGTGCAGAGGTCGCACTACACTAACTTGTAGCTTTAGCTGAACACTGTGCAGAGGTCACACTACACTAACTTGTAGCTTTAGCTGAAGACTGTGAGGAGGATGCACTACACTAACTTGTAGCTTTAGCTGAACTCTGTACACTACACTAACTTGTAGCTTTAGCTGAACACTGTGAGGAGGACACACTACACTAACTTGTAGCTTTAGCTGAACACTGTGAGGAGGACGCACTACACTAACTTGTAGCTTTAGCTGAACACTGTGCACTACACTAACGTGTAGCTTTAGCTGAACACTGTTCAGAGGACGGACTACACTAACTTGTAGCTTTAGCTGAACACTGTTCAGAGGACGCACTACACTAACTTGTAGCTTTAGCTGAACACTGTGCAGAGGTCGCAGAAAACTAACTTGTAGCTTTAGCTGAACACTGTCAGGAGGACACACTACACTAACTTGTAGCTTTAGCTGAACACTGTTCAGAGGATGCACTACACTAACTTGTAGCTTTAGCTGAACACTGTGCATTACACTAACTAGTAGCTTTAGCTGAACACTGTTCAAAGGATGCACTACATTAACTTGCAGCTTTAGCTGAACACTGTGCAGAGGTCGCACTCCAATAACTTGTAGCTTTAGCTGAACACTGTGAGGAGGACGCACTACACTAACTTGTAGCTTTAGCTAAACACTGTGAGGAGGACGCACTACACTAACTTGTAGCTTTAGCTGAACACTGTTCAAAGGACGCACTACATTAACTTGCAGCTTTAGCTGAACACTGTGCAGAGGTCGCACTACACTAACGTGTAGCTTTAGCTTAGCACTGTGCACTACACTAACTTGTAGCTTTAGCTGAACACTGTTCAGAGGACGCACTACACTAACTTGTAGCTTTAGCTGAACACTGTGCAGAGGTCGCACTACACTAACTTGTAGCTTTAGCTGAACACTGTGCAGAGGTCACACTAAACCAACTTGTAGCTTTAGCTGAAGACTGTGAGGAGGATGCACTACACTAACTTGTAGCTTTAGCTGAACTCTGTGCACTACACTAACTTGTAGCTTTAGCTGAACACTGTTCAGAGAACGCACTACACTAACTTGTAGCTTTAGCTGAACACTGTGCAGAGGTCGCACTACACTAACTTGTAGCTTTAGCTGAACACTGTACACTACACTAACTTGTAGCTTTAGTTGAACACTGTTCAGAGGACGCACTACACTAACTTGTAGCTTTAGCTGAACACTGTGCAGAGGTCACACTAAACTAACTTGTAGCTTTAGCTGAAGACTGAGGAGGATGCACTACACTAACTTGTAGCTTTAGCTGAACTCTGTGCACTACACTAACTTGTAGCTTTAGCTGAACACTGTTCAGAGGATGCACTACACTAACTTGTAGCTTTAGCTGAACACTGTGCAGAGGTCGCACTACACTAACTTGTAGCTTTAGCTGAACACTGTGAGGAGGACACAAGACACTAACTTGTAGCTTTAACTGAACACTGTGAGGAGGACGCACTGCACTAACTTGTAGCTTTAGCTGAACACTGTGCACTACACTAACATGTAGCTTTAGCTGAACACTGTTCAGAGGACGCACTACACTAACTTGGAGCTTTAGCTGAACACTGTTCAGTGGACGCACTACACTAACTTGGAGCTTTAGCTGAACACTGTGCACTACACTAACTTGTAGCTTGAGCTGAACACTGTTCAGAGGACGCACTGCACTAACTTGTAGCTTTAGCTGAACACTGTGCAGAGGTCGCACTAAACTAACTTGTAGCTTTAGCTGAACACTGTGAGAAGGACACACTACACTAACTTGTAGCTTTAGCTGAACACTGTTCAGAGGACGCACTACACGAACTTGTAGCTTTAGCTGAACACTGTGCACTACACTAACTAGTAGCTTTAGCTGAACACTGTTCAAAAGACGCACTACATTAACTTGCAGCTTTAGCTGAACTCTGTGCACTACACTAACTTGTAGCTTTAGCTGAACACTGTTCAGAGGACGCACTACACTAACTTGTAGCTTTAGCTGAACACTGTGCAGAGGTCGCACAACACTAACTTGTAGCTTTAGCTGAACACTGTGCAGAGGTCACACTAAACTAACTTGTAGCTTTAGCTGAAGACTGTGAGGAGGATGCACTACACTAACTTGTAGCTTTAGCTGAACACTGTTCAAAGGACGCACTACATTAACTTGCAGTTTTAGCTGAACACCGTGCAGAGGTCACACTACACTAACTTGTAGCTTTAGCTGAACACTGTGCACTACACTAACTTGTAGCTTTAGCTGAACACTGTTCAGAGGACGCACTACGCTAACTTGTAGCTTTAGCTGAACACTGTGCAGAGGTCGCACTACACTAACTTGTAGCTTTAGCTGAACACTGTGCAGAGGTCACACTACACTAACTTGTAGCTTTAGCTGAAGACTGTGAGGAGGATGCACTACACTAACTTGTAGCTTTAGCTGAACTCTGTGCACTACACTAACTTGTAGCTTTAGCTGAACACTGTTCAGAGGACGCACTACACTAACTTGTAGCTTTAGCTGAACACTGTGCAGAGGTCGCACAACACTAACTTGTAGCTTTAGCTGAACAATGTGCAGAGGTCACACTAAACTAACTTGTAGCTTTAGCTGAAGACTGTGAGGAGGATGCACTACACTAACTTGTAGCTTTAGCTGAACACTGTTCAAAGGACGCACTACATTAACTTGCAGTTTTAGCTGAACACTGTGCAGAGGTCACACTACACTAACTTGTAGCTTTAGCTGAACACTGTGCACTACACTAACTTGTAGCTTTAGCTGAACACTGTTCAGAGGACGCACTACACTAACTTGTAGCTTTAGCTGAACACTGTGCAGAGGTCGCACTACACTAACTTGTAGCTTTAGCTGAACACTGTGCAGAGGTCACACTACACTAACTTGTAGCTTTAGCTGAAGACTGTGAGGAGGATGCACTACACTAACTTGTAGCTTTAGCTGAACTCTGTGCACTACACTAACTTGTAGCTTTAGCTGAACACTGTTCAGAGGACGCACTACACTAACTTGTAGCTTTAGCTGAACACTGTGCAGAGGTCGCACTACACTAACTTGTAGCTTTAGCTGAACACTGTGCAGAGGTCACACTAAACTAACTTGTAGCTTTAGCTGAAGACTGAGAGGAGGATGCACTACACTAACTTGTAGCTTTAGCTGAACACTGTACACTACACTAACTTGTAGCTTTAGCTGAACACTGTGAGGAGGACACACTACACTAACTTGTAGCTTTAGCTGAACACTGTGAGGAGGACGCACTACACTAACTTGTAGCTTTAGCTGAACACTGTGCACTACACTAACGTGTAGCTTTAGCTGAACACTGTTCAGAGGACGGACTACACTAACTTGTAGCTTTAGCTGAACACTGTTCAGAGGACGCTCTACACTAACTTGTAGCTTTAGCTGAACACTGTGCAGAGGTCGCAGTAAACTAACTTGTAGCTTTAGCTGAACACTGTCAGGAGGACACACTACACTAACTTGTAGCTTTAGCTGAACACTGTTCAGAGGATGCACTACACTAACTTGTAGCTTTAGCTGAACACTGTGCATTACACTAACTAGTAGCTTTAGCTGAACACTGTTCAAAGGATGCACTACATTAACTTGCAGCTTTAGCTGAACACTGTGCAGAGGTCGCACTCCAATAACTTGTAGCTTTAGCTGAACACTGTGAGGAGGACGCACTACACTAACTTGTAGCTTTAGCTAAACACTGTGAGGAGGACGCACTACACTAACTTGTAGCTTTAGCTGAACACTGTTCAAAGGACGCACTACATTAACTTGCAGCTTTAGCTGAACACTGTGCAGAGGTCGCACTACACTAACGTGTAGCTTTAGCTTAGCACTGTGCACTACACTAACTTGTAGCTTTAGCTGAACACTGTTCAGAGGACGCACTACACTAACTTGTAGCTTTAGCTGAACACTGTGCAGAGGTCGCACTACACTAACATGTAGCTTTAGCTGAACACTGTTCAGAGGACGCACTACACTAACTTGGAGCTTTAGCTGAACACTGTGCACTACACTAACTTGTAGCTTGAGCTGAACACTGTTCAGAGGACACACTGCACTAACTTGTAGCTTTAGCTGAACACTGTGCAGAGGTCGCACTAAACTAACTTGTAGCTTTAGCTGAACACTGTGAGGAGGACACACTACACTAACTTGTAGCTTTAGCTGAAAACTGTTCAGAGGACGCACTACACGAACTTGTAGCTTTAGCTGAACACTGTGCACTACACTAACTAGTAGCTTTAGCTGAACACTGTTCAAAAGACGCACTACATTAACTTGCAGCTTTAGCTGAACTCTGTGCACTACACTAACTTGTAGCTTTAGCTGAACACTGTTCAGAGGACGCACTACACTAACTTGTAGCTTTAGCTGAACACTGTGCAGAGGTCGCACAACACTAACTTGTAGCTTTAGCTGAACACTGTGCAGAGGTCACACTAAACTAACTTGTAGCTTTAGCTGAAGACTGTGAGGAGGATGCACTACACTAACTTGTAGCTTTAGCTGAACACTGTTCAAAGGACGCACTACATTAACTTGCAGTTTTAGCTGAACACCGTGCAGAGGTCACACTACACTAACTTGTAGCTTTAGCTGAACACTGTGCACTACACTAACTTGTAGCTTTAGCTGAACACTGTTCAGAGGACGCACTACACTAACTTGTAGCTTTAGCTGAACACTGTGCAGAGGTAACACTACACTAACTTGTAGCTTTAGCTGAACACTGTGCAGAGGTCACACTACACTAACTTGTAGCTTTAGCTGAAGACTGTGAGGAGGATGCACTACACTAACTTGTAGCTTTAGCTGAACTCTGTGCACTACACTAACTTGTAGCTTTAGCTGAACACTGTTCAGAGGACGCACTACACTAACTTGTAGCTTTAGCTGAACACTGTGCAGAGGTCGCACTACACTAACTTGTAGCTTTAGCTGAACACTGTGCAGAGGTCACACTAAACTAACTTGTAGCTTTAGCTGAAGACTGAGAGGAGGATGCACTACACTAACTTGTAGCTTTAGCTGAACACTGTACACTACACTAACTTGTAGCTTTAGCTGAACACTGTGAGGAGGACACACTACACTAACTTGTAGCTTTAGCTGAACACTGTGAGGAGGACGCACTACACTAACTTGTAGCTTTAGCTGAACACTGTGCACTACACTAACGTGTAGCTTTAGCTGAACACTGTTCAGAGGACGGACTACACTAACTTGTAGCTTTAGCTGAACACTGTTCAGAGGACGCACTACACTACTTGTAGCTTTAGCTGAACACTGTGCAGAGGTCGCAGTAAACTAACTTGTAGCTTTAGCTGAACACTGTCAGGAGGACACACTACACTAACTTGTAGCTTTAGCTGAACACTGTTCAGAGGATGCACTACACTAACTTGTAGCTTTAGCTGAACACTGTGCATTACACTAACTAGTAGCTTTAGCTGAACACTGTTCAAAGGATGCACTACATTAACTTGCAGCTTTAGCTGAACACTGTGCAGAGGTCGCACTCCAATAACTTGTAGCTTTAGCTGAACACTGTGAGGAGGACGCACTACACTAACTTGTAGCTTTAGCTAAACACTGTGAGGAGGACGCACTACACTAACTTGTAGCTTTAGCTGAACACTGTTCAAAGGACGCACTACATTAACTTGCAGCTTTAGCTGAACACTGTGCAGAGGTCGCACTACACTAACGTGTAGCTTTAGCTTAGCACTGTGCACTACACTAACTTGTAGCTTTAGCTGAACACTGTTCAGAGGACGCACTACACTAACTTGTAGCTTTAGCTGAACACTGTGCAGAGGTCGCACTACACTAACTTGTAGCTTTAGCTGAACACTGTGCAGAGGTCACACTAAACCAACTTGTAGCTTTAGCTGAAGACTGTGAGGAGGATGCACTACACTAACTTGTAGCTTTAGCTGAACTCTGTGCACTACACTAACTTGTAGCTTTAGCTGAACACTGTTCAGAGAACGCACTACACTAACTTGTAGCTTTAGCTGAACACTGTGCAGAGGTCGCACTACACTAACTTGTAGCTTTAGCTGAACACTGTACACTACACTAACTTGTAGCTTTAGTTGAACACTGTTCAGAGGACGCACTACACTAACTTGTAGCTTTAGCTGAACACTGTGCAGAGGTCACACTAAACTAACTTGTAGCTTTAGCTGAAGACTGAGGAGGATGCACTACACTAACTTGTAGCTTTAGCTGAACTCTGTGCACTACATTAACTTGTAGCTTTAGCTGAACACTGTTCAGAGGACGCACTACACTAACTTGTAGCTTTAGCTGAACACTGTGCAGAGGTCGCACTACACTAACTTGTAGCTTTAGCTGAACACTGGGAGGAGGACACAATACACTAACTTGTAGCTTTAACTGAACACTGTGAGGAGGACGCACTGCACTAACTTGTAGCTTTAGCTGAACACTGTGCACTACACTAACATGTAGCTTTAGCTGAACACTGTTCAGAGGACGCACTACACTAACTTGGAGCTTTAGCTGAACACTGTTCAGTGGACGCACTACACTAACTTGGAGCTTTAGCTGAACACTGTGCACTACACTAACTTGTAGCTTGAGCTGAACACTGTTCAGAGGACGCACTGCACTAACTTGTAGCTTTAGCTGAACACTGTGCAGAGGTCGCACTAAACTAACTTGTAGCTTTAGCTGAACACTGTGAGGAGGACACACTACACTAACTTGTAGCTTTAGCTGAACACTGTTCAGAGGACGCACTACACGAACTTGTAGCTTTAGCTGAACACTGTGCACTACACTAACTAGTAGCTTTAGCTGAACACTGTTCAAAAGACGCACTACATTAACTTGCAGCTTTAGCTGAACACTGTGCAGAGGTCGCACTACACTAACTTGTAGCTTTAGCTGAACACTGTGAGGAGGACGCACTACACTAACTTGTAGCTTTAGCTGAACACTGTGAGGAGGACGCACTACACTAACTTGTAGCTTTAGCTGAACACTGTTCAAAGGACGCACTACATTAACTTGCAGTTTTAGCTGAACCCTGTGCAGAGGTCGCACTACACTAACTTGTAGCTTTAGCTGAACACTGTGCACTACACTAACTTGTAGCTTTAGCTGAACACTGTTCAGAGGACGCACTACACTAACTTGTAGCTTTAGCTGAACACTGTGCAGAGGTCGCACTACACTAACTTGTAGCTTTAGCTGAACACTGTGCAGAGGTCACACTAAACTAACTTGTAGCTTTAGCTGAAGACTGTGAGGAGGATGCACTACACTAACTTGTAGCTTTAGCTGAACTCTGTGCACTACACTAACTTGTAGCTTTAGCTGAACACTGTTCAGAGGACGCACTACACTAACTTGTAGCTTTAGCTGAACACTGTGCAGAGGTCGCACTACACTAACTTGTAGCTTTAGCTGAACACTGTGCACTACACTAACTTGTAGATTTAGCTGAACACTGTTCAGAGCACGCACTACACTAACTTCTAGCTTTAGCTGAACACTGTGCAGAGGTCACACTAAACTAACTTGTAGCTTTAGCTGAAGACTGTGGAGGATGCACTACACTAACTTGTAGCTTTAGCTGAACTCTGTGCACTACACTAACTTGTAGCTTTAGCTGAACACTGTTCAGAGGACGCACTACACTAACTTGTAGCTTTAGCTGAACACTGTGCAGAGGTCGCACTACACTAACTTGTAGCTTTAGCTAAACACTGTACACTACACTAACTTGTAGCTTTAGCTGAACACTGTTCAGAGGACGCACTACACTAACTTGTAGCTTTAGCTGAACACTGTGCAGAGGTCACACTAAACTAACTTGTAGCTTTAGCTGAAGACTGTGAGGAGGATGCACTACACTAACTTGTAGCTTTAGCTGAACTCTGTGCACTACACTAACTTGTAGCTTTAGCTGAACACTGTTCAGAGGACGCACTACACTAACTTGTAGCTTTAGCTGAACACTGTGCAGAGGTCGCACAACACTAACTTGTAGCTTTAGCTGAACAATGTGCAGAGGTCACACTAAACTAACTTGTAGCTTTAGCTGAAGACTGTGAGGAGGATGCACTACACTAACTTGTAGCTTTAGCTGAACACTGTTCAAAGGACGCACTACATTAACTTGCAGTTTTAGCTGAACACTGTGCAGAGGTCACACTACACTAACTTGTAGCTTTAGCTGAACACTGTGCATTACACTAACTAGTAGCTTTAGCTGAACACTGTTCAAAGGATGCACTACATTAACTTGCAGCTTTAGCTGAACACTGTGCAGAGGTCGCACTCCAATAACTTGTAGCTTTAGCTGAACACTGTGAGGAGGACGCACTACACTAACTTGTAGCTTTAGCTAAACACTGTGAGGAGGACGCACTACACTAACTTGTAGCTTTAGCTGAACACTGTTCAAAGGACGCACTACATTAACTTGCAGCTTTAGCTGAACACTGTGCAGAGGTCGCACTACACTAACGTGTAGCTTTAGCTTAGCACTGTGCACTACACTAACTTGTAGCTTTAGCTGAACACTGTTCAGAGGACGCACTACACTAACTTGTAGCTTTAGCTGAACACTGTGCAGAGGTCGCACTACACTAACATGTAGCTTTAGCTGAACACTGTTCAGAGGACGCACTACACTAACTTGGAGCTTTAGCTGAACACTGTTCAGTGGACGCACTACACTAACTTGGAGCTTTAGCTGAACACTGTGCACTACACTAACTTGTAGCTTGAGCTGAACACTGTTCAGAGGACACACTGCACTAACTTGTAGCTTTAGCTGAACACTGTGCAGAGGTCGCACTAAACTAACTTGTAGCTTTAGCTGAACACTGTGAGGAGGACACACTACACTAACTTGTAGCTTTAGCTGAACACTGTTCAGAGGACGCACTACACGAACTTGTAGCTTTAGCTGAACACTGTGCACTACACTAACTAGTAGCTTTAGCTGAACACTGTTCAAAAGACGCACTACATTAACTTGCAGCTTTAGCTGAACTCTGTGCACTACACTAACTTGTAGCTTTAGCTGAACACTGTTCAGAGGACGCACTACACTAACTTGTAGCTTTAGCTGAACACTGTGCAGAGGTCGCACAACACTAACTTGTAGCTTTAGCTGAACACTGTGCAGAGGTCACACTAAACTAACTTGTAGCTTTAGCTGAAGACTGTGAGGAGGATGCACTACACTAACTTGTAGCTTTAGCTGAACACTGTTCAAAGGACGCACTATATTAACTTGCAGTTTTAGCTGAACACCGTGCAGAGGTCACACTACACTAACTTGTAGCTTTAGCTGAACACTGTGCACTACACTAACTTGTAGCTTTAGCTGAACACTGTTCAGAGGACGCACTACACTAACTTGTAGCTTTAGCTGAACACTGTGCAGAGGTCGCACTACACTAACTTGTAGCTTTAGCTGAACACTGTGCAGAGGTCACACTACACTAACTTGTAGCTTTAGCTGAAGACTGTGAGGAGGATGCACTACACTAACTTGTAGCTTTAGCTGAACTCTGTGCACTACACTAACTTGTAGCTTTAGCTGAACACTGTTCAGAGGACGCACTACACTAACTTGTAGCTTTAGCTGAACACTGTGCAGAGGTCGCACTACACTAACTTGTAGCTTTAGCTGAACACTGTGCAGAGGTCACACTAAACTAACTTGTAGCTTTAGCTGAAGACTGAGAGGAGGATGCACTACACTAACTTGTAGCTTTAGATGAACACTGTACACTACACTAACTTGTAGCTTTAGCTGAACACTGTGAGGAGGACACACTACACTAACTTGTAGCTTTAGCTGAACACTGTGAGGAGGACGCACTACACTAACTTGTAGCTTTAGCTGAACACTGTGCACTACACTAACGTGTAGCTTTAGCTGAACACTGTTCAGAGGACGGACTACACTAACTTGTAGCTTTAGCTGAACACTGTTCAGAGGACGCACTACACTAACTTGTAGCTTTAGCTGAACACTGTGCAGAGGTCGCAGTAAACTAACTTGTAGCTTTAGCTGAACACTGTCAGGAGGACACACTACACTAACTTGTAGCTTTAGCTGAACACTGTTCAGAGGATGCACTACACTAACTTGTAGCTTTAGCTGAACACTGTGCATTACACTAACTAGTAGCTTTAGCTGAACACTGTTCAAAGGATGCACTACATTAACTTGCAGCTTTAGCTGAACACTGTGCAGAGGTCGCACTCCAATAACTTGTAGCTTTAGCTGAACACTGTGAGGAGGACGCACTACACTAACTTGTAGCTTTAGCTAAACACTGTGAGGAGGACGCACTACACTAACTTGTAGCTTTAGCTGAACACTGTTCAAAGGACGCACTACATTAACTTGCAGCTTTAGCTGAACACTGTGCAGAGGTCGCACTACACTAACGTGTAGCTTTAGCTTAGCACTGTGCACTACACTAACTTGTAGCTTTAGCTGAACACTGTTCAGAGGACGCACTACACTAACTTGTAGCTTTAGCTGAACACTGTGCAGAGGTCGCACTACACTAACTTGTAGCTTTAGCTGAACACTGTGCAGAGGTCACACTAAACCAACTTGTAGCTTTAGCTGAAGACTGTGAGGAGGATGCACTACACTAACTTGTAGCTTTAGCTGAACTCTGTGCACTACACTAACTTGTAGCTTTAGCTGAACACTGTTCAGAGAACGCACTACACTAACTTGTAGCTTTAGCTGAACACTGTGCAGAGGTCGCACTACACTAACTTGTAGCTTTAGCTGAACACTGTACACTACACTAACTTGTAGCTTTAGTTGAACACTGTTCAGAGGACGCACTACACTAACTTGTAGCTTTAGCTGAACACTGTGCAGAGGTCACACTAAACTAACTTGTAGCTTTAGCTGAAGACTGAGGAGGATGCACTACACTAACTTGTAGCTTTAGCTGAACTCTGTGCACTACACTAACTTGTAGCTTTAGCTGAACACTGTTCAGAGGACGCACTACACTAACTTGTAGCTTTAGCTGAACACTGTGCAGAGGTCGCACTACACTAACTTTTAGCTTTAGCTGAACACTGTGAGGAGGACACAATACACTAACTTGTAGCTTTAACTGAACACTGTGAGGAGGACGCACTGCACTAACTTGTAGCTTTAGCTGAACACTGTGCACTACACTAACATGTAGCTTTAGCTGAACACTGTTCAGAGGACGCACTACACTAACTTGGAGCTTTAGCTGAACACTGTTCAAAGGACGCACTACATTAACTTGCAGCTTTAGCTGAACACTGTGCAGAGGTCGCACTAAACTAACTTGTAGCTTTAGCTGAACACTGTGAGGAGGACACACTACACTAACTTGTAGCTTTAGCTGAACACTGTTCAGAGGACGCACTACACGAACTTGTAGCTTTAGCTGAACACTGTGCACTACACTAACTAGTAGCTTTAGCTGAACACTGTTCAAAAGACGCACTACATTAACTTGCAGCTTTAGCTGAACACTGTGCAGAGGTCGCACTACACTAACTTGTAGCTTTAGCTGAACACTGTGAGGAGGACGCACTACACTAACTTGTAGCTTTAGCTGAACACTGTGAGGAGGACGCACTACACTAACTTGTAGCTTTAGCTGAACACTGTTCAAAGGACGCACTACATTAACTTGCAGTTTTAGCTGAACCCTGTGCAGAGGTCGCACTACACTAACTTGTAGCTTTAGCTGAACACTGTGCACTACACTAACTTGTAGCTTTAGCTGAACACTGTTCAGAGGACGCACTACACTAACTTGTAGCTTTAGCTGAACACTGTGCAGAGGTCGCACTACACTAACTTGTAGCTTTAGCTGAACACTGTGCAGAGGTCACACTAAACTAACTTGTAGCTTTAGCTGAAGACTGTGAGGAGGATGCACTACACTAACTTGTAGCTTTAGCTGAACTCTGTGCACTACACTAACTTGTAGCTTTAGCTGAACACTGTTCAGAGGACGCACTACACTAACTTGTAGCTTTAGCTGAACACTGTGCAGAGGTCGCACTACACTAACTTGTAGCTTTAGCTGAACACTGTGCACTACACTAACTTGTAGATTTAGCTGAACACTGTTCAGAGCACGCACTACACTAACTTCTAGCTTTAGCTGAACACTGTGCAGAGGTCACACTAAACTAACTTGTAGCTTTAGCTGAAGACTGTGGAGGATGCACTACACTAACTTGTAGCTTTAGCTGAACTCTGTGCACTACACTAACTTGTAGCTTTAGCTGAACACTGTTCAGAGGACGCACTACACTAACTTGTAGCTTTAGCTGAACACTGTGCAGAGGTCGCACTACACTAACTTGTAGCTTTAGCTAAACACTGTACACTACACTAACTTGTAGCTTTAGCTGAACACTGTTCAGAGGACGCACTACACTAACTTGTAGCTTTAGCTGAACACTGTGCAGAGGTCACACTAAACTAACTTGTAGCTTTAGCTGAAGACTGTGAGGAGGATGCACTACACTAACTTGTAGCTTTAGCTGAACTCTGTGCACTACACTAACTTGTAGCTTTAGCTGAACACTGTTCAGAGGACGCACTACACTAACTTGTAGCTTTAGCTGAACACTGTGCAGAGGTCGCACAACACTAACTTGTAGCTTTAGCTGAACAATGTGCAGAGGTCACACTAAACTAACTTGTAGCTTTAGCTGAAGACTGTGAGGAGGATGCACTACACTAACTTGTAGCTTTAGCTGAACACTGTTCAAAGGACGCACTACATTAACTTGCAGTTTTAGCTGAACACTGTGCAGAGGTCACACTACACTAACTTGTAGCTTTAGCTGAACACTGTGCACTACACTAACTTGTAGCTTTAGCTGAACACTGTTCAGAGGACGCACTACACTAACTTGTAGCTTTAGCTGAACACTGTGCAGAGGTCGCACTACACTAACTTGTAGCTTTAGCTGAACACTGTGCAGAGGTCACACTACACTAACTTGTAGCTTTAGCTGAAGACTGTGAGGAGGATGCACTACACTAACTTGTAGCTTTAGCTGAACTCTGTGCACTACACTAACTTGTAGCTTTAGCTGAACACTGTTCAGAGGACGCACTACACTAACTTGTAGCTTTAGCTGAACACTGTGCAGAGGTCGCACTACACTAACTTGTAGCTTTAGCTGAACACTGTGCAGAGGTCGCACTACACTAACTTGTAGCTTTAGCTGAACACTGTGCAGAGGTCACACTAAACTAACTTGTAGCTTTAGCTGAAGACTGAGAGGAGGATGCACTACACTAACTTGTAGCTTTAGATGAACACTGTACACTACACTAACTTGTAGCTTTAGCTGAACACTGTGAGGAGGACACACTACACTAACTTGTAGCTTTAGCTGAACACTGTGAGGAGGACGCACTACACTAACTTGTAGCTTTAGCTGAACACTGTGCACTACACTAACGTGTAGCTTTAGCTGAACACTGTGCACTACACTAACTTGTAGCTTTAGCTGAACACTGTTCAGAGGACGCACTACACTAACTTGTAGCTTTAGCTGAACACTGTGCAGAGGTCGCACTACACTAACTTGTAGCTTTAGCTGAACACTGTGCAGAGGTCACACTACACTAACTTGTAGCTTTAGCTGAAGACTGTGAGGAGGATGCACTACACTAACTTGTAGCTTTAGCTGAACTCTGTGCACTACACTAACTTGTAGCTTTAGCTGAACACTGTTCAGAGGACGCACTACACTAACTTGTAGCTTTAGCTGAACACTGTGCAGAGGTCGCACTACACTAACTTGTAGCTTTAGCTGAACACTGTGCAGAGGTCACACTAAACTAACTTGTAGCTTTAGCTGAAGACTGAGAGGAGGATGCACTACACTAACTTGTAGCTTTAGATGAACACTGTACACTACACTAACTTGTAGCTTTAGCTGAACACTGTGAGGAGGACACACTACACTAACTTGTAGCTTTAGCTGAACACTGTGAGGAGGACGCACTACACTAACTTGTAGCTTTAGCTGAACACTGTGCACTACACTAACGTGTAGCTTTAGCTGAACACTGTTCAGAGGACGGACTACACTAACTTGTAGCTTTAGCTGAACACTGTTCAGAGGACGCACTACACTAACTTGTAGCTTTAGCTGAACACTGTGCAGAGGTCGCAGTAAACTAACTTGTAGCTTTAGCTGAACACTGTCAGGAGGACACACTACACTAACTTGTAGCTTTAGCTGAACACTGTTCAGAGGATGCACTACACTAACTTGTAGCTTTAGCTGAACACTGTGCATTACACTAACTAGTAGCTTTAGCTGAACACTGTTCAAAGGATGCACTACATTAACTTGCAGCTTTAGCTGAACACTGTGCAGAGGTCGCACTCCAATAACTTGTAGCTTTAGCTGAACACTGTGAGGAGGACGCACTACACTAACTTGTAGCTTTAGCTAAACACTGTGAGGAGGACGCACTACACTAACTTGTAGCTTTAGCTGAACACTGTTCAAAGGACGCACTACATTAACTTGCAGCTTTAGCTGAACACTGTGCAGAGGTCGCACTACACTAACGTGTAGCTTTAGCTTAGCACTGTGCACTACACTAACTTGTAGCTTTAGCTGAACACTGTTCAGAGGACGCACTACACTAACTTGTAGCTTTAGCTGAACACTGTGCAGAGGTCGCACTACACTAACTTGTAGCTTTAGCTGAACACTGTGCAGAGGTCACACTAAACCAACTTGTAGCTTTAGCTGAAGACTGTGAGGAGGATGCACTACACTAACTTGTAGCTTTAGCTGAACTCTGTGCACTACACTAACTTGTAGCTTTAGCTGAACACTGTTCAGAGAACGCACTACACTAACTTGTAGCTTTAGCTGAACACTGTGCAGAGGTCGCACTACACTAACTTGTAGCTTTAGCTGAACACTGTACACTACACTAACTTGTAGCTTTAGTTGAACACTGTTCAGAGGACGCACTACACTAACTTGTAGCTTTAGCTGAACACTGTGCAGAGGTCACACTAAACTAACTTGTAGCTTTAGCTGAAGACTGAGGAGGATGCACTACACTAACTTGTAGCTTTAGCTGAACTCTGTGCACTACACTAACTTGTAGCTTTAGCTGAACACTGTTCAGAGGACGCACTACACTAACTTGTAGCTTTAGCTGAACACTGTGCAGAGGTCGCACTACACTAACTTTTAGCTTTAGCTGAACACTGTGAGGAGGACACAATACACTAACTTGTAGCTTTAACTGAACACTGTGAGGAGGACGCACTGCACTAACTTGTAGCTTTAGCTGAACACTGTGCACTACACTAACATGTAGCTTTAGCTGAACACTGTTCAGAGGACGCACTACACTAACTTGGAGCTTTAGCTGAACACTGTTCAAAGGACGCACTACATTAACTTGCAGCTTTAGCTGAACACTGTGCAGAGGTCGCACTAAACTAACTTGTAGCTTTAGCTGAACACTGTGAGGAGGACACACTACACTAACTTGTAGCTTTAGCTGAACACTGTTCAGAGGACGCACTACACGAACTTGTAGCTTTAGCTGAACACTGTGCACTACACTAACTAGTAGCTTTAGCTGAACACTGTTCAAAAGACGCACTACATTAACTTGCAGCTTTAGCTGAACACTGTGCAGAGGTCGCACTACACTAACTTGTAGCTTTAGCTGAACACTGTGAGGAGGACGCACTACACTAACTTGTAGCTTTAGCTGAACACTGTGAGGAGGACGCACTACACTAACTTGTAGCTTTAGCTGAACACTGTTCAAAGGACGCACTACATTAACTTGCAGTTTTAGCTGAACCCTGTGCAGAGGTCGCACTACACTAACTTGTAGCTTTAGCTGAACACTGTGCACTACACTAACTTGTAGCTTTAGCTGAACACTGTTCAGAGGACGCACTACACTAACTTGTAGCTTTAGCTGAACACTGTGCAGAGGTCGCACTACACTAACTTGTAGCTTTAGCTGAACACTGTGCAGAGGTCACACTAAACTAACTTGTAGCTTTAGCTGAAGACTGTGAGGAGGATGCACTACACTAACTTGTAGCTTTAGCTGAACTCTGTGCACTACACTAACTTGTAGCTTTAGCTGAACACTGTTCAGAGGACGCACTACACTAACTTGTAGCTTTAGCTGAACACTGTGCAGAGGTCGCACTACACTAACTTGTAGCTTTAGCTGAACACTGTGCACTACACTAACTTGTAGATTTAGCTGAACACTGTTCAGAGCACGCACTACACTAACTTCTAGCTTTAGCTGAACACTGTGCAGAGGTCACACTAAACTAACTTGTAGCTTTAGCTGAAGACTGTGGAGGATGCACTACACTAACTTGTAGCTTTAGCTGAACTCTGTGCACTACACTAACTTGTAGCTTTAGCTGAACACTGTTCAGAGGACGCACTACACTAACTTGTAGCTTTAGCTGAACACTGTGCAGAGGTCGCACTACACTAACTTGTAGCTTTAGCTAAACACTGTACACTACACTAACTTGTAGCTTTAGCTGAACACTGTTCAGAGGACGCACTACACTAACTTGTAGCTTTAGCTGAACACTGTGCAGAGGTCACACTAAACTAACTTGTAGCTTTAGCTGAAGACTGTGAGGAGGATGCACTACACTAACTTGTAGCTTTAGCTGAACTCTGTGCACTACACTAACTTGTAGCTTTAGCTGAACACTGTTCAGAGGACGCACTACACTAACTTGTAGCTTTAGCTGAACACTGTGCAGAGGTCGCACAACACTAACTTGTAGCTTTAGCTGAACAATGTGCAGAGGTCACACTAAACTAACTTGTAGCTTTAGCTGAAGACTGTGAGGAGGATGCACTACACTAACTTGTAGCTTTAGCTGAACACTGTTCAAAGGACGCACTACATTAACTTGCAGTTTTAGCTGAACACTGTGCAGAGGTCACACTACACTAACTTGTAGCTTTAGCTGAACACTGTGCACTACACTAACTTGTAGCTTTAGCTGAACACTGTTCAGAGGACGCACTACACTAACTTGTAGCTTTAGCTGAACACTGTGCAGAGGTCGCACTACACTAACTTGTAGCTTTAGCTGAACACTGTGCAGAGGTCACACTACACTAACTTGTAGCTTTAGCTGAAGACTGTGAGGAGGATGCACTACACTAACTTGTAGCTTTAGCTGAACTCTGTGCACTACACTAACTTGTAGCTTTAGCTGAACACTGTTCAGAGGACGCACTACACTAACTTGTAGCTTTAGCTGAACACTGTGCAGAGGTCGCACTACACTAACTTGTAGCTTTAGCTGAACACTGTGCAGAGGTCACACTGAACTAACTTGTAGCTTTAGCTGAAGACTGTGAGGAGGATGCACTACACTAACTTGTAGCTTTAGCTGAACACTGTACACTACACTAACTTGTAGCTTTAGCTGAACACTGTGAGGAGGACACACTACACTAACTTGTAGCTTTAGCTGAACACTGTGAGGAGGACGCACTACACTAACTTGTAGCTTTAGCTGAACACTGTGCACTACACTAACGTGTAGCTTTAGCTGAACACTGTTCAGAGGACGGACTACACTAACTTGTAGCTTTAGCTGAACACTGTTAAGAGGACGCACTACACTAACTTGCAGCTTTAGCTGAACACTGTGCAGAGGTCGCACTAAACTAACTTGTAGCTTTAGCTGAACACTGTCAGGAGGACACACTACACTAACTTGTAGCTTTAGCTGAACACTGTTCAGAGGATGCACTACACTAACTTGTAGCTTTAGCTGAACACTGTGCATTACACTAACTAGTAGCTTTAGCTGAACACTGTTCAAAGGATGCACTACATTAACTTGCAGCTTTAGCTGAACACTGTGCAGAGGTCGCACTACAATAACTTGTAGCTTTAGCTGAACACTGTGAGGAGGACGCACTACACTAACTTGTAGCTTTAGCTAAACACTGTGAGGAGGACGCACTACACTAACTTGTAGCTTTAGCTGAACACTGTTCAAAGGACGCACTACATTAACTTGCAGCTTTAGCTGAACACTGTGCAGAGGTCGCACTACACTAACGTGTAGCTTTAGCTTAGCACTGTGCACTACACTAACTTGTAGCTTTAGCTGAACACTGTTCAGAGGACGCACTACACTAACTTGTAGCTTTAGCTGAACACTGTGCAGAGGTCGCACTACACTAACTTATAGCTTTAGCTAAACACTGTGCAGAGGTCACACTAAACTAACTTGTAGCTTTAGCTGAAGACTGTGGAGGATGCACTACACTAACTTGTAGCTTTAGCTGAACTCTGTGCACTACACTAACTTGTAGCTTTAGCTGAACACTGTTCAGAGGACGCACTACACTAACTTGTAGCTTTAGCTGAACACTGTGCAGAGGTCGCACTACACTAACTTGTAGCTTTAGCTAAACACTGTACACTACACTAACTTGTAGCTTTAGCTGAACACTGTTCAGAGGACGCACTACACTAACTTGTAGCTTTAGCTGAGCACTGTGCAGAGGTCACACTGAACTAACTTGTAGCTTTAGCTGAACACTGTGCAGAGGTCACACTAAACTAACTTGTAGCTTTAGCTGAAGACTGTGAGGAGGATGCACTACACTAACTTGTAGCTTTAGCTGAACTCTGTGCACTACACTAACTTGTAGCTTTAGCTGAACACTGTTCAAAGGACGCACTGCAATAACTTGTAGCTTTAGCTGAACACTGTGCAGAGGTCGCACTACACTAACTTGTAGCTTTAGCTGAACACTGTGAGGAGGACACACTACACTAACTTGTAGCTTTAGCTGAACACTGTGAGGAGGACGCACTGCACTAACTTGTAGCTTTAGGTGAACACTGTGCACTACACTAACATGTAGCTTTAGCTGAACACTGTTCAGAGGACGCACTACACTAACTTGTAGCTTTAGCTGAACACTGTTCAGTGGACGCACTACACTAACTTGTAGCTTTAGCTGAACACTGTGCACTACACTAACTTGTAGCTTGAGCTGAACACTGTTCAGAGGACGCACTACACTAACCTGTAGCTTTAGCTGAACACTGTGCAGAGGTCGCACTAAACTAACTTGTAGCTTTAGCTGAACACTGTGAGGAGGACGCACTACACGAACTTGTAGCTTTAGCTGAACACTGTGCACTACACTAACTAGTAGCTTTAGCTGAACACTGTTCAAAAGACGCACTACATTAACTTGCAGCTTTAGCTGAACACTGTGCAGAGGTCGCACTACACTAACTTGTAGCTTTAGCTGAAGACTGTGAGGAGGATGCACTACACTAACTTGTAGCTTTTGCTGAACTCAGTGCACTACACTAACTTGTAGCTTTAGCTGAACACTGTTCAGAGGACGCACTACACTAACTTGTAGCTTTAGCTGAACACTGTGCAGAGGTCGCACTACACTAACTTGTAGCTTTAGCTGAACACTGTCCAGAGGTCGCACTACACTAACTTGTAGCTTTAGCTGAACACTGTGCAGAGGTCACACTACACTAACTTGTAGCTTTAGCTGAACACTGTGCAGAGGTCGCACTACACTAACTTGTAGCTTTAGCTGAACACTGTGCAGAGGTCGCACTACGCCAACTTGTAGCTTTAGCTGAACACTGTGAGGAGGACACACTACACTAACTTGTAGCTTTAGCTGAACACTGTGAGGAGGACGCACTACACTAACTTGTAGCTTTAGCTGAACACTGTGCACTACACTAACGTGTAGCTTTAGCTGAACACTGTTCAGAGGACGGACTACACTAACTTGTAGCTTTGGCTGAACACTGTTCAGAGGACGCACTACACTAACTTGTAGCTTTAGCTGAACACTGTGCAGAGGTCGTACTAAACTAACTTGTAGCTTTAGCTGAACACTGTTCAGAGGATGCACTACACTAACTTGTAGCTTTAGCTGAACACTGTGCATTACACTAACTAGTAGCTTTAGCTGAACACTGTTCAAAGGATGCACTACATTAACTTGCAGCTTTAGCTGAACACTGTGCAGAGGTCGCACTACAATAACTTGTAGCTTTAGCTGAACACTGTGAGGAGGACGCACTACACTAACTTGTAGCTTTAGCTAAACACTGTGAGGAGGACGCACTACACTAACTTGTAGCTTTAGCTGAACACTGTTCAAAGGACGCACTACATTAACTTGCAGCTTTAGCTGAACACTGTGCAGAGGTCGCACTACACTAACGTGTAGCTTTAGCTTAGCACTGTGCACTACACTAACTTGTAGCTTTAGCTGAACACTGTTCAGAGGACGCACTACACTAACTTGTAGCTTTAGCTGAACACTGTGCAGAGGTCGCACTACACTAACTTGTAGCTTTAGCTGAACACTGTGCAGAGGTCACACTAAACTAACTTGTAGCTTTAGCTGAAGACTGTGAGGAGGATGCACTACACTAACTTGTAGCTTTAGCTGAACTCTGTGCATTACACTAACTTGTAGCTTTAGCTGAACACTGTTCAGATTACGCACTACACTAACTTGTAGCTTTAGCTGAACACTGTGCAGAGGTCGCACTACACTAACTTGTAGCTTTAGCTGAACACTGTACACTACAGTAACTTGTAGCTTTAGCTGAACACTGTTCAGAGGATGCACTACACTAACTTGTAGCTTTAGCTGAACACTGTGCAGAGGTCACACTAAACTAACTTGTAGCTTTAGCTGAAGACTGTGAGGAGGATGCACTACACTAACTTGTAGCTTTAGCTGAACTCTGTGCACTACACTAACTTGTAGCTTTAGCTGAACACTGTTCAGAGGACGCACTACACTAACTTGTAGCTTTAGCTGAACACTGTGCAGAGGTCGCACTACACTAACTTGTAGCTTTAGCTGAACACTGTGCAGAGGTCACACTAAACTAACTTGTAGCTTTAGCTGAAGACTGTGAGGAGGATGCACTACACTAACTTGTAGCTTTAGCTGAACACTGTTCAAAGGACGCACTACATTAACTTGCAGTTTTAGCTGAACACTGTGCACAGGTCGCACTACACTAACTTGTAGCTTTAGCTGAACACTGTACACTACACTAACTTGTAGCTTTAGCTGAACACTGTTCAGAGGACGCACTACACTAACTTGTAGCTTTAGCTGAACACTGTGCAGAGGTCGCACTACACTAACTTGTAACTTTAGCTGAACACTGTGCAGAGGTCACACTAAACTAACTTGTAGCTTTAGCTGAAGACTGTGAGGAGGATGCACTACACTAACTTGTAGATTTAGCTGAACTCTGTGCACTACACTAACTTGTAGCTTTAGCTGAACACTGTTCAGAGGACGCACTACACTAACTTGTAGCTTTAGCTGAACACTGTGCAGAGGTCGCACTACACTAACTTGTAGCTTTAGCTGAACACTGTACACTACAGTAACTTGTAGCTTTAGCTGAACACTGTTCAGAGGACGCACTACACTAACTTGTAGCTTTAGCTGAACACTGTGCAGAGGTCACACTAAACTAACTTGTAGCTTTAGCTGAAGACTGTGAGGAGGATGCACTACACTAACTTGGAGCTTTAGCTGAACTCTGTGCACTACACTAACTTGTAGCTTTAGCTGAACACTGTTCAGAGGACGCACTACACTAACTTGTAGCTTTAGCTGAACACTGTGCAGAGGTCGCACTACACTAACTTGTAGCTTTAGCTGAACACTGTGCAGAGGTCACACTAAACTAACTTGTAGCTTTAGCTGAAGACTGTGAGGAGGATGCACTACACTAACTTGTAGCTTTAGCTGAACACTGTTCAAAGGACGCACTACATTAACTTGCAGTTTTAGCTGAACACTGTGCAGAGGTCACACTACACTAACTTGTAGCTTTAGCTGAACACTGTGCACTACAATAACTTGTAGCTTTAGCTGAACACTGTTCAGAGGACGCACTACACTAACTTGTAGCTTTAGCTGAACACTGTGCAGAGGTCACACTACACTAACTTGTAGCTTTAGCTGAACACTGTGCACTACATTAACTTGTAGCTTTAGCTGAACACTGTTCAGAGGACGCACTACACAAACTTGTAGCTTTAGCTGAACACTGTGCAGAGGTCGCACTACACTTACTTGTAGCTTTAGCTGAACACTGTGCAGAGGTCACACTAAACTAACTTGTAGCTTTAGCTGAAGACTGTGAGGAGGATGCACTACACTAACTTGTAGCTTTAGCTGAACTCTGTGCACTACACTAACTTGTAGCTTTAGCTGAACACTGTTCAGAGGACGCACTACACTAACTTGTAGCTTTAGCTGAACACTGTGCAGAGGTCGCACTACACTAACTTGTAGCTTTAGCTGAACACTGTGCAGAGGTCACACTAAACTAACTTGTAGCTTTAGCTGAAGACTGTGAGGAGGATGCACTACACTAACTTGTAGCTTTAGCTGAACTCTGTGCACTACACTAACTTGTAGCTTTAGCTGAACACTGTTCAAAGGACGCACTGCAATAACTTGTAGCTTTAGCTGAACACTGTGCAGAGGTCGCACTACACTAACTTGTAGCTTTAGCTGAACACTGTGAGGAGGACACACTACACTAACTTGTAGCTTTAGCTGAACACTGTGAGGAGGACGCACTGCACTAACTTGTAGCTTTAGCTGAACACTGTGCACTACACTAACATGTAGCTTTAGCTGAACACTGTTCAGAGGACGCACTACACTAACTTGTAGCTTTAGCTGAACACTGTTTAGTGGACGCACTACACTAACTTGTAGCTTTAGCTGAACACTGTGCACTACACTAACTTGTAGCTTGAGCTGAACACTGTTCAGAGGACGCACTACACTAACCTGTAGCTTTAGCTGAACACTGTGCAGAGGTCGCACTAAACTAACTTGTAGCTTTAGCTGAACACTGTGAGGAGGACGCACTACACGAACTTGTAGCTTTAGCTGAACACTGTGCACTACACTAACTAGTAGCTTTAGCTGAACACTGTTCAAAAGACGCACTACATTAACTTGCAGCTTTAGCTGAACACTGTGCAGAGGTCGCACTACACTAACTTGTAGCTTTAGCTGAAGACTGTGAGGAGGATGCACTACACTAACTTGTAGCTTTTGCTGAACTCTGTGCACTACACTAACTTGTAGCTTTAGCTGAACACTGTTCAGAGGACGCACTACACTAACTTGTAGCTTTAGCTGAACACTGTGCAGAGGTCGCACTACACTAACTTGTAGCTTTAGCTGAACACTGTTCAGAGGTCGCACTACACTAACTTGTAGCTTTAGCTGAACACTGTGCAGAGGTCACACTACACTAACTTGTAGCTTTAGCTGAACACTGTGAAGAGGACGCACTACACTAACTTGTAGCTTTAGCTGAACACTGTGTACTACACTAACTTGTAGCTTTAGCTGAACACTGTTCAAAGGACGCACTACATTAACTTGCAGTTTTAGCTGAACACTGTGCAGAGGTCACACTACACTAACTTGTAGCTTTAGCTGAACACTGTGCACTACACTAACTTGTAGCTTTAGCTGAACACTGTTCAGAGGACGCACTACACTAACTTGTAGCTTTAGCTGAACACTGTGCAGAGGTCACACTACACTAACTTGTAGCTTTAGCTGAACACTGTGCACTACACTAAAGTGTAGCTTTAGCTGAACACTGTTCAGAGGACGCACTACACTAACTGGTAGCTTTAGCTGAACACTGTGCAGAGGTCGCACTACACTAACTTGTAGCTTTAGCTGAACACTGTGCAGAGGTCACACTAAACTAACTTGTAGCTTTAGCTGAAGACTGTGGAGGATGCACTACACTAACTTGTAGCTTTAGCTGAACACTGTGCAGAGGTCGCACTACACTAACTTGTAGCTTTAGCTAAACACTGTACACTACACTAACTTGTAGCTTTAGCTGAACACTGTTCAGAGGACGCACTACACTAACTTGTAGCTTTAGCTGAACACTGTGCAGAGGTCGCACTACACTAACTTGTAGCTTTAGCTAAACACTGTACACTACACTAACTTGTAGCTTTAGCTGAACACTGTTCAGAGGATGCACTACACGAACTTGTAGCTTTAGCTGAACACTGTGCAGAGGTCACACTAAACTAACTTGTAGCTTTAGCTGAAGACTGTGAGGAGGATGCACTACACTAACTTGTAGCTTTAGCTGAACTCTGTGCACTACACTAACTTGTAGCTTTAGCTGAACACTGTTCAAAGGACGCACTGCAATAACTTGTAGCTTTAGCTGAACACTGTGCAGAGGTCGCACTACACTAACTTGTAGCTTTAGCTGAACACTGTGAGGAGGACACACTACACTAACTTGTAGCTTTAGCTGAACACTGTGAGGAGGACGCACTGCACTAACTTGTAGCTTTAGCTGAACACTGTGCACTACACTAACATGTAGCTTTAGCTGAACACTGTTCAAAGGACGCACTACATTAACTTGCAGTTTTAGCTGAACCCTGTGCAGAGGTCGCACTACACTAACTTGTAGCTTTAGCTGAACACTGTGCACTACACTAACTTGTAGCTTTAGCTGAACACTGTTCAGAGGACGCACTACACTAACTTGTAGCTTTAGCTGAACACTGTGCAGAGGTCGCACTACACTAACTTGTAGCTTTAGCTGAACACTGTGCAGAGGTCACACTAAACTAACTTGTAGCTTTAGCTGAAGACTGTGAGGAGGATGCACTACACTAACTTGTAGCTTTAGCTGAACTCTGTGCACTACACTAACTTGTAGCTTTAGCTGAACACTGTTCAGAGGACGCACTACACTAACTTGTAGCTTTAGCTGAACACTGTGCAGAGGTCGCACTACACTAACTTGTAGCTTTAGCTGAACACTGTGCACTACACTAACTTGTAGATTTAGCTGAACACTGTTCAGAGCACGCACTACACTAACTTCTAGCTTTAGCTGAACACTGTGCAGAGGTCACACTAAACTAACTTGTAGCTTTAGCTGAAGACTGTGGAGGATGCACTACACTAACTTGTAGCTTTAGCTGAACTCTGTGCACTACACTAACTTGTAGCTTTAGCTGAACACTGTTCAGAGGACACACTACACTAACTTGTAGCTTTAGCTGAACACTGTGCAGAGGTCGCACTACACTAACTTGTAGCTTTAGCTAAACACTGTACACTACACTAACTTGTAGCTTTAGCTGAACACTGTTCAGAGGACGCACTACACTAACTTGTAGCTTTAGCTGAACACTGTGCAGAGGTCACACTAAACTAACTTGTAGCTTTAGCTGAAGACTGTGAGGAGGATGCACTACACTAACTTGTAGCTTTAGCTGAACTCTGTGCACTACACTAACTTGTAGCTTTAGCTGAACACTGTTCAGAGGACGCACTACACTAACTTGTAGCTTTAGCTGAACACTGTGCAGAGGTCGCACAACACTAACTTGTAGCTTTAGCTGAACAATGTGCAGAGGTCACACTAAACTAACTTGTAGCTTTAGCTGAAGACTGTGAGGAGGATGCACTACACTAACTTGTAGCTTTAGCTGAACACTGTTCAAAGGACGCACTACATTAACTTGCAGTTTTAGCTGAACACTGTGCAGAGGTCACACTACACTAACTTGTAGCTTTAGCTGAACACTGTGCACTACACTAACTTGTAGCTTTAGCTGAACACTGTTCAGAGGACGCACTACACTAACTTGTAGCTTTAGCTGAACACTGTGCAGAGGTCGCACTACACTAACTTGTAGCTTTAGCTGAACACTGTGCAGAGGTCACACTACACTAACTTGTAGCTTTAGCTGAAGACTGTGAGGAGGATGCACTACACTAACTTGTAGCTTTAGCTGAACTCTGTGCACTACACTAACTTGTAGCTTTAGCTGAACACTGTTCAGAGGACGCACTACACTAACTTGTAGCTTTAGCTGAACACTGTGCAGAGGTCGCACTACACTAACTTGTAGCTTTAGCTGAACACTGTGCAGAGGTCACACTGAACTAACTTGTAGCTTTAGCTGAAGACTGTGAGGAGGATGCACTACACTAACTTGTAGCTTTAGCTGAACACTGTACACTACACTAACTTGTAGCTTTAGCTGAACACTGTGAGGAGGACACACTACACTAACTTGTAGCTTTAGCTGAACACTGTGAGGAGGACGCACTACACTAACTTGTAGCTTTAGCTGAACACTGTGCACTACACTAACGTGTAGCTTTAGCTGAACACTGTTCAGAGGACGGACTACACTAACTTGTAGCTTTAGCTGAACACTGTTAAGAGGACGCACTACACTAACTTGCAGCTTTAGCTGAACACTGTGCAGAGGTCGCACTAAACTAACTTGTAGCTTTAGCTGAACACTGTCAGGAGGACACACTACACTAACTTGTAGCTTTAGCTGAACACTGTTCAGAGGATGCACTACACTAACTTGTAGCTTTAGCTGAACACTGTGCATTACACTAACTAGTAGCTTTAGCTGAACACTGTTCAAAGGATGCACTACATTAACTTGCAGCTTTAGCTGAACACTGTGCAGAGGTCGCACTACAATAACTTGTAGCTTTAGCTGAACACTGTGAGGAGGACGCACTACACTAACTTGTAGCTTTAGCTAAACACTGTGAGGAGGACGCACTACACTAACTTGTAGCTTTAGCTGAACACTGTTCAAAGGACGCACTACATTAACTTGCAGCTTTAGCTGAACACTGTGCAGAGGTCGCACTACACTAACGTGTAGCTTTAGCTTAGCACTGTGCACTACACTAACTTGTAGCTTTAGCTGAACACTGTTCAGAGGACGCACTACACTAACTTGTAGCTTTAGCTGAACACTGTGCAGAGGTCGCACTACACTAACTTATAGCTTTAGCTAAACACTGTGCAGAGGTCACACTAAACTAACTTGTAGCTTTAGCTGAAGACTGTGGAGGATGCACTACACTAACTTGTAGCTTTAGCTGAACTCTGTGCACTACACTAACTTGTAGCTTTAGCTGAACACTGTTCAGAGGACGCACTACACTAACTTGTAGCTTTAGCTGAACACTGTGCAGAGGTCGCACTACACTAACTTGTAGCTTTAGCTAAACACTGTACACTACACTAACTTGTAGCTTTAGCTGAACACTGTTCAGAGGACGCACTACACTAACTTGTAGCTTTAGCTGAGCACTGTGCAGAGGTCACACTGAACTAACTTGTAGCTTTAGCTGAACACTGTGCAGAGGTCACACTAAACTAACTTGTAGCTTTAGCTGAAGACTGTGAGGAGGATGCACTACACTAACTTGTAGCTTTAGCTGAACTCTGTGCACTACACTAACTTGTAGCTTTAGCTGAACACTGTTCAAAGGACGCACTGCAATAACTTGTAGCTTTAGCTGAACACTGTGCAGAGGTCGCACTACACTAACTTGTAGCTTTAGCTGAACACTGTGAGGAGGACACACTACACTAACTTGTAGCTTTAGCTGAACACTGTGAGGAGGACGCACTGCACTAACTTGTAGCTTTAGGTGAACACTGTGCACTACACTAACATGTAGCTTTAGCTGAACACTGTTCAGAGGACGCACTACACTAACTTGTAGCTTTAGCTGAACACTGTTCAGTGGACGCACTACACTAACTTGTAGCTTTAGTTGAACACTGTGCACTACACTAACTTGTAGCTTGAGCTGAACACTGTTCAGAGGACGCACTACACTAACCTGTAGCTTTAGCTGAACACTGTGCAGAGGTCGCACTAAACTAACTTGTAGCTTTAGCTGAACACTGTGAGGAGGACGCACTACACGAACTTGTAGCTTTAGCTGAACACTGTGCACTACACTAACTAGTAGCTTTAGCTGAACACTGTTCAAAAGACGCACTACATTAACTTGCAGCTTTAGCTGAACACTGTGCAGAGGTCGCACTACACTAACTTGTAGCTTTAGCTGAAGACTGTGAGGAGGATGCACTACACTAACTTGTAGCTTTTGCTGAACTCAGTGCACTACACTAACTTGTAGCTTTAGCTGAACACTGTTCAGAGGACGCACTACACTAACTTGTAGCTTTAGCTGAACACTGTGCAGAGGTCGCACTACACTAACTTGTAGCTTTAGCTGAACACTGTCCAGAGGTCGCACTACACTAACTTGTAGCTTTAGCTGAACACTGTGCAGAGGTCACACTACACTAACTTGTAGCTTTAGCTGAACACTGTGCAGAGGTCGCACTACACTAACTTGTAGCTTTAGCTGAACACTGTGCAGAGGTCGCACTACGCCAACTTGTAGCTTTAGCTGAACACTGTGAGGAAGACACACTACACTAACTTGTAGCTTTAGCTGAACACTGTGAGGAGGACGCACTACACTAACTTGTAGCTTTAGCTGAACACTGTGCACTACACTAACGTGTAGCTTTAGCTGAACACTGTTCAGAGGACGGACTACACTAACTTGTAGCTTTGGCTGAACACTGTTCAGAGGACGCACTACACTAACTTGTAGCTTTAGCTGAACACTGTGCAGAGGTCGTACTAAACTAACTTGTAGCTTTAGCTGAACACTGTTCAGAGGACGCACTACACTAACTTGTAGCTTTAGCTGAACACTGTGCATTACACTAACTAGTAGCTTTAGCTGAACACTGTTCAAAGGATGCACTACATTAACTTGCAGCTTTAGCTGAACACTGTGCAGAGGTCGCACTACAATAACTTGTAGCTTTAGCTGAACACTGTGAGGAGGACGCACTACACTAACTTGTAGCTTTAGCTAAACACTGTGAGGAGGACGCACTACACTAACTTGTAGCTTTAGCTGAACACTGTTCAAAGGACGCACTACATTAACTTGCAGCTTTAGCTGAACACTGTGCAGAGGTCGCACTACACTAACGTGTAGCTTTAGCTTAGCACTGTGCACTACACTAACTTGTAGCTTTAGCTGAACACTGTTCAGAGGACGCACTACACTAACTTGTAGCTTTAGCTGAACACTGTGCAGAGGTCGCACTACACTAACTTGTAGCTTTAGCTGAACACTGTGCAGAGGTCACACTAAACTAACTTGTAGCTTTAGCTGAAGACTGTGAGGAGGATGCACTACACTAACTTGTAGCTTTAGCTGAACTCTGTGCATTACACTAACTTGTAGCTTTAGCTGAACACTGTTCAGATTACGCACTACACTAACTTGTAGCTTTAGCTGAACACTGTGCAGAGGTCGCACTACACTAACTTGTAGCTTTAGCTGAACACTGTACACTACAGTAACTTGTAGCTTTAGCTGAACACTGTTCAGAGGATGCACTACACTAACTTGTAGCTTTAGCTGAACACTGTGCAGAGGTCACACTAAACTAACTTGTAGCTTTAGCTGAAGACTGTGAGGAGGATGCACTACACTAACTTGTAGCTTTAGCTGAACTCTGTGCACTACACTAACTTGTAGCTTTAGCTGAACACTGTTCAGAGGACGCACTACACTAACTTGTAGCTTTAGCTGAACACTGTGCAGAGGTCGCACTACACTAACTTGTAGCTTTAGCTGAACACTGTGCAGAGGTCACACTAAACTAACTTGTAGCTTTAGCTGAAGACTGTGAGGAGGATGCACTACACTAACTTGTAGCTTTAGCTGAACACTGTTCAAAGGACGCACTACATTAACTTGCAGTTTTAGCTGAAAACTGTGCACAGGTCGCACTACACTAACTTGTAGCTTTAGCTGAACACTGTACACTACACTAACTTGTAGCTTTAGCTGAACACTGTTCAGAGGACGCACTACACTAACGTGTAGCTTTAGCTGAACACTGTGCAGAGGTCGCACTACACTAACTTGTAACTTTAGCTGAACACTGTGCAGAGGTCACACTAAACTAACTTGTAGCTTTAGCTGAAGACTGTGAGGAGGATGCACTACACTAACTTGTAGATTTAGCTGAACTCTGTGCACTACACTAACTTGTAGCTTTAGCTGAACACTGTTCAGAGGACGCACTACACTAACTTGTAGCTTTAGCTGAACACTGTGCAGAGGTCGCACTACACTAACTTGTAGCTTTAGCTGAACACTGTACACTACAGTAACTTGTAGCTTTAGCTGAACACTGTTCAGAGGACGCACTACACTAACTTGTAGCTTTAGCTGAACACTGTGCAGAGGTCACACTAAACTAACTTGTAGCTTTAGCTGAAGACTGTGAGGAGGATGCACTACACTAACTTGGAGCTTTAGCTGAACTCTGTGCACTACACTAACTTGTAGCTTTAGCTGAACACTGTTCAGAGGACGCACTACACTAACTTGTAGCTTTAGCTGAACACTGTGCAGAGGTCGCACTACACTAACTTGTAGCTTTAGCTGAACACTGTGCAGAGGTCACACTAAACTAACTTGTAGCTTTAGCTGAAGACTGTGAGGAGGATGCACTACACTAACTTGTAGCTTTAGCTGAACACTGTTCAAAGGACGCACTACATTAACTTGCAGTTTTAGCTGAACACTGTGCAGAGGTCACACTACACTAACTTGTAGCTTTAGCTGAACACTGTGCACTACACTAACTTGTAGCTTTAGCTGAACACTGTTCAGAGGACGCACTACACTAACTTGTAGCTTTAGCTGAACACTGTGCAGAGGTCACACTACACTAACTTGTAGCTTTAGCTGAACACTGTGCACTACATTAACTTGTAGCTTTAGCTGAACACTGTTCAGAGGACGCACTACACAAACTTGTAGCTTTAGCTGAACACTGTGCAGAGGTCGCACTACACTTACTTGTAGCTTTAGCTGAACACTGTGCAGAGGTCACACTAAACTAACTTGTAGCTTTAGCTGAAGACTGTGAGGAGGATGCACTACACTAACTTGTAGCTTTAGCTGAACTCTGTGCACTACACTAACTTGTAGCTTTAGCTGAACACTGTTCAGAGGACGCACTACACTAACTTGTAGCTTTAGCTGAACACTGTGCAGAGGTCGCACTACACTAACTTGTAGCTTTAGCTGAACACTGTGCAGAGGTCACACTAAACTAACTTGTAGCTTTAGCTGAAGACTGTGAGGAGGATGCACTACACTAACTTGTAGCTTTAGCTGAACTCTGTGCACTACACTAACTTGTAGCTTTAGCTGAACACTGTTCAAAGGACGCACTGCAATAACTTGTAGCTTTAGCTGAACACTGTGCAGAGGTCGCACTACACTAACTTGTAGCTTTAGCTGAACACTGTGAGGAGGACACACTACACTAACTTGTAGCTTTAGCTGAACACTGTGAGGAGGACGCACTGCACTAACTTGTAGCTTTAGCTGAACACTGTGCACTACACTAACATGTAGCTTTAGCTGAACACTGTTCAGAGGACGCACTACACTAACTTGTAGCTTTAGCTGAACACTGTTTAGTGGACGCACTACACTAACTTGTAGCTTTAGCTGAACACTGTGCAGAGGTCGCACTACACTAACTTGTAGCTTTAGCTGAACACTGTGCAGAGGTCACACTAAACTAACTTGTAGCTTTAGCTGAAGACTGTGAGGAGGATGCACTACACTAACTTGTAGCTTTAGCTGAACACTGTTCAAAGGACGCACTACATTAACTTGCAGTTTTAGCTGAACACTGTGCAGAGGTCACACTACACTAACTTGTAGCTTTAGCTGAACACTGTGCACTACACTAACTTGTAGCTTTAGCTGAACACTGTTCAGAGGACGCACTACACTAACTTGTAGCTTTAGCTGAACACTGTGCAGAGGTCACACTACACTAACTTGTAGCTTTAGCTGAACACTGTGCACTACATTAACTTGTAGCTTTAGCTGAACACTGTTCAGAGGACGCACTACACAAACTTGTAGCTTTAGCTGAACACTGTGCAGAGGTCGCACTACACTTACTTGTAGCTTTAGCTGAACACTGTGCAGAGGTCACACTAAACTAACTTGTAGCTTTAGCTGAAGACTGTGAGGAGGATGCACTACACTAACTTGTAGCTTTAGCTGAACTCTGTGCACTACACTAACTTGTAGCTTTAGCTGAACACTGTTCAGAGGACGCACTACACTAACTTGTAGCTTTAGCTGAACACTGTGCAGAGGTCGCACTACACTAACTTGTAGCTTTAGCTGAACACTGTGCAGAGGTCACACTAAACTAACTTGTAGCTTTAGCTGAAGACTGTGAGGAGGATGCACTACACTAACTTGTAGCTTTAGCTGAACTCTGTGCACTACACTAACTTGTAGCTTTAGCTGAACACTGTTCAAAGGACGCACTGCAATAACTTGTAGCTTTAGCTGAACACTGTGCAGAGGTCGCACTACACTAACTTGTAGCTTTAGCTGAACACTGTGAGGAGGACACACTACACTAACTTGTAGCTTTAGCTGAACACTGTGAGGAGGACGCACTGCACTAACTTGTAGCTTTAGCTGAACACTGTGCACTACACTAACATGTAGCTTTAGCTGAACACTGTTCAGAGGACGCACTACACTAACTTGTAGCTTTAGCTGAACACTGTTTAGTGGACGCACTACACTAACTTGTAGCTTTAGCTGAACACTGTGCACTACACTAACTTGTAGCTTGAGCTGAACACTGTTCAGAGGACGCACTACACTAACCTGTAGCTTTAGCTGAACACTGTGCAGAGGTCGCACTAAACTAACTTGTAGCTTTAGCTGAACACTGTGAGGAGGACGCACTACACGAACTTGTAGCTTTAGCTGAACACTGTGCACTATACTAACTAGTAGCTTTAGCTGAACACTGTTCAAAAGACGCACTACATTAACTTGCAGCTTTAGCTGAACACTGTGCAGAGGTCGCACTACACTAACTTGTAGCTTTAGCTGAAGACTGTGAGGAGGATGCACTACACTAACTTGTAGCTTTTGCTGAACTCTGTGCACTACACTAACTTGTAGCTTTAGCTGAACACTGTTCAGAGGACGCACTACACTAACTTGTAGCTTTAGCTGAACACTGTGCAGAGGTCGCACTACACTAACTTGTAGCTTTAGCTGAACACTGTTCAGAGGTCGCACTACACTAACTTGTAGCTTTAGCTGAACACTGTGCAGAGGTCACACTACACTAACTTGTAGCTTTAGCTGAACACTGTGAAGAGGACGCACTACACTAACTTGTAGCTTTAGCTGAACACTGTGTACTACACTAACTTGTAGCTTTAGCTGAACACTGTTCAAAGGACGCACTACATTAACTTGCAGTTTTAGCTGAACACTGTGCAGAGGTCACACTACACTAACTTGTAGCTTTAGCTGAACACTGTGCACTACACTAACTTGTAGCTTTAGCTGAACACTGTTCAGAGGACGCACTACACTAACTTGTAGCTTTAGCTGAACACTGTGCAGAGGTCACACTACACTAACTTGTAGCTTTAGCTGAACACTGTGCACTACACTAAAGTGTAGCTTTAGCTGAACACTGTTCAGAGGACGCACTACACTAACTGGTAGCTTTAGCTGAACACTGTGCAGAGGTCGCACTACACTAACTTGTAGCTTTAGCTGAACACTGTGCAGAGGTCACACTAAACTAACTTGTAGCTTTAGCTGAAGACTGTGGAGGATGCACTACACTAACTTGTAGCTTTAGCTGAACACTGTGCAGAGGTCGCACTACACTAACTTGTAGCTTTAGCTAAACACTGTACACTACACTAACTTGTAGCTTTAGCTGAACACTGTTCAGAGGACGCACTACACTAACTTGTAGCTTTAGCTGAACACTGTGCAGAGGTCGCACTACACTAACTTGTAGCTTTAGCTAAACACTGTACACTACACTAACTTGTAGCTTTAGCTGAACACTGTTCAGAGGATGCACTACACGAACTTGTAGCTTTAGCTGAACACTGTGCAGAGGTCACACTAAACTAACTTGTAGCTTTAGCTGAAGACTGTGAGGAGGATGCACTACACTAACTTGTAGCTTTAGCTGAACTCTGTGCACTAACTAACTTGTAGCTTTAGCTGAACACTGTTCAAAGGACGCACTGCAATAACTTGTAGCTTTAGCTGAACACTGTGCAGAGGTCGCACTACACTAACTTGTAGCTTTAGCTGAACACTGTGAGGAGGACACACTACACTAACTTGTAGCTTTAGCTGAACACTGTGAGGAGGACGCACTGCACTAACTTGTAGCTTTAGCTGAACACTGTGCACTACACTAACATGTAGCTTTAGCTGAACACTGTTCAGAGGACGCACTACACTAACTTGTAGCTTTAGCTGAACACTGTTCAGTGGACGCACTACACTAACTTGTAGCTTTAGCTGAACACTGTGCACTACACTAACTTGTAGCTTGAGCTGAACACTGTTCAGAGGACGCACTACACTAACCTGTAGCTTTAGCTGAACACTGTGCAGAGGTCGCACTAAACTAACTTGTAGCTTTAGCTGAACACTGTGAGGAGGACGCACTACACGGACTTGTAGCTTTAGCTGAACACTGTGCACTACACTAACTAGTAGCTTTAGCTGAACACTGTTCAAAAGACGCACTACATTAACTTGCAGCTTTAGCTGAACACTGTGCAGAGGTCGCACTACACTAACTTGTAGCTTTAGCTGAAGACTGTGAGGAGGATGCACTACACTAACTTGTAGCTTTTGCTGAACTCTGTGCACTACACTAACTTGTAGCTTTAGCTGAACACTGTTCAGAGGACGCACTACACTAACTTGTAGCTTTAGCTGAACACTGTGCAGAGGTCGCACTACACTAACTTGTAGCTTTAGCTGAACACTGTTCAGAGGTCGCACTACACTAACTTGTAGCTTTAGCTGAACACTGTGCAGAGGTCACACTACACTAACTTGTAGCTTTAGCTGAACACTGTGAAGAGGACGTACTACACTAACTTGTAGCTTTAGCTGAACACTGTGTACTACACTAACTTGTAGCTTTAGCTGAACACTGTTCAAAGGACGCACTACATTAACTTGCAGTTTTAGCTGAACACTGTGCAGAGGTCACACTACACTAACTTGTAGCTTTAGCTGAACACTGTGCACTACACTAACTTGTAGCTTTAGCTGAACACTGTTCAGAGGACGCACTACACTAACTTGTAGCTTTAGCTGAACACTGTGCAGAGGTCACACTACACTAACTTGTAGCTTTAGCTGAACACTGTGCACTACACTAAAGTGTAGCTTTAGCTGAACACTGTTCAGAGGACGCACTACACTAACTGGTAGCTTTAGCTGAACACTGTGCAGAGGTCGCACTACACTAACTTGTAGCTTTAGCTGAACACTGTGCAGAGGTCACACTAAACTAACTTGTAGCTTTAGCTGAAGACTGTGGAGGATGCACTACACTAACTTGTAGCTTTAGCTGAACACTGTGCAGAGGTCGCACTACACTAACTTGTAGCTTTAGCTAAACACTGTACACTACACTAACTTGTAGCTTTAGCTGAACACTGTTCAGAGGACGCACTACACTAACTTGTAGCTTTAGCTGAACACTGTGCAGAGGTCGCACTACACTAACTTGTAGCTTTAGCTAAACACTGTACACTACACTAACTTGTAGCTTTAGCTGAACACTGTTCAGAGGATGCACTACACGAACTTGTAGCTTTAGCTGAACACTGTGCAGAGGTCACACTAAACTAACTTGTAGCTTTAGCTGAAGACTGTGAGGAGGATGCACTACACTAACTTGTAGCTTTAGCTGAACTCTGTGCACTACACTAACTTGTAGCTTTAGCTGAACACTGTTCAAAGGACGCACTGCAATAACTTGTAGCTTTAGATGAACACTGTGCAGAGGTCGCACTACACTAACTTGTAGCTTTAGCTGAACACTGTGAGGAGGACACACTACACTAACTTGTAGCTTTAGCTGAACACTGTGAGGAGGACGCACTGCACTAACTTGTAGCTTTAGCTGAACACTGTGCACTACACTAACATGTAGCTTTAGCTGAACACTGTTCAGAGGACGCACTACACTAACTTGTAGCTTTAGCTGAACACTGTTCAGTGGACGCACTACACTAACTTGTAGCTTTAGCTGAACACTGTGCACTACACTAACTTGTAGCTTGAGCTGAACACTGTTCAGAGGATGCACTACACTAACCTGTAGCTTTAGCTGAACACTGTGCAGAGGTCGCACTAAACTAACTTGTAGCTTTAGCTGAACACTGTGAGGAGGACGCACTACACGGACTTGTAGCTTTAGCTGAACACTGTGCACTACACTAACTAGTAGCTTTAGCTGAACACTGTTCAAAAGACGCACTACATTAACTTGCAGCTTTAGCTGAACACTGTGCAGAGGTCGCACTACACTAACTTGTAGCTTTAGCTGAAGACTGTGAGGAGGATGCACTACACTAACTTGTAGCTTTTGCTGAACTCTGTGCACTACACTAACTTGTAGCTTTAGCTGAACACTGTTCAGAGGACGCACTACACTAACTTGTAGCTTTAGCTGAACACTGTGCAGAGGTCGCACTACACTAACTTGTAGCTTTAGCTGAACACTGTTCAGAGGTCGCACTACACTAACTTGTAGCTTTAGCTGAACACTGTGCAGAGGTCACACTACACTAACTTGTAGCTTTAGCTGAACACTGTGAAGAGGACGTACTACACTAACTTGTAGCTTTAGCTGAACACTGTGTACTACACTAACTTGTAGCTTTAGCTGAACACTGTTCAAAGGACGCACTACATTAACTTGCAGTTTTAGCTGAACACTGTGCAGAGGTCACACTACACTAACTTGTAGCTTTAGCTGAACACTGTGCACTACACTAACTTGTAGCTTTAGCTGAACACTGTTCAGAGGACGCACTACACTAACTTGTAGATTTAGCTGAACACTGTGCAGAGGTCACACTACACTAACTTGTAGCTTTAGCTGAACACTGTGCACTACACTAAAGTGTAGCTTTAGCTGAACACTGTTCAGAGGACGCACTACACTAACTGGTAGCTTTAGCTGAACACTGTGCAGAGGTCGCACTACACTAACTTGTAGCTTTAGCTGAACACTGTGCAGAGGTCACACTAAACTAACTTGTAGCTTTAGCTGAAGACTGTGGAGGATGCACTACACTAACTTGTAGCTTTAGCTGAACTCTGTGCACTACACTAACTTGTAGCTTTAGCTGAACACTGTTCAGAGGATGCACTACACTAACTTGTAGCTTTAGCTGAACACTGTGCAGAGGTCGCACTACACTAACTTGTAGCTTTAGCTAAACACTGTACACTACACTAACTTGTAGCTTTAGCTGAACACTGTTCAGAGGACGCACTACACGAACTTGTAGCTTTAGCTGAACACTGTGCAGAGGTCACACTAAACTAACTTGTAGCTTTAGCTGAAGACTGTGAGGAGGATGCACTACACTAACTTGTAGCTTTAGCTGAACTCTGTGCACTACACTAACTTGTAGCTTTAGCTGAACACTGTGCAGAGGTCGCACAACACTAACTTGTAGCTTTAGCTGAACACTGTGCAGAGGTCACACTAAACTAACTTGTAGCTTTAGCTGAAGACTGTGAGGAGGATGCACTACACTAACTTGTAGCTTTAGCTGAACACTGTTCAAAGGACGCACTACATTAACTTGCAGTTTTAGCTGAACACTGTGCAGAGGTCACATTACACTAACTTGTAGCTTTAGCTGAACACTGTGCACTACACTAACTTGTAGCTTTAGCTGAACACTGTTCAGAGGACGCACTACACTAACTTGTAGCTTTAGCTGAACACTGTGCAGAGGTCGCACTACACTAACTTGTAGCTTTAGCTAAACACTGTGCAGAGGTCACACTACACTAACTTGTAGCTTTAGCTGAAGACTGTGAGGAGGATGCTCTACACTAACTTGTAGCTTTAGCTGAACTCTGTGCACTACACTAACTTGTAGCTTTAGCTGAACACTGTTCAGAGGACGCACTACACTAACTTGTAGCTTTAGCTGAACACTGTGCAGAGGTCGCACTACACTAACTTGTAGCTTTAGCTGAACACTGTGCAGAGGTCACACTAAACTAACTTGTAGCTTTAGCTGAAGACTGTGAGGAGGATGCACTACACTAACTTGTAGCTTTAGCTGAACACTGTACACTACACTAACTTGTAGCTTTAGCTGAACACTGTGAGGAGGACACACTACACTAACTTGTAGCTTTAGCTGAACACTGTGAGGAGGACGCACTACACTAACTTGTAGCTTTAGCTGAACACTGTGCACTACACTAACGTGTAGCTTTAGCTGAACACTGTTCAGAGGACGCACTACACTAACTTGTAGCTTTAGCTTAACACTGTGCAGAGGTCGCACTAAACTAACTTGTAGCTTTAGCTGAACACTGTCAGGAGGACACACTACACTAACTTGTAGCTTTAGCTGAACACTGTTCAGAGGATGCACTACACTAACTTGTAGCTTTAGCTGAACACTGTGCATTACACTAACTAGTAGCTTTAGCTGAACACTGTTCAAAGGATGCACTACATTAACTTGCAGCTTTAGCTGAACACTGTGCAGAGGTCGCACTACAATAACTTGTAGCTTTAGCTGAACACTGTGAGGAGGACGCACTACACTAACTTGTAGCTTTAGCTAAACACTGTGAGGAGGACGCACTACACTAACTTGTAGCTTTAGCTGAACACTGTTCAAAGGACGCACTACATTAACTTGCAGCTTTAGCTGAACACTGTGCAGAGGTCGCACTACACTAACGTGTAGCTTTAGCTTAGCACTGTGCACTACACTAACTTGTAGCTTTAGCTGAACACTGTTCAGAGGACGCACTACACTAACTGGTAGCTTTAGCTGAACACTGTGCAGAGGTCGCACTACACTAACTTGTAGCTTTAGCTGAACACTGTGCAGAGGTCACACTAAACTAACTTGTAGCTTTAGCTGAAGACTGTGGAGGATGCACTACACTAACTTGTAGCTTTAGCTGAACTCTGTGCACTACACAAACTTGTAGCTTTAGCTGAACACTGTTCAGAGGACGCACTACACTAACTTGTAGCTTTAGCTAAACACTGTGCAGAGGTCACACTACACTAACTTGTAGCTTTAGCTGAACACTGTTCAGAGGACGCACTACACTAACTTGTAGCTTTAGCTGAACACTGTGCTGAGGTCACACTAAACTAACTTGTAGCTTTAGCTGAAGACTGTGAGGAGGATGCACTACACTAACTTGTAGCTTTAGCGGAACTCTGTGCACTACACTAACTTGTAGCTTTAGCTGAACACTGTTCAGAGGACGCACTACACTAACTTGTAGCTTTAGCTGAACACTGTGCAGAGGTCGCACAACACTAACTTGTAGCTTTAGCTGAACACTGTGCAGAGGTCACACTAAACTAACTTGTAGCTTTAGCTGAAGACTGTGAGGAGGATGCACTACACTAACTTGTAGCTTTAGCTGAACACTGTTCAAAGGACGCACTACATTAACTTGCAGTTTTAGCTGAACACTGTGCAGAGGTCACACTACACTAACTTGTAGCTTTAGCTGAACACTGTGCACTACACTAACTTGTAGCTTTAGCTGAACACTGTTCAGAGGACGCACTACACTAACTTGTAGCTTTAGCTGAACACTGTGCAGAGGTCGCACTACACTAACTTGTAGCTTTAGCTGAACACTGTGCAGAGGTCACACTACACTAACTTGTAGCTTTAGCTGAAGACTGTGAGGAGGATGCACTACACTAACTTGTAGCTTTAGCTGAACTCTGTGCACTACACTAACTTGTAGCTTTAGCTGAACACTGTTCAGAGGACGCACTACACTAACTTGTAGCTTTAGCTGAACACTGTGCAGAGGTCGCACTACACTAACTTGTAGCTTTAGCTGAACACTGTGCAGAGGTCACACTAAACTAACTTGTAGCTTTAGCTGAAGACTGTGAGGAGGATGCACTACACTAACTTGTAGCTTTAGCTGAACACTGTACACTACACTAACTTGTAGCTTTAGCTGAACACTGTGAGGAGGACACACTACACTAACTTGTAGCTTTAGCTGAACACTGTGAGGAGGACGCACTACACTAACTTGTAGCTTTAGCTGAACACTGTGCACTACACTAACGTGCAGCTTTAGCTGAACACTGTTCAGAGGACGGACTACACTAACTTGTAGCTTTAGCTGAACACTGTTCAGAGGACGCACTACACTAACTTGTAGCTTTAGCTGAACACTGTGCAGAGGTCGCACTAAACTAACTTGTAGCTTTAGCTGAACACTGTCAGGAGGACACACTACACTAACTTGTAGCTTTAGCTGAACACTGTTCAGAGGATGCACTACACTAACTTGTAGCTTTAGCTGAACACTGTGCATTACACTAACTAGTAGCTTTAGCTGAACACTGTTCAAAGGATGCACTACATTAACTTGCAGCTTTAGCTGAACACTGTGCAGAGGTTGCACTACAATAACTTGTAGCTTTAGCTGAACACTGTGAGGAGGACGCACTAAACTAACTTGTAGCTTTAGCTAAACACTGTGAGGAGGACGCACTACACTAACTTGTAGCTTTAGCTGAACACTGTTCAAAGGACGCACTACATTAACTTGCAGCTTTAGCTGAACACTGTGCAGAGGTCGCACTACACTAACGTGTAGCTTTAGCTTAGCACTGTGCACTACACTAACTTGTAGCTTTAGCTGAACACTGTTCAGAGGACGCACTACACTAACTGGTAGCTTTAGCTGAACACTGTGCAGAGGTCGCACTACACTAACTTGTAGCTTTAGCTGAACACTGTGCAGAGGTCACACTAAACTAACTTGTAGCTTTAGCTGAAGACTGTGAAGGATGCACTACACTAACTTGTAGCTTTAGCTGAACTCTGTGCACTACACAAACTTGTAGCTTTAGCTGAACACTGTTCAGAGGACGCACTACACTAACTTGTAGCTTTAGCTGAACACTGTGCAGAGGTCACACTACACTAACTTGTAGCTTTAGCTAAACACTGTACACTACACTAACTTGTAGCTTTAGCTGAACACTGTTCAGAGGACGCACTAAACTAACTTGTAGCTTTAGCTGAAGACTGTGAGGAGGATGCACTACACTAACTTGTAGCTTTAGCGGAACTCTGTGCACTACACTAACTTGTAGCTTTAGCTGAACACTGTTCAGAGGACGCACTACACTAACTTGTAGCTTTAGCTGAACACTGTGCAGAGGTCGCACAACACTAACTTGTAGCTTTAGCTGAACACTGTGCAGAGGTCACACTAAACTAACTTGTAGCTTTAGCTGAAGACTGTGAGGAGGATGCACTACACTAACTTGTAGCTTTAGCTGAACACTGTTCAAAGGACGCACTACATTAACTTGCAGTTTTAGCTGAACACTGTGCAGAGGTCACACTACACTAACTTGTAGCTTTAGCTGAACACTGTGCACTACACTAACTTGTAGCTTTAGCTGAACACTGTTCAGAGGACGCACTACACTAACTTGTAGCTTTAGCTGAACACTGTGCAGAGGTCGCACTACACTAACTTGTAGCTTTAGCTGAACACTGTGCAGAGGTCACACTACACTAACTTGTAGCTTTAGCTGAAGACTGTGAGGAGGATGCACTACACTAACTTGTAGCTTTAGCTGAACTCTGTGCACTACACTAACTTGTAGCTTTAGCTGAACACTGTTCAGAGGACGCACTACACTAACTTGTAGCTTTAGCTGAACACTGTGCAGAGGTCGCACTACACTAACTTGTAGCTTTAGCTGAACACTGTGCAGAGGTCACACTACACTAACTTGTAGCTTTAGCTGAAGACTGTGAGGAGGATGCACTACACTAACTTGTAGCTTTAGCTGAACACTGTGCACTACACTAACGTGCAGCTTTAGCTGAACACTGTTCAGAGGACGGACTACACTAACTTGTAGCTTTAGCTGAACACTGTTCAGAGGACGCACTACACTAACTTGTAGCTTTAGCTGAACACTGTGCAGAGGTCGCACTAAACTAACTTGTAGCTTTAGCTGAAGACTGTGAGGAGGATGCACTACACTAACTTGTAGCTTTAGCGGAACTCTGTGCACTACACTAACTTGTAGCTTTAGCTGAACACTGTTCAGAGGACGCACTACACTAACTTGTAGCTTTAGCTGAACACTGTGCAGAGGTCGCACAACACTAACTTGTAGCTTTAGCTGAACACTGTGCAGAGGTCACACTAAACTAACTTGTAGCTTTAGCTGAAGACTGTGAGGAGGATGCACTACACTAACTTGTAGCTTTAGCTGAACACTGTTCAAAGGACGCACTACATTAACTTGCAGTTTTAGCTGAACACTGTGCAGAGGTCACACTACACTAACTTGTAGCTTTAGCTGAACACTGTGCACTACACTAACTTGTAGCTTTAGCTGAACACTGTTCAGAGGACGCACTACACTAACTTGTAGCTTTAGCTGAACACTGTGCAGAGGTCGCACTACACTAACTTGTAGCTTTAGCTGAACACTGTGCAGAGGTCACACTACACTAACTTGTAGCTTTAGCTGAAGACTGTGAGGAGGATGCACTACACTAACTTGTAGCTTTAGCTGAACTCTGTGCACTACACTAACTTGTAGCTTTAGCTGAACACTGTTCAGAGGACGCACTACACTAACTTGTAGCTTTAGCTGAACACTGTGCAGAGGTCGCACTACACTAACTTGTAGCTTTAGCTGAACACTGTGCAGAGGTCACACTACACTAACTTGTAGCTTTAGCTGAAGACTGTGAGGAGGATGCACTACACTAACTTGTAGCTTTAGCTGAACACTGTGCACTACACTAACGTGCAGCTTTAGCTGAACACTGTTCAGAGGACGGACTACACTAACTTGTAGCTTTAGCTGAACACTGTTCAGAGGACGCACTACACTAACTTGTAGCTTTAGCTGAACACTGTGCAGAGGTCGCACTAAACTAACTTGTAGCTTTAGCTGAACACTATCAGGAGGACACACTACACTAACTTGTAGCTTTAGCTGAACACTGTTCAGAGGATGCACTACACTAACTTGTAGCTTTAGCTGAACACTGTGCATTACACTAACTAGTAGCTTTAGCTGAACACTGTTCAAAGGATGCACTACATTAACTTGCAGCTTTAGCTGAACACTGTGCAGAGGTTGCACTACAATAACTTGTAGCTTTAGCTGAACACTGTGAGGAGGACGCACTAAACTAACTTGTAGCTTTAGCTGAACACTGTTCAAAGGACGCACTACATTAACTTGCAGCTTTAGCTGAACACTGTGCAGAGGTCGCACTACACTAACGTGTAGCTTTAGCTTAGCACTGTGCACTAGACTAACTTGTAGCTTTAGCTGAACACTGTTCAGAGGACGCACTACACTAACTGGTAGCTTTAGCTGAACACTGTGCAGAGGTCGCACTACACTAACTTGTAGCTTTAGCTGAACACTGTGCAGAGGTCACACTAAACTAACTTGTAGCTTTAGCTGAAGACTGTGGAGGATGCACTACACTAACTTGTAGCTTTAGCTGAACTCTGTGCACTACACTAACTTGTAGCTTTAGCTGAACACTGTTCAGAGGACGCACTACACTAACTTGTAGCTTTAGCTGAACACTGTGCAGAGGTCGCACTACACTAACTTGTAGCTTTAGCTAAACACTGTACACTACACTAACTTGTAGCTTTAGCTGAACACTGTTCAGAGGACGCACTACACTAACTTGTAGCTTTAGCTGAACACTGTGAGGAGGACGCACTACACTAACTTGTAGCTTTAGCTGAACACTGTTCAAAGGACGCACTACATTAACTTGCAGCTTTAGCTGAACACTGTGCAGAGGTCGCACTACACTAACGTGTAGCTTTAGCTTAGCACTGTGCACTAGACTAACTTGTAGCTTTAGCTGAACACTGTTCAGAGGACGCACTACACTAACTGGTAGCTTTAGCTGAACACTGTGCAGAGGTCGCACTACACTAACTTGTAGCTTTAGCTGAACACTGTGCAGAGGTCACACTAAACTAACTTGTAGCTTTAGCTGAAGACTGTGGAGGATGCACTACACTAATTTGTAGCTTTAGCTGAACTCTGTGCACTACACTAACTTGTAGCTTTAGCTGAACACTGTTCAGAGGACGCACTACACTAACTTGTAGCTTTAGCTGAACACTGTGCAGAGGTCGCACTACACTAACTTGTAGCTTTAGCTAAACACTGTACACTACACTAACTTGTAGCTTTAGCTGAACACTGTTCAGAGGACGCACTACACTAACTTGTTGCTTTAGCTGAACACTGTGCAGAGGTCACACTAAACTAACTTGTAGCTTTAGCTGAAGACTGTGAGGAGGATGCACTACACTAACTTGTAGCTTTAGCTGAACTCTGTGCACTACACTAACTTGTAGCTTTAGCTGAACACTGTTCAGAGGACGCACTACACTAACTTGTAGCTTTAGCTGAACACTGTGCAGAGGTCGCACAACACTAACTTGTAGCTTTAGCTGAACACTGTGCAGAGGTCACACTAAACTAACTTGTAGCTTTAGCTGAAGACTGTGAGGAGGATGCACTACACTAACTTGTAGCTTTAGCTGAACACTGTTCAAAGGACGCACTACATTAACTTGCAGTTTTAGCTGAACACTGTGCAGAGGTCACACTACACTAACTTGTAGCTTTAGCTGAACACTGTGCACTACACTAACTTGTAGCTTTAGCTGAACACTGTTCAGAGGACGCACTACACTAACTTGTAGCTTTAGCTGAACACTGTGCAGAAGTCGCACTACACTAACTTGTAGCTTTAGCTGAACACTGTGCAGAGGTCACACTACACTAACTTGTAGCTTTAGCTGAAGACTGTGAGGAGGATGCACTACACTAACTTGTAGCTTTAGCTGAACTCTGTGCACTACACTAACTTGTAGCTTTAGCTGAACACTGTTCAGAGGACGCACTACACTAACTTGTAGCTTTAGCTGAACACTGTGCAGAGGTCGCACTACACTAACTTGTAGCTTTAGCTGAACACTGTGCAGAGGTCACACTAAACTAACTTGTAGCTTTAGCTGAAGACTGTGAGGAGGATGCACTACACTAACTTGTAGCTTTAGCTGAACACTGTACACTACACTAACTTGTAGCTTTAGCTGAACACTGTGAGGAGGACGCACTACACTAACTTGTAGCTTTAGCTGAACACTGTGCACTACACTAACGTGTAGCTTTAGCTGAACACTGTTCAGAGGACGGACTACACTAACTTGTAGCTTTAGCTGAACACTGTTCAGAGGACGCACTACACTAACTTGTAGCTTTAGCTGAACACTGTGCAGAGGTCGCACTAAACTAACTTGTAGCTTTAGCTGAACACTGTCAGGAGGACACACTACACTAACTTGTAGCTTTAGCTGAACACTGTTCAGAGGATGCACTACACTAACTTGTAGCTTTAGCTGAACACTGTGCATTACACTAACTAGTAGCTTTAGCTGAACACTGTTCAAAGGATGCACTACATTAATTTGCAGCTTTAGCTGAACACTGTGCAGAGGTCGCACTCCAATAACTTGTAGCTTTAGCTGAACACTGTGAGGAGGACGCACTACACTAACTTGTAGCTTTAGCTAAACACTGTGAGGAGGACGCACTACACTAACTTGTAGCTTTAGCTGAACACTGTTCAAAGGATGCACTACATTAACTTGCAGCTTTAGCTGAACACTGTGCAGAGGTCGCACTACACTAACGTGTAGCTTTAGCTTAGCACTGTGCACTACACTAACTTGTAGCTTTAGCTGAACACTGTTCAGAGGACGCACTACACTAACTTGTAGCTTTAGCTGAACACTGTGCAGAGGTCGCACTACACTAACTTGTAGCTTTAGCTGAACACTGTGCAGAGGTCACACTAAACCAACTTGTAGCTTTAGCTGAAGACTGTGAGGAGGATGCACTACACTAACTTGTAGCTTTAGCTGAACACTGTGCAGAAGTCACACTACACTAACTTGTAGCTTTAGCTGAACACCGTGCAGAGGTCACACTACACTAACTTGTAGCTTTAGCTGAACACTGTGCAGAGGTCGCACTACACTAACTTGTAGCTTTAGCTGAACACTGTGCAGAGGTCGCACTACACTAACTTGTAGCTTTAGCTGAAGACTGTGAGGAGGATGCACTACACTAACTTGTAGCTTTAGCTGAACTCTGTGCACTACACTAACTTGTAGCTTTAGCTGAACACTGTTCAGAGGACGCACTACACTAACTTGTAGCTTTAGCTGAACACTGTGCAGAGGTCGCACTACACTAACTTGTAGCTTTAGCTGAACACTGTGCACTACACTAACTTGTAGCTTTAGCTGAACACTGTTCAGAGGACGCACTACACTAACTTGTAGCTTTAGGTGAACAATGTTCAGAGGACGCACTACACTAACTTGTAGCTTTAGCTGAACACTGTGCAGAGGTCGCACTAAACTAACTTGTAGCTTTAGCTGAACACTGTGAGGAGGACACACTACACTAACTTGTAGCTTTAGCTGAACACTGTTCAGAGGACGCACTACACTAACTTGTAGCTTTAGCTGAACACTGTGCACTACACTAACTAGTAGCTTTAGCTGAACACTGTTCAAAAGACGCACTACATTAACTTGCAGCTTTAGCTGAACACTGTGCAGAGGTCGCACTACACTAACTTGTAGCTTTAGCTGAACACTGTGAGGAGGACACACTACACTAACTTGTAGCTTTAGCTGAACACTGTGAGGAGGACGCACTACACTAACTTGTAGCTTTAGCTGAACACTGTTCAAAGGACGCACTACATTAACTTGCAGTTTTAGCTGAACACTGTGCAGAGGTCGCACTACACTAACTTGTAGCTTTAGCTGAACACTGTGCACTACACTAACTTGTAGCTTTAGCTGAACACTGTTCAGAGGACGCACTACACTAACTTGTAGCTTTAGCTGAACACTGTGCAGAGGTCGCACTACACTAACTTGTAGCTTTAGCTGAACACTGTGCAGAGGTCACACTAAACGAACTTGTAGCTTTAGCTGAAGACTGTGAGGAGGATGCACTACACTAACTTGTAGCTTTAGCTGAACTCTGTGCACTACACTAACTTGTAGCTTTAGCTAAACACTGTTCAGAGGATGCACTACACTAACTTGTAGCTTTAGTTGAACACTGTGCAGAGGGCGCACTACACTAACTTGTAGCTTTAGCTGAACACTGTGCACTACACTAACTTGTAGATTTAGTTGAACACTGTTCAGAGGACGCACTACACTAACTTGTAGCTTTAGCTGAACACTGTGCAGAGGTCGCACAACACTAACTTGTAGCTTTAGCTGAACACTGTGCAGAGGTCACACTAAACTAACTTATAGCTTTAGCTGAACACTGTGCATTACACTAACTAGTAGCTTTAGCTGAACACTGTTCAAAGGATGCACTACATTAACTTGCAGCTTTAGCTGAACACTGTGCAGAGGTCGCACTACAATAACTTGTAGCTTTAGCTGAACACTGTGAGGAGGACGCACTAAACTAACTTGTAGCTTTAGCTAAACACTGTGAGGAGGACGCACTACACTAACTTGTAGCTTTAGCTGAACACTGTTCAAAGGACGCACTACATTAACTTGCAGCTTTAGCTGAACACTGTGCAGAGGTCGCACTACACTAACGTGTAGCTTTAGCTTAGCACTGTGCACTACACTAACTTGTAGCTTTAGCTGAACACTGTTCAGAGGACGCACTACACTAACTTGTAGCTTTAGCTGAACACTGTGCAGAGGTCGCACTACACTAACTTGTAGCTTTAGCTGAACACTGTGCAGAGGTCACACTAAACTAACTTGTAGCTTTAGCTGAAGACTGTGGAGGATGCACTACACTAACTTGTAGCTTTAGCTGAACTCTGTGCACTACACTAACTTGTAGCTTTAGCTGAACACTGTTCAGAGGACGCACTACACTAACTTGTAGCTTTAGCTGAACACTGTGCAGAGGTCGCACTACACTAACTTGTAGCTTTAGCTAAACACTGTACACTACACTAACTTGTAGCTTTAGCTGAACACTGTTCAGAGGACGCACTACACTAACTTGTAGCTTTAGCTGAACACTGTGCAGAGGTCACACTAAACTAACTTGTAGCTTTAGCTGAAGACTGTGAGGAGGATGCACTACACTAACTTGTAGCTTTAGCTGAACTCTGTGCACCACACTAACTTGTAGCTTTAGCTGAACACTGTTCAGAGGACGCACTACACTAACTTGTAGCTTTAGCTGAACACTGTGCAGAGGTCGCACAACACTAACTTGTAGCTTTAGCTGAACACTGTGCAGAGGTCACACTAAACTAACTTGTAGCTTTAGCTGACGACTGTGAGGAGGATGCACTACACTAACTTGTAGCTTTAGCTGAACACTGTTCAAAGGACGCACTACATTAACTTGCAGTTTTAGCTGAACACTGTGCAGAGGTCACACTACACTAACTTGTAGCTTTAGCTGAACACTGTGCACTACACTAACTTGTAGCTTTAGCTGAACACTGTTCAGAGGACGCACTACACTAACTTGTAGCTTTAGCTGAACACTGTGCAGAGGTCGCACTACACTAACTTGTAGCTTTAGCTGAACACTGTGCAGAGGTCACACTACACTAACTTGTAGCTTTAGCTGAAGACTGCGAGGAGGATGCACTACACTAACTTGTAGCTTTAGCTGAACTCTGTGCACTACACTAACTTGTAGCTTTAGCTGAACACTGTTCAGAGGACGCACTACACTAACTTGTAGCTTTAGCTGAACACTGTGCAGAGGTCGCACTACACTAACTTGTAGCTTTAGCTGAACACTGTGCAGAGGTCACACTAAACTAACTTGTAGCTTTAGCTGAAGACTGTGAGGAGGATGCACTACACTAACTTGTAGCTTTAGCTGAACACTGTACACTACACTAACTTGTAGCTTTAGCTGAACACTGTGAGGAGGACACACTACACTAACTTGTAGCTTTAGCTGAACACTGTGAGGAGGACGCACTACACTAACTTGTAGCTTTAGCTGAACACTGTGCACTACACTAACGTGTAGCTTTAGCTGAACACTGTTCAGAGGACGGACTACACTAACTTGTAGCTTTAGCTGAACACTGTTCAGAGGACGCACTACACTAACTTGTAGCTTTAGCTGAACACTGTGCAGAGGTCGCACTAAACTAACTTGTAGCTTTAGCTGAACACTGTCAGGAGGACACACTACACTAACTTGTAGCTTTAGCTGAACACTGTTCAGAGGATGCACTACACTAACTTGTAGCTTTAGCTGAACACTGTGCATTACACTAACTAGTAGCTTTAGCTGAACACTGTTCAAAGGATGCACTACATTAATTTGCAGCTTTAGCTGAACACTGTGCAGAGGTCGCACTCCAATAACTTGTAGCTTTAGCTGAACACTGTGAGGAGGACGCACTACACTAACTTGTAGCTTTAGCTAAACACTGTGAGGAGGACGCACTACACTAACTTGTAGCTTTAGCTGAACACTGTTCAAAGGACGCACTACATTAACTTGCAGCTTTAGCTGAACACTGTGCAGAGGTCGCACTACACTAACGTGTAGCTTTAGCTTAGCACTGTGCACTACACTAACTTGTAGCTTTAGCTGAACACTGTTCAGAGGACGCACTACACTAACTTGTAGCTTTAGCTGAACACTGTGCAGAGGTCGCACTACACTAACTTGTAGCTTTAGCTGAACACTGTGCAGAGGTCACACTAAACCAACTTGTAGCTTTAGCTGAAGACTGTGAGGAGGATGCACTACACTAACTTGTAGCTTTAGCTGAACACTGTGCAGAAGTCGCACTACACTAACTTGTAGCTTTAGCTGAACACCGTGCAGAGGTCACACTACACTAACTTGTAGCTTTAGCTGAACACTGTGCAGAGGTCGCACTACACTAACTTGTAGCTTTAGCTGAACACTGTGCAGAGGTCGCACTACACTAACTTGTAGCTTTAGCTTAACACTGTGCAGAGGTCACACTAAACTAACTTGTAGCTTTAGCTGAAGACTGTGAGGAGGATGCACTACACTAACTTGTAGCTTTAGCTGAACTCTGTGCACTACACTAACTTGTAGCTTTAGCTGAACACTGTTCAGAGGACGCACTACACTAACTTGTAGCTTTAGCTGAACACTGTGCAGAGGTCGCACTACACTAACTTGTAGCTTTAGCTGAACACTGTGCACTACACTAACTTGTAGCTTTAGCTGAACACTGTTCAGAGGACGCACTACACTAACTTGTAGCTTTAGGTGAACACTGTTCAGAGGACGCACTACACTAACTTGTAGCTTTAGCTGAACACTGTGCAGAGGTCGCACTAAACTAACTTGTAGCTTTAGCTGAACACTGTGAGGAGGACACACTACACTAACTTGTAGCTTTAGCTGAACACTGTTCAGAGGACGCACTACACTAACTTGTAACTTTAGCTGAACACTGTTCAAAAGACGCACTACATTAACTTGCAGCTTTAGCTGAACACTGTGCAGAGGTCGCACTACACTAACTTGTAACTTTAGCTGAACACTGTGAGGAGGACACACTACACTAACTTGTAGCTTTAGCTGAACACTGTGAGGAGGACGCACTACACTAACTTGTAGCTTTAGCTGAACACTGTTCAAAGGACGCACTACATTAACTTGCAGTTTTAGCTGAACACTGTGCAGAGGTCGCACTACACTAACTTGTAGCTTTAGCTGAACACTGTGCACTACACTAACTTGTAGCTTTAGCTGAACACTGTTCAGAGGACGCACTACACTAACTTGTAGCTTTAGCTGAACACTGTGCAGAGGTCGCACTACACTAACTTGTAGCTTTAGCTGAACACTGTGCAGAGGTCACACTAAACGAACTTGTAGCTTTAGCTGAAGACTGTGAGGAGGATGCACTACACTAACTTGTAGCTTTAGCTGAACTCTGTGCACTACACTAACTTGTAGCTTTAGCTAAACACTGTTCAGAGGATGCACTACACTAACTTGTAGCTTTAGTTGAACACTGTGCAGAGGTCGCACTACACTAACTTGTAGCTTTAGCTGAACACTGTGCACTACACTAACTTGTAGATTTTGTTGAACACTGTTCAGAGGACGCACTACACTAACTTGTAGCTTTAGCTGAACACTGTGCAGAGGTCGCACAACACTAACTTGTAGCTTTAGCTGAACACTGTGCAGAGGTCACACTAAACTAACTTGTAGCTTTAGCTGAAGACTGTGAGGAGGATGCACTACACTAACTTGTAGCTTTAGCTGAACACTGTTCAAAGGACGCACTACATTAACTTGCAGTTTTAGCTGAACACTGTGCAGAGGTCACACTACACTAACTTGTAGCTTTAGCTGAACACTGTGCACTACACTAACTTGTAGCTTTAGCTGAACACTGTTCAGAGGACGCACTACATTAACTTGTAGCTTTAGCTGAACACTGTGCAGAGGTCGCACTACACTAACTTGTAGCTTTAGCTGAACACTGTGCAGAGGTCACACTACACTAACTTGTAGCTTTAGCTGAAGACTGTGAGGAGGATGCACTACACTAACTTGTAGCTTTAGCTGAACTCTGTGCACTACACTAACTTGTAGCTTTAGCTGAACACTGTTCAGAGGACGCACTACACTAACTTGTAGCTTTAGCTGAACACTGTGCAGAGGTCGCACTACACTAACTTGTAGCTTTAGCTGAACACTGTGCAGAGGTCACACTAAACTAACTTGTAGCTTTAGCTGAAGACTGTGAGGAGGATGCACTACACTAACTTGTAGCTTTAGCTGAACACTGTACACTACACTAACTTGTAGCTTTAGCTGAACACTGTGAGGAGGACACACTACACTAACTTGTAGCTTTAGCTGAACACTGTGAGGAGGACGCACTACACTAACTTGTAGCATTAGCTGAACACTGTGCACTACACTAACGTGCAGATTTAGCTGAACACTGTTCAGAGGACGGACTACACTAACTTGTAGCTTTAGCTGAACACTGTTCAGAGGACGCACTACACTAACTTGTAGCTTTAGCTGAACACTGTGCAGAGGTCGCACTAAACTAACTTGTAGCTTTAGCTGAACACTGTCAGGAGGACACACTACACTAACTTGTAGCTTTAGCTGAACACTGTTCAGAGGATGCACTACACTAACTTGTAGCTTTAGCTGAACACTGTGCATTACACTAACTAGTAGCTTTAGCTGAACACTGTTCAAAGGATGCACTACATTAACTTGCAGCTTTAGCTGAACACTGTGCAGAGGTCGCACTACAATAACTTGTAGCTTTAGCTGAACACTGTGAGGAGGACGCACTAAACTAACTTGTAGCTTTAGCTAAACACTGTGAGGAGGACGCACTACACTAACTTGTAGCTTTAGCTGAACACTGTTCAAAGGACGCACTACATTAACTTGCAGCTTTAGCTGAACACTGTGCAGAGGTCGCACTACACTAACGTGTAGCTTTAGCTTAGCACTGTGCACTACACTAACTTGTAGCTTTAGCTGAACACTGTTCAGAGGACGCACTACACTAACTGGTAGCTTTAGCTGAACACTGTGCAGAGGTCGCACTACACTAACTTGTAGCTTTAGCTGAACACTGTGCAGAGGTCACACTAAACTAACTTGTAGCTTTAGCTGAACACTGTGGAGGATGCACTACACTAACTTGTAGCTTTAGCTGAACTCTGTGCACTACACTAACTTGTAGCTTTAGCTGAACACTGTTCAGAGGACGCACTACACTAACTTGTAGCTTTAGCTGAACACTGTGCAGAGGTCGCACTACACTAACTTGTAGCTTTAGCTAAACACTGTACACTACACTAACTTGTAGCTTTAGCTGAACACTGTTCAGAGGACGCACTACACTAACTTGTAGCTTTAGCTGAACACTGTGCAGAGGTCACACTAAACTAACTTGTAGCTTTAGCTGAAGACTGTGAGGAGGATGCACTACACTAACTTGTAGCTTTAGCTGAACTCTGTGCACTACACTAACTTGTAGCTTTAGCTGAACACTGTTCAGAGGATGCACTACACTAACTTGTAGCTTTAGCTGAACACTGTGCAGAGGTCGCACAACACTAACTTGTAGCTTTAGCTGAACACTGTGCAGAGGTCACACTAAACTAACTTGTAGCTTTAGCTGAAGACTGTGAGGAGGATGCACTACACTAACTTGTAGCTTTAGCTGAACACTGTTCAAAGGACGCACTACATTAACTTGCAGTTTTAGCTGAACACTGTGCAGAGGTCACACTACACTAACTTGTAGCTTTAGCTGAACACTGTGCACTAAACTAACTTGTAGCTTTAGCTGAACACTGTTCAGAGGACGCACTACACTAACTTGTAGCTTTAGCTGAACACTGTGCAGAGGTCGCACTACACTAACTTGTAGCTTTAGCTGAACACTGTGCAGAGGTCACACTACACTAACTTGTAGCTTTAGCTGAAGACTGTGAGGAGGATGCACTACACTAACTTGTAGCTTTAGCTGAACTCTGTGCACTACACTAACTTGTAGCTTTAGCTGAACACTGTTCAGAGGACGCACTACACTAACTTGTAGCTTTAGCTGAACACTGTGCAGAGGTCGCACTACACTAACTTGTAGCTTTAGCTGAACACTGTGCAGAGGTCACACTAAACTAACTTGTAGCTTTAGCTGAAGACTGTGAGGAGGATGCACTACACTAACTTGTAGCTTTAGCTGAACACTGTACACTACACTAACTTGTAGCTTTAGCTGAACACTGTGAGGAGGACACACTACACTAACTTGTAGCTTTAGCTGAACACTGTGAGGAGGACGCACTACACTAACTTGTAGCTTTAGCTGAACACTGTGCACTACACTAACGTGTAGCTTTAGCTGAACACTGTTCAGAGGACGGACTACACTAACTTGTAGCTTTAGCTGAACACTGTTCAGAGGACGCACTACACTAACTTGTAGCTTTAGCTGAACACTGTGCAGAGGTCGCACTAAACTAACTTGTAGCTTTAGCTGAACACTGTCAGGAGGACACACTACACTAACTTGTAGCTTTAGCTGAACACTGTTCAGAGGATGCACTACACTAACTTGTAGCTTTAGCTGAACACTGTGCATTACACTAACTAGTAGCTTTAGCTGAACACTGTTCAAAGGATGCACTACATTAACTTGCAGCTTTAGCTGAACACTGTGCAGAGGTCGCACTCCAATAACTTGTAGCTTTAGCTGAACACTGTGAGGAGGACGCACTACACTAACTTGTAGCTTTAGCTAAACACTGTGAGGAGGACACACTACACTAACTTGTAGCTTTAGCTGAACACTGTTCAAAGGACGCACTACATTAACTTGCAGCTTTAGCTGAACACTGTGCAGAGGTCGCACTACACTGACGTGTAGCTTTAGCTTAGCACTGTGCACTACACTAACTTGTAGCTTTAGCTGAACACTGTTCAGAGGACGCAGTACACTAACTTGTAGCTTTAGCTGAACACTGTGCAGAGGTCGCACTACACTAACTTGTAGCTTTAGCTGAACACTGTGCAGAGGTCACACTAAACCAACTTGTAGCTTTAGCTGAAGACTGTGAGGAGGATGCACTACACTAACTTGTAGCTTTAGCTGAACACTGTGCAGAAGTCGCACTACACTAACTTGTAGCTTTAGCTGAACACTGTGCAGAGGTCACACTACACTAACTTGTAGCTTTAGCTGAACACTGTGCACTACACTAACTTGTAGCTTGAGCTGAACACTGTTCAGAGGACGCACTACACTAACTTGTAGCTTTAGCTGAACACTGTGCAGAGGTCGCACTAAACTAACTTGTAGCTTTAGCTGAACACTGTGAGGAGGACACACTACACTAACTTGTAGCTTTAGCTGAACACTGTTCAGAGGACGCACTACACTAACTTGTAGCTTTAGCTGAACACTGTGCACTACACTAACTAGTAGCTTTAGCTGAACACTGTTCAAAAGACGCACTACATTAACTTGCAGCTTTAGCTGAACACTGTGCAGAGGTCGCACTACACTAACTTGTAGCTTTAGCTGAACACTGTGAGGAGGACACACTACACTAACTTGTAGCTTTAGCTGAACACTGTGAGGAGGACGCACTACACTAACTTGTAGCTTTAGCTGAACACTGTTCAAAGGACGCACTACATTAACTTGCAGTTTTAGCTGAACACTGTGCAGAGGTCGCACTACACTAACTTGTAGCTTTAGCTGAACACTGTGCACTACACTAACTTGTAGCTTTAGCTGAACACTGTTCAGAGGACGCACTACACTAACTTGTAGCTTTAGCTGAACACTGTGCAGAGGTCGCACTACACTAACTTGTAGCTTTAGCTGAACACTGTGCAGAGGTCACACTAAACGAACTTGTAGCTTTAGCTGAAGACTGTGAGGAGGATGCACTACACTAACTTGTAGCTTTAGCTGAACTCTGTGCACTACACTAACTTGTAGCTTTAGCTAAACACTGTTCAGAGGATGCACTACACTAACTTGTAGCTTTAGTTGAACACTGTGCAGAGGTCGCACTACACTAACTTGTAGCTTTAGCTGAACACTGTGCACTACACTAACTTGTAGATTTAGTTGAACACTGTTCAGAGGACGCACTACACTAACTTGTACCTTTAGCTGAACACTGTGCAGAGGTCGCACTACACTAACTTGTAGCTTTAGCTGAACACTGTGCAGAGGTCACACTAAACTAACTTGTAGCTTTAGCTGAAGACTGTGAGGAGGATGCACTACACTAACTTGTAGCTTTAGCTGAACTCTGTGCACTACACTAACTTGTAGCTTTAGCTGAACACTGTTCAGAGGGCGCACTACACTAACTTGTAGCTTTAGCTGAACACTGTGCAGAGGTCGCACTACACTAACTTGTAGCTTTAGCTGAACACTGTGCACTACACTAACTTGTAGCTTTAGCTGAACACCGTTCAGAGGTCGCACTACACTAACTTGTAGCTTTAGCTGAACACTGTGCAGAGGTCACACTAAACGAACTTGTAGCTTTAGCTGAAGACTGTGAGGAATATGCACTACACTAACTTGTAGCTTTAGCTGATCTCTGTGCACTACACTAACTTGTAGCTTTAGCTAAACACTGTTCAGAGGATGCACTACACTAACTTGTAGCTTTAGCTGAACACTGTGCAGAGGTCGCACTACACTAACTTGTAGCTTTAGCTGAACACTGTGCAGAGGTCACACTAAACTAACTTGTAGCTTTAGCTGAAGACTGTGAGGAGGATGCACTACACTAACTTGTAGCTTTAGCTGAACACTGTACACTACACTAACTTGTAGCTTTAGCTGAACACTGTGAGGAGGACACACTACACTAACTTGTAGCTTTAGCTGAACACTGTGAGGAGGACGCACTACACTAACTTGTAGCTTTAGCTGAACACTGTGCACTACACTAACGTGTAGCTTTAGCTGAACACTGTTCAGAGGACGGACTACACTAACTTGTAGCTTTAGCTGAACACTGTTCAGAGGACGCACTACACTAACTTGTAGCTTTAGCTGAACACTGTGCAGAGGTCGCACTAAACTAACTTGTAGCTTTAGCTGAACACTGTCAGGAGGACACACTACACTAACTTGTAGCTTTAGCTGAACACTGTTCAGAGGATGCACTACACTAACTTGTAGCTTTAGCTGAACACTGTGCATTACACTAACTAGTAGCTTTAGCTGAACACTGTTCAAAGGATGCACTACATTAACTTGCAGCTTTAGCTGAACACTGTGCAGAGGTCGCACTCCAATAACTTGTAGCTTTAGCTGAACACTGTGAGGAGGACGCACTACACTAACTTGTAGCTTTAGCTAAACACTGTGAGGAGGACACACTACACTAACTTGTAGCTTTAGCTGAACACTGTTCAAAGGACGCACTACATTAACTTGCAGCTTTAGCTGAACACTGTGCAGAGGTCGCACTACACTGACGTGTAGCTTTAGCTTAGCACTGTGCACTACACTAACTTGTAGCTTTAGCTGAACACTGTTCAGAGGACGCACTACACTAACTTGTAGCTTTAGCTGAACACTGTGCAGAGGTCGCACTACACTAACTTGTAGCTTTAGCTGAACACTGTGCAGAGGTCACACTAAACCAACTTGTAGCTTTAGCTGAAGACTGTGAGGAGGATGCACTACACTAACTTGTAGCTTTAGCTGAACACTGTGCAGAAGTCGCACTACACTAACTTGTAGCTTTAGCTGAACACCGTGCAGAGGTCACACTACACTAACTTGTAGCTTTAGCTGAACACTGTGCACTACACTAACTTGTAGCTTGAGCTGAACACTGTTCAGAGGACGCACTACACTAACTTGTAGCTTTAGCTGAACACTGTGCAGAGGTCGCACTAAACTAACTTGTAGCTTTAGCTGAACACTGTGAGGAGGACACACTACACTAACTTGTAGCTTTAGCTGAACACTGTTCAGAGGACGCACTACACTAACTTGTAGCTTTAGCTGAACACTGTGCACTACACTAACTAGTAGCTTTAGCTGAACACTGTTCAAAAGACGCACTACATTAACTTGCAGCTTTAGCTGAACACTGTGCAGAGGTCGCACTACACTAACTTGTAGCTTTAGCTGAACACTGTGAGGAGGACACACTACACTAACTTGTAGCTTTAGCTGAACACTGTGAGGAGGACGCACTACACTAACTTGTAGCTTTAGCTGAACACTGTTTAAAGGACGCACTACATTAACTTGCAGTTTTAGCTGAACACTGTGCAGAGGTCGCACTACACTAACTTGTAGCTTTAGCTGAACACTGTGCACTACACTAACTTGTAGCTTTAGCTGAACACTGTTCAGAGGACGCACTACACTAACTTGTAGCTTTAGCTGAACACTGTGCAGAGGTCGCACTACACTAACTTGTAGCTTTAGCTGAACACTGTGCAGAGGTCACACTAAACGAACTTGTAGCTTTAGCTGAAGACTGTGAGGAGGATGCACTACACTAACTTGTAGCTTTAGCTGAACTCTGTGCACTACACTAACTTGTAGCTTTAGCTAAACACTGTTCAGAGGATGCACTACACTAACTTGTAGCTTTAGTTGAACACTGTGCAGAGGTCGCACTACACTAACTTGTAGCTTTAGCTGAACACTGTGCACTACACTAACTTGTAGATTTAGTTGAACACTGTTCAGAGGACGCACTACACTAACTTGTACCTTTAGCTGAACACTGTGCAGAGGTCGCACTACACTAACTTGTAGCTTTAGCTGAACACTGTGCAGAGGTCACACTAAACTAACTTGTAGCTTTAGCTGAAGACTGTGAGGAGGATGCACTACACTAACTTGTAGCTTTAGCTGAACTCTGTGCACTACACTAACTTGTAGCTTTAGCTGAACACTGTTCAGAGGGCGCACTACACTAACTTGTAGCTTTAGCTGAACACTGTGCAGAGGTCGCACTACACTAACTTGTAGCTTTAGCTGAACACTGTGCACTACACTAACTTGTAGCTTTAGCTGAACACCGTTCAGAGGTCGCACTACACTAACTTGTAGCTTTAGCTGAACACTGTGCAGAGGTCACACTAAACGAACTTGTAGCTTTAGCTGAAGACTGTGAGGAATATGCACTACACTAACTTGTAGCTTTAGCTGATCTCTGTGCACTACACTAACTTGTAGCTTTAGCTAAACACTGTTCAGAGGATGCACTACACTAACTTGTAGCTTTAGCTGAACACTGTGCAGAGGTCGCACTACACTAACTTGTAGCTTTAGCTGAACACTGTGCAGAGGTCACACTAAACTAACTTGTAGCTTTAGCTGAAGACTGTGAGGAGGATGCACTACACTAACTTGTAGCTTTAGCTGAACACTGTACACTACACTAACTTGTAGCTTTAGCTGAACACTGTGAGGAGGACACACTACACTAACTTGTAGCTTTAGCTGAACACTGTGAGGAGGACGCACTACACTAACTTGTAGCTTTAGCTGAACACTGTGCACTACACTAACGTGTAGCTTTAGCTGAACACTGTTCAGAGGACGGACTACACTAACTTGTAGCTTTAGCTGAACACTGTTCAGAGGACGCACTACACTAACTTGTAGCTTTAGCTGAACACTGTGCAGAGGTCGCACTAAACTAACTTGTAGCTTTAGCTGAACACTGTCAGGAGGACACACTACACTAACTTGTAGCTTTAGCTGAACACTGTTCAGAGGATGCACTACACTAACTTGTAGCTTTAGCTGAACACTGTGCATTACACTAACTAGTAGCTTTAGCTGAACACTGTTCAAAGGATGCACTACATTAACTTGCAGCTTTAGCTGAACACTGTGCAGAGGTCGCACTCCAATAACTTGTAGCTTTAGCTGAACACTGTGAGGAGGACGCACTACACTAACTTGTAGCTTTAGCTAAACACTGTGAGGAGGACACACTACACTAACTTGTAGCTTTAGCTGAACACTGTTCAAAGGACGCACTACATTAACTTGCAGCTTTAGCTGAACACTGTGCAGAGGTCGCACTACACTGACGTGTAGCTTTAGCTTAGCACTGTGCACTACACTAACTTGTAGCTTTAGCTGAACACTGTTCAGAGGACGCACTACACTAACTTGTAGCTTTAGCTGAACACTGTGCAGAGGTCGCACTACACTAACTTGTAGCTTTAGCTGAACACTGTGCAGAGGTCACACTAAACCAACTTGTAGCTTTAGCTGAAGACTGTGAGGAGGATGCACTACACTAACTTGTAGCTTTAGCTGAACACTGTGCAGAAGTCGCACTACACTAACTTGTAGCTTTAGCTGAACACCGTGCAGAGGTCACACTACACTAACTTGTAGCTTTAGCTGAACACTGTGCACTACACTAACTTGTAGCTTGAGCTGAACACTGTTCAGAGGACGCACTACACTAACTTGTAGCTTTAGCTGAACACTGTGCAGAGGTCGCACTAAACTAACTTGTAGCTTTAGCTGAACACTGTGAGGAGGACACACTACACTAACTTGTAGCTTTAGCTGAACACTGTTCAGAGGACGCACTACACTAACTTGTAGCTTTAGCTGAACACTGTGCACTACACTAACTAGTAGCTTTAGCTGAACACTGTTCAAAAGACGCACTACATTAACTTGCAGCTTTAGCTGAACACTGTGCAGAGGTCGCACTACACTAACTTGTAGCTTTAGCTGAACACTGTGAGGAGGACACACTACACTAACTTGTAGCTTTAGCTGAACACTGTGAGGAGGACGCACTACACTAACTTGTAGCTTTAGCTGAACACTGTTTAAAGGACGCACTACATTAACTTGCAGTTTTAGCTGAACACTGTGCAGAGGTCGCACTACACTAACTTGTAGCTTTAGCTGAACACTGTGCACTACACTAACTTGTAGCTTTAGCTGAACACTGTTCAGAGGACGCACTACACTAACTTGTAGCTTTAGCTGAACACTGTGCAGAGGTCGCACTACACTAACTTGTAGCTTTAGCTGAACACTGTGCAGAGGTCACACTACACTAACTTGTAGCTTTAGCTGAAGACTGTGAGGAGGATGCACTACACTAACTTGTAGCTTTAGCTGAACTCTGTGCACTACACTAACTTGTAGCTTTAGCTGAACACTGTTCAGAGGACGCACTACACTAACTTGTAGCTTTAGCTGAACACTGTGCAGAGGTCGCACTACACTAACTTGTAGCTTTAGCTGAACACTGTGCAGAGGTCACACTAAACTAACTTGTAGCTTTAGCTGAAGACTGTGAGGAGGATGCACTACACTAACTTGTAGCTTTAGCTGAACACTGTACACTACACTAACTTGTAGCTTTAGCTGAACACTGTGAGGAGGACACACTACACTAACTTGTAGCTTTAGCTGAACACTGTGAGGAGGACGCACTACACTAACTTGTAGCATTAGCTGAACACTGTGCACTACACTAACGTGCAGATTTAGCTGAACACTGTTCAGAGGACGGACTACACTAACTTGTAGCTTTAGCTGAACACTGTTCAGAGGACGCACTACACTAACTTGTAGCTTTAGCTGAACACTGTGCAGAGGTCGCACTAAACTAACTTGTAGCTTTAGCTGAACACTGTCAGGAGGACACACTACACTAACTTGTAGCTTTAGCTGAACACTGTTCAGAGGATGCACTACACTAACTTGTAGCTTTAGCTGAACACTGTGCATTACACTAACTAGTAGCTTTAGCTGAACACTGTTCAAAGGATGCACTACATTAACTTGCAGCTTTAGCTGAACACTGTGCAGAGGTCGCACTACAATAACTTGTAGCTTTAGCTGAACACTGTGAGGAGGACGCACTAAACTAACTTGTAGCTTTAGCTAAACACTGTGAGGAGGACGCACTACACTAACTTGTAGCTTTAGCTGAACACTGTTCAAAGGACGCACTACATTAACTTGCAGCTTTAGCTGAACACTGTGCAGAGGTCGCACTACACTAACGTGTAGCTTTAGCTTAGCACTGTGCACTACACTAACTTGTAGCTTTAGCTGAACACTGTTCAGAGGACGCACTACACTAACTGGTAGCTTTAGCTGAACACTGTGCAGAGGTCGCACTACACTAACTTGTAGCTTTAGCTGAACACTGTGCAGAGGTCACACTAAACTAACTTGTAGCTTTAGCTGAACACTGTGGAGGATGCACTACACTAACTTGTAGCTTTAGCTGAACTCTGTGCACTACACTAACTTGTAGCTTTAGCTGAACACTGTTCAGAGGACGCACTACACTAACTTGTAGCTTTAGCTGAACACTGTGCAGAGGTCGCACTACACTAACTTGTAGCTTTAGCTAAACACTGTACACTACACTAACTTGTAGCTTTAGCTGAACACTGTTCAGAGGACGCACTACACTAACTTGTAGCTTTAGCTGAACACTGTGCAGAGGTCACACTAAACTAACTTGTAGCTTTAGCTGAAGACTGTGAGGAGGATGCACTACACTAACTTGTAGCTTTAGCTGAACTCTGTGCACTACACTAACTTGTAGCTTTAGCTGAACACTGTTCAGAGGATGCACTACACTAACTTGTAGCTTTAGCTGAACACTGTGCAGAGGTCGCACAACACTAACTTGTAGCTTTAGCTGAACACTGTGCAGAGGTCACACTAAACTAACTTGTAGCTTTAGCTGAAGACTGTGAGGAGGATGCACTACACTAACTTGTAGCTTTAGCTGAACACTGTTCAAAGGACGCACTACATTAACTTGCAGTTTTAGCTGAACACTGTGCATAGGTCACACTACACTAACTTGTAGCTTTAGCTGAACACTGTGCACTAAACTAACTTGTAGCTTTAGCTGAACACTGTTCAGAGGACGCACTACACTAACTTGTAGCTTTAGCTGAACACTGTGCAGAGGTCGCACTACACTAACTTGTAGCTTTAGCTGAACACTGTGCAGAGGTCACACTACACTAACTTGTAGCTTTAGCTGAAGACTGTGAGGAGGATGCACTACACTAACTTGTAGCTTTAGCTGAACTCTGTGCACTACACTAACTTGTAGCTTTAGCTGAACACTGTTCAGAGGACGCACTACACTAACTTGTAGCTTTAGCTGAACACTGTGCAGAGGTCGCACTACACTAACTTGTAGCTTTAGCTGAACACTGTGCAGAGGTCACACTAAACTAACTTGTAGCTTTAGCTGAAGACTGTGAGGAGGATGCACTACACTAACTTGTAGCTTTAGCTGAACACTGTACACTACACTAACTTGTAGCTTTAGCTGAACACTGTGAGGAGGACACACTACACTAACTTGTAGCTTTAGCTGAACACTGTGAGGAGGACGCACTACACTAACTTGTAGCTTTAGCTGAACACTGTGCACTACACTAACGTGTAGCTTTAGCTGAACACTGTTCAGAGGACGGACTACACTAACTTGTAGCTTTAGCTGAACACTGTTCAGAGGACGCACTACACTAACTTGTAGCTTTAGCTGAACACTGTGCAGAGGTCGCACTAAACTAACTTGTAGCTTTAGCTGAACACTGTGAGGAGGACACACTACACTAACTTGTAGCTTTAGCTGAACACTGTTCAGAGGACGCACTACACTAACTTGTAGCTTTAGCTGAACACTGTGCACTACACTAACTAGTAGCTTTAGCTGAACACTGTTCAAAAGACGCACTACATTAACTTGCAGCTTTAGCTGAACACTGTGCAGAGGTCGCACTACACTAACTTGTAGCTTTAGCTGAACACTGTGAGGAGGACACACTACACTAACTTGTAGCTTTAGCTGAACACTGTGAGGAGGACGCACTACACTAACTTGTAGCTTTAGCTGAACACTGTTTAAAGGACGCACTACATTAACTTGCAGTTTTAGCTGAACACTGTGCAGAGGTCGCACTACACTAACTTGTAGCTTTAGCTGAACACTGTGCACTACACTAACTTGTAGCTTTAGCTGAACACTGTTCAGAGGACGCACTACACTAACTTGTAGCTTTAGCTGAACACTGTGCAGAGGTCGCACTACACTAACTTGTAGCTTTAGCTGAACACTGTGCAGAGGTCACACTACACTAACTTGTAGCTTTAGCTGAAGACTGTGAGGAGGATGCACTACACTAACTTGTAGCTTTAGCTGAACTCTGTGCACTACACTAACTTGTAGCTTTAGCTGAACACTGTTCAGAGGACGCACTACACTAACTTGTAGCTTTAGCTGAACACTGTGCAGAGGTCGCACTACACTAACTTGTAGCTTTAGCTGAACACTGTGCAGAGGTCACACTAAACTAACTTGTAGCTTTAGCTGAAGACTGTGAGGAGGATGCACTACACTAACTTGTAGCTTTAGCTGAACACTGTACACTACACTAACTTGTAGCTTTAGCTGAACACTGTGAGGAGGACACACTACACTAACTTGTAGCTTTAGCTGAACACTGTGAGGAGGACGCACTACACTAACTTGTAGCATTAGCTGAACACTGTGCACTACACTAACGTGCAGATTTAGCTGAACACTGTTCAGAGGACGGACTACACTAACTTGTAGCTTTAGCTGAACACTGTTCAGAGGACGCACTACACTAACTTGTAGCTTTAGCTGAACACTGTGCAGAGGTCGCACTAAACTAACTTGTAGCTTTAGCTGAACACTGTCAGGAGGACACACTACACTAACTTGTAGCTTTAGCTGAACACTGTTCAGAGGATGCACTACACTAACTTGTAGCTTTAGCTGAACACTGTGCATTACACTAACTAGTAGCTTTAGCTGAACACTGTTCAAAGGATGCACTACATTAACTTGCAGCTTTAGCTGAACACTGTGCAGAGGTCGCACTACAATAACTTGTAGCTTTAGCTGAACACTGTGAGGAGGACGCACTAAACTAACTTGTAGCTTTAGCTAAACACTGTGAGGAGGACGCACTACACTAACTTGTAGCTTTAGCTGAACACTGTTCAAAGGACGCACTACATTAACTTGCAGCTTTAGCTGAACACTGTGCAGAGGTCGCACTACACTAACGTGTAGCTTTAGCTTAGCACTGTGCACTACACTAACTTGTAGCTTTAGCTGAACACTGTTCAGAGGACGCACTACACTAACTGGTAGCTTTAGCTGAACACTGTGCAGAGGTCGCACTACACTAACTTGTAGCTTTAGCTGAACACTGTGCAGAGGTCACACTAAACTAACTTGTAGCTTTAGCTGAACACTGTGGAGGATGCACTACACTAACTTGTAGCTTTAGCTGAACTCTGTGCACTACACTAACTTGTAGCTTTAGCTGAACACTGTTCAGAGGACGCACTACACTAACTTGTAGCTTTAGCTGAACACTGTGCAGAGGTCGCACTACACTAACTTGTAGCTTTAGCTAAACACTGTACACTACACTAACTTGTAGCTTTAGCTGAACACTGTTCAGAGGACGCACTACACTAACTTGTAGCTTTAGCTGAACACTGTGCAGAGGTCACACTAAACTAACTTGTAGCTTTAGCTGAAGACTGTGAGGAGGATGCACTACACTAACTTGTAGCTTTAGCTGAACTCTGTGCACTACACTAACTTGTAGCTTTAGCTGAACACTGTTCAGAGGATGCACTACACTAACTTGTAGCTTTAGCTGAACACTGTGCAGAGGTCGCACAACACTAACTTGTAGCTTTAGCTGAACACTGTGCAGAGGTCACACTAAACTAACTTGTAGCTTTAGCTGAAGACTGTGAGGAGGATGCACTACACTAACTTGTAGCTTTAGCTGAACACTGTTCAAAGGACGCACTACATTAACTTGCAGTTTTAGCTGAACACTGTGCATAGGTCACACTACACTAACTTGTAGCTTTAGCTGAACACTGTGCACTAAACTAACTTGTAGCTTTAGCTGAACACTGTTCAGAGGACGCACTACACTAACTTGTAGCTTTAGCTGAACACTGTGCAGAGGTCGCACTACACTAACTTGTAGCTTTAGCTGAACACTGTGCAGAGGTCACACTACACTAACTTGTAGCTTTAGCTGAAGACTGTGAGGAGGATGCACTACACTAACTTGTAGCTTTAGCTGAACTCTGTGCACTACACTAACTTGTAGCTTTAGCTGAACACTGTTCAGAGGACGCACTACACTAACTTGTAGCTTTAGCTGAACACTGTGCAGAGGTCGCACTACACTAACTTGTAGCTTTAGCTGAACACTGTGCAGAGGTCACACTAAACTAACTTGTAGCTTTAGCTGAAGACTGTGAGGAGGATGCACTACACTAACTTGTAGCTTTAGCTGAACACTGTACACTACACTAACTTGTAGCTTTAGCTGAACACTGTGAGGAGGACACACTACACTAACTTGTAGCTTTAGCTGAACACTGTGAGGAGGACGCACTACACTAACTTGTAGCTTTAGCTGAACACTGTGCACTACACTAACGTGTAGCTTTAGCTGAACACTGTTCAGAGGACGGACTACACTAACTTGTAGCTTTAGCTGAACACTGTTCAGAGGACGCACTACACTAACTTGTAGCTTTAGCTGAACACTGTGCAGAGGTCGCACTAAACTAACTTGTAGCTTTAGCTGAACACTGTCAGGAGGACACACTACACTAACTTGTAGCTTTAGCTGAACACTGTTCAGAGGATGCACTACACTAACTTGTAGCTTTAGCTGAACACTGTGCATTACACTAACTAGTAGCTTTAGCTGAACACTGTTCAAAGGATGCACTACATTAACTTGCAGCTTTAGCTGAACACTGTGCAGAGGTCGCACTCCAATAACTTGTAGCTTTAGCTGAACACTGTGAGGAGGACGCACTACACTAACTTGTAGCTTTAGCTAAACACTGTGAGGAGGACACACTACACTAACTTGTAGCTTTAGCTGAACACTGTTCAAAGGACGCACTACATTAACTTGCAGCTTTAGCTGAACACTGTGCAGAGGTCGCACTACACTGACGTGTAGCTTTAGCTTAGCACTGTGCACTACACTAACTTGTAGCTTTAGCTGAACACTGTTCAGAGGACGCACTACACTAACTTGTAGCTTTAGCTGAACACTGTGCAGAGGTCGCACTACACTAACTTGTAGCTTTAGCTGAACACTGTGCAGAGGTCACACTAAACCAACTTGTAGCTTTAGCTGAAGACTGTGAGGAGGATGCACTACACTAACTTGTAGCTTTAGCTGAACACTGTGCAGAAGTCGCACTACACTAACTTGTAGCTTTAGCTGAACACCGTGCAGAGGTCACACTACACTAACTTGTAGCTTTAGCTGAACACTGTGCACTACACTAACTTGTAGCTTGAGCTGAACACTGTTCAGAGGACGCACTACACTAACTTGTAGCTTTAGCTGAACACTGTGCAGAGGTCGCACTAAACTAACTTGTAGCTTTAGCTGAACACTGTGAGGAGGACACACTACACTAACTTGTAGCTTTAGCTGAACACTGTTCAGAGGACGCACTACACTAACTTGTAGCTTTAGCTGAACACTGTGCACTACACTAACTAGTAGCTTTAGCTGAACACTGTTCAAAAGACGCACTACATTAACTTGCAGCTTTAGCTGAACACTGTGCAGAGGTCGCACTACACTAACTTGTAGCTTTAGCTGAACACTGTGAGGAGGACACACTACACTAACTTGTAGCTTTAGCTGAACACTGTGAGGAGGACGCACTACACTAACTTGTAGCTTTAGCTGAACACTGTTTAAAGGACGCACTACATTAACTTGCAGTTTTAGCTGAACACTGTGCAGAGGTCGCACTACACTAACTTGTAGCTTTAGCTGAACACTGTGCACTACACTAACTTGTAGCTTTAGCTGAACACTGTTCAGAGGACGCACTACACTAACTTGTAGCTTTAGCTGAACACTGTGCAGAGGTCGCACTACACTAACTTGTAGCTTTAGCTGAACACTGTGCAGAGGTCACACTAAACGAACTTGTAACTTTAGCTGAAGACTGTGAGGAGGATGCACTACACTAACTTGTAGCTTTAGCTGAACTCTGTGCACTACACTAACTTGTAGCTTTAGCTAAACACTGTTCAGAGGATGCACTACACTAACTTGTAGCTTTAGTTGAACACTGTGCAGAGGTCGCACTACACTAACTTGTAGCTTTAGCTGAACACTGTGCACTACACTAACTTGTAGATTTAGTTGAACACTGTTCAGAGGACGCACTACACTAACTTGTACCTTTAGCTGAACACTGTGCAGAGGTCGCACTACACTAACTTGTAGCTTTAGCTGAACACTGTGCAGAGGTCACACTAAACTAACTTGTAGCTTTAGCTGAAGACTGTGAGGAGGATGCACTACACTAACTTGTAGCTTTAGCTGAACTCTGTGCACTACACTAACTTGTAGCTTTAGCTGAACACTGTTCAGAGGGCGCACTACACTAACTTGTAGCTTTAGCTGAACACTGTGCAGAGGTCGCACTACACTAACTTGTAGCTTTAGCTGAACACTGTGCACTACACTAACTTGTAGCTTTAGCTGAACACCGTTCAGAGGTCGCACTACACTAACTTGTAGCTTTAGCTGAACACTGTGCAGAGGTCACACTAAACGAACTTGTAGCTTTAGCTGAAGACTGTGAGGAATATGCACTACACTAACTTGTAGCTTTAGCTGATCTCTGTGCACTACACTAACTTGTAGCTTTAGCTAAACACTGTTCAGAGGATGCACTACACTAACTTGTAGCTTTAGTTGAACACTGTGCAGAGGTCGCACTACACTAACTTGTAGCTTTAGCTGAACACTGTGCACTACACTAACTTGTAGATTCAGTTGAATACTGTTCAGAGGACGCACTACACTAACTTGTAGCTTTAGCTGAACACTGTGCAGAGGTCGCACAACACTAACTTGTAGCTTTAGCTGAACACTGTGCAGAGGTCACACTAAACTAACTTGTAGCTTTAGCTGAAGACTGTGAGGAGGATGCACTACACTAACTTGTAGCTTTAGCTGAACACTGTTCAAAGGACGCACTACATTAACTTGCAGTTTTAGCTGAACACTGTGCAGAGGTCACATTACACTAACTTGTAGCTTTAGCTGAACACTGTGCACTACACTAACTTGTAGCTTTAGCTGAACACTGTTCAGAGGACGCACTACACTAACTTGTAGCTTTAGCTGAACACTGTGCAGAGGTCGCACTACACTAACTTGTAGCTTTAGCTGAACACTGTGCAGAGGTCACACTACACTAACTTGTAGCTTTAGCTGAAGACTGTGAGGAGGATGCACTACACTAACTTGTAGCTTTAGCTGAACTCTGTGCACTACACTAACTTGTAGCTTTAGCTGAACACTGTTCAGAGGACGCACTACACTAACTTGTAGCTTTAGCTGAACACTGTGCAGAGGTCGCACTACACTAACTTGTAGCTTTAGCTGAACACTGTGCAGAGGTCACACTAAACTAACTTGTAGCTTTAGCTGAAGACTGTGAGGAGGATGCCCTACACTAACTTGTAGCTTTTGCTGAACTCTGTGCACTACACTAACTTGTAGCTTTAGCTGAACACTGTTCAGAGGACGCACTACACTAACTTGTAGCTTTAGCTGAACACTGTGCACAGGTCGCACTACACTAACTTGTAGCTTTAGCTGAACACTGTACACTACACTAACTTGTAGCTTTAGCTGAACACTGTTCAGAGGTCGCACTACACTAACTTGTAGCTTTAGCTGAACACTGTGCAGAGGTCACACTACACTAACTTGTAGCTTTAGCTGAACACTGTGAGGAGGACGCACTACACTAACTTGTAGCTTTAGCTGAACACTGTGCACTACACTAACTTGTAGCTTTAGCTGAACACTGTTCAAAGGACGCACTGCAATAACTTGTAGCTTTAGCTGAACACTGTGCAGAGGTCGCACTACACTAACTTGTAGCTTTAGCTGAACACTGTGAGGAGGACACACTACACTAACTTGTAGCTTTAGCTGAACACTGTGAGGAGGACGCACTACACTAACTTGTAGCTTTAGCTGAACACTGTGCACTACACTAACGTGTAGCTTTAGCTGAACACTGTTCAGAGGAAGGACTACACTAACTTGTAGCTTTAGCTGAACACTGTTCAGAGGACGCACTACACTAACTTGTAGCTTTAGCTGAACACTGTGCAGAGGTCGCACTAAACTAACTTGTAGCTTTAGCTGAACACTGTCAGGAGGACAAACTACACTAACTTGTAGCTTTAGCTGAACACTGTTCAGAGGACGCACTACACTAACTTGTAGCTTTAGCTGAACACTGTGCATTACACTAACTAGTAGCTTTAGCTGAACACTGTTCAAAGGATGCACTACATTAACTTGCAGCTTTAGCTGAACACTGTGCAGAGGTCGCACTACAATAACTTGTAGCTTTAGCTGAACACTGTGAGGAGGACGCACTACACTAACTTGTAGCTTTAGCTAAACACTGTGAGGAGGATGCACTACACTAACTTGTAGCTTTAGCTGAACACTGTTCAAAGGACGCACTACATTAACTTGCAGCTTTAGCTGAACACTGTGCAGAGGTCGCACTACACTAACGTGTAGCTTTAGCTTAGCACTGTGCACTACACTAACTTGTAACTTTAGCTGAACACTGTTCAGAGGACGCACTACACTAACTTGTAGCTTTAGCTGAACACTGTGCAGAGGTCGCACTACACTAACTTGTAGCTTTAGCTGAACACTGTGCACTACACTAACTTGTAGATTTAGCTGAACACTGTTCAGAGGACGTACTACACTAACTTGTAGCTTTAGCTGAACACTGTGCAGAGGTCGCACTACACTAACTTGTAGCTTTAGCTGAACACTGTGCAGAGGTCGCATTACACTAACTTGTAGCTTTAGCTGAACACTGTGAGGAGGACACACTACACTAACTTGTAGCTTTAGCTGAACACTGTGAGGAGGACGCACTACACTAACTTGTAGCTTTTGCTGAACACTGTGCACTACACTAACGTGTAGCTTTAGCTGAACACTGTTCAGAGGAAGGACTACACTAACTTGTAGCTTTAGCTGAACACTGTTCAGAGGACGCACTACACTAACTTGTAGCTTTAGCTGAACACTGTGCACAGGTCGCACTACACTAACTTGTAGCTTTAGCTGAACACTGTACACTACACTAACTTGTAGCTTTAGCTGAACACTGTTCAGAGGTCGCACTACACTAACTTGTAGCTTTAGCTGAACACTGTGCAGAGGTCACACTACACTAACTTGTAGCTTTAGCTGAACACTGTGAGGAGGACGCACTACACTAACTTGTAGCTTTAGCTGAACACTGTGCACTACACTAACTTGTAGCTTTAGCTGAACACTGTTCAAAGGACGCACTGCAATAACTTGTAGCTTTAGCTGAACACTGTGCAGAGGTCGCACTACACTAACTTGTAGCTTTAGCTGAACACTGTGAGGAGGACACACTACACTAACTTGTAGCTTTAGCTGAACACTGTGAGGAGGACGCACTACACTAACTTGTAGCTTTAGCTGAACACTGTGCACTACACTAACGTGTAGCTTTAGCTGAACACTGTTCAGAGGAAGGACTACACTAACTTGTAGCTTTAGCTGAACACTGTTCAGAGGACGCACTACACTAACTTGTAGCTTTAGCTGAACACTGTGCAGAGGTCGCACTAAACTAACTTGTAGCTTTAGCTGAACACTGTCAGGAGGACACACTACACTAACTTGTAGCTTTAGCTGAACACTGTTCAGAGGACGCACTACACTAACTTGTAGCTTTAGCTGAACACTGTGCATTACACTAACTAGTAGCTTTAGCTGAACACTGTTCAAAGGATGCACTACATTAACTTGCAGCTTTAGCTGAACACTGTGCAGAGGTCGCACTACAATAACTTGTAGCTTTAGCTGAACACTGGGAGGAGGACGCACTACACTAACTTGTAGCTTTAGCTAAACACTGTGAGGAGGATACACTACACTAACTTGTAGCTTTAGCTGAACACTGTTCAAAGGACGCACTACATTAACTTGCAGCTTTAGCTGAACACTGTGCAGAGGTCGCACTACACTAACGTGTAGCTTTAGCTTAGCACTGTGCACTACACTAACTTGTAACTTTAGCTGAACACTGTTCAGAGGACGCACTACACTAACTTGTAGCTTTAGCTGAACACTGTGCAGAGGTCGCACTACACTAACTTGTAGCTTTAGCTGAACACTGTGCACTACACTAACTTGTAGATTTAGCTGAACACTGTTCAGAGGACGTACTACACTAACTTGTAGCTTTAGCTGAACACTGTGCAGAGGTCGCACTACACTAACTTGTAGCTTTAGCTGAACACTGTGCAGAGGTCGCATTACACTAACTTGTAGCTTTAGCTGAACACTGTGAGGAGGACACACTACACTAACTTGTAGCTTTAGCTGAACACTGTGAGGAGGACGCACTACACTAACTTGTAGCTTTAGCTGAACACTGTGCACTACACTAACGTGTAGCTTTAGCTGAACACTGTTCAGAGGAAGGACTACACTAACTTGTAGCTTTAGCTGAACACTGTTCAGAGGACGCACTACACTAACTTGTAGCTTTAGCTGAACACTGTGCAGAGGTCGCACTAAACTAACTTGTAGCTTTAGCTGAACACTGTCAGGAGGACACACTACACTAACTTGTAGCTTTAGCTGAACACTGTTCAGAGGACGCACTACACTAATTTGTAGCTTTAGCTGAACACTGTGCATTACACTAACTAGTAGCTTTAGCTGAACACTGTTCAAAGGATGCACTACATTAACTTGCAGCTTTAGCTGAACACTGTGCAGAGGTCGCACTACAATAACTTGTAGCTTTAGCTGAACACTGTGAGGAGGACGCACTACACTAACTTGTAGCTTTAGCTAAACACTGTGAGGAGGACGCACTACACTAACTTGTAGCTTTAGCTGAACACTGTTCAAAGGACGCAATACATTAACTTGCAGCTTTAGCTGAACACTGTGCAGAGGTCGCACTACACTAACGTGTAGCTTTAGCTTAGCACTGTGCACTACACTAACTTGTAACTTTAGCTGAACACTGTTCAGAGGATGCACTACACTAACTTGTAGCTTTAGCTGAACACTGTGCAGAGGTAGCACTACACTAACTTGTAGCTTTAGCTGAACACTGTGCACTACACTAACTTGTAGATTTAGCTGAACACTGTTCAGAGGACGTACTACACTAACTTGTAGCTTTAGCTGAATACTGTGCAGAGGTCGCACTACACTAACTTGTAGCTTTAGCTGAACACTGTGCAGAGGTCACACTAAACTAACTTGTAGCTTTAGCTGAAGACTGTGAGGAGGATGCACTACACTAACTTGTAGCTTTTGCTGAACTCTGTCCACTACACTAACTTGTAGCTTTAGCTGAACACTGTTCAGAGGACGCACTACACTAACTTGTAGCTTTAGCTGAACACTGTGCAGAGGTCGCACTACACTAACTTGTAGCTTTAGCTGAACACTGTGCACTACACTAACTTGTAGCTTTAGCTGAACACTGTTCAAAGGACGCACTGCAATAACTTGTAGCTTTAGCTGAACACTGTGCAGAGGTCACACTACACTAACTTGTAGCTTTAGCTGAACACTGTGAGGAGGACACACTACACTAAGTTGTAGCTTTAGCTGAACACTGTTCAGAGGACGCACTACACTAACTTGTAGCTTTAGCTGAACACTGTGCACTACACTAACGTGTAGCTTTAGCTGAACACTGTTCAGAGGAAGGACTACACTAACTTGTAGCTTTAGCTGAATACTGTTCAGAGGACGCACTACACTAACTTGTAGCTTTAGCTGAACACTGTGCAGAGGTCACACTAAACTAACTTGTAGCTTTAGCTGAACACTGTCAGGAGGACGCACTACACTAACTTGTAGCTTTAGCTGAACACTGTGCATTACACTAACTAGTAGCTTTAGCTGAACACTGTTCAAAGGATGCACTACATTAACTTGCAGCTTTAGCTGAACACTGTGCAGAGGTCACACTACAATAACTTGTAGCTTTAGCTGAACACTGTGAGGAGGACGCACTACACTAACTTGTAGCTTTAGCTAAACACTGTGAGGAGGACGCACTACACTAACTTGTAGCTTTAGCTGAACACTGTTCAAAGGACACACTACATTAACTTTCAGCTTTAGCTGAACACTGTGCAGAGGTCGCACTACACTAACGTGTAGCTTTAGCTTAGCACTGTGCACTACACTAACTTGTAGCTTTAGCTGAACACTGTTCAGAGGACGCACTACACTAACTTGTAGCTTTAGCTGAACACTGTGCAGAGGTCGCACTACACTAACTTGTAGCTTTAGCTGAACACTGTGCAGAGGTCACACTAAACTAACTTGTAGCTTTAGCTGAAGACTGTGAGGAGGATGCACTACACTAACTTGTAGCTTTAGCTGAACTCTGTGCATTACACTAACTTGTAGCTTTAGCTGAACACTGTTCAGAGGACGCACTACACTAACTTGTAGCTTTAGCTGAACACTGTGCAGAGTTCGCACTACACTAACTTGTAGCTTTAGCTGAACACTGTACACTACAGTAACTTGTAGCTTTAGCTGAACACTGTTCAGAGGATGCACTACTCTAACTTGTAGCTTTAGCTGAACACTGTGCAGAGCTCACACTAAACTAACTTGTAGCATTAGCTGAAGACTGTGAGGAGGATGCACTACACTAACTTGTAGCTTTAGCTGAACTCTGTGCACTACACTAACTTGTAGCTTTAGCTGAACACTGTTCAGAGGACGCACTACACTAACTTGTAGCTTTAGCTGAACACTGTGCAGAGGTCGCACTACACTAACTTGTAGCTTTAGCTGAACACTGTGCAGAGGTCACACTAAACTAACTTGTAGCTTTAGCTGAAGACTGTGAGGAGGATGCACTACACTAACTTGTAGCTTTAGCTGAACTCTGTGCACTACACTAACTTGTAGCTTTAGCTGAACACTGTTCAGAGGACGCACTACACTAACTTGTAGCTTTAGCTGAACACTGTGCAGAGGTCGCACAACACTAACTTGTAGCTTTAGCTGAACACTGTGCAGAGGTCACACTAAACTAACTTGTAGCTTTAGCTGAAGACTGTGGAGGATGCACTACACTAATTTGTAGCTTTAGCTGAACTCTGTGCACTACACTAACTTGTAGCTTTAGCTGAACACTGTTCAGAGGACGCACTACACTAACTTGTAGCTTTAGCTGAACACTGTGCAGAGGTCGCACTACACTAACTTGTAGCTTTAGCTAAACACTGTACACTACACTAACTTGTAGCTTTAGCTGAACACTGTTCAGAGGACGCACTACACTAACTTGTTGCTTTAGCTGAACACTGTGCAGAGGTCACACTAAACTAACTTGTAGCTTTAGCTGAAGACTGTGAGGAGGATGCACTACACTAACTTGTAGCTTTAGCTGAACTCTGTGCACTACACTAACTTGTAGCTTTAGCTGAACACTGTTCAGAGGACGCACTACACTAACTTGTAGCTTTAGCTGAACACTGTGCAGAGGTCGCACAACACTAACTTGTAGCTTTAGCTGAACACTGTGCAGAGGTCACACTAAACTAACTTGTAGCTTTAGCTGAAGACTGTGAGGAGGATGCACTACACTAACTTGTAGCTTTAGCTGAACACTGTTCAAAGGACGCACTACATTAACTTGCAGTTTTAGCTGAACACTGTGCAGAGGTCACACTACACTAACTTGTAGCTTTAGCTGAACACTGTGCACTACACTAACTTGTAGCTTTAGCTGAACACTGTTCAGAGGACGCACTACACTAACTTGTAGCTTTAGCTGAACACTGTGCAGAAGTCGCACTACACTAACTTGTAGCTTTAGCTGAACACTGTGCAGAGGTCACACTACACTAACTTGTAGCTTTAGCTGAAGACTGTGAGGAGGATGCACTACACTAACTTGTAGCTTTAGCTGAACTCTGTGCACTACACTAACTTGTAGCTTTAGCTGAACACTGTTCAGAGGACGCACTACACTAACTTGTAGCTTTAGCTGAACACTGTGCAGAGGTCGCACTACACTAACTTGTAGCTTTAGCTGAACACTGTGCAGAGGTCACACTAAACTAACTTGTAGCTTTAGCTGAAGACTGTGAGGAGGATGCACTACACTAACTTGTAGCTTTAGCTGAACACTGTACACTACACTAACTTGTAGCTTTAGCTGAACACTGTGAGGAGGACGCACTACACTAACTTGTAGCTTTAGCTGAACACTGTGCACTACACTAACGTGTAGCTTTAGCTGAACACTGTTCAGAGGACGGACTACACTAACTTGTAGCTTTAGCTGAACACTGTTCAGAGGACGCACTACACTAACTTGTAGCTTTAGCTGAACACTGTGCAGAGGTCGCACTAAACTAACTTGTAGCTTTAGCTGAACACTGTCAGGAGGACACACTACACTAACTTGTAGCTTTAGCTGAACACTGTTCAGAGGATGCACTACACTAACTTGTAGCTTTAGCTGAACACTGTGCATTACACTAACTAGTAGCTTTAGCTGAACACTGTTCAAAGGATGCACTACATTAATTTGCAGCTTTAGCTGAACACTGTGCAGAGGTCGCACTCCAATAACTTGTAGCTTTAGCTGAACACTGTGAGGAGGACGCACTACACTAACTTGTAGCTTTAGCTAAACACTGTGAGGAGGACGCACTACACTAACTTGTAGCTTTAGCTGAACACTGTTCAAAGGATGCACTACATTAACTTGCAGCTTTAGCTGAACACTGTGCAGAGGTCGCACTACACTAACGTGTAGCTTTAGCTTAGCACTGTGCACTACACTAACTTGTAGCTTTAGCTGAACACTGTTCAGAGGACGCACTACACTAACTTGTAGCTTTAGCTGAACACTGTGCAGAGGTCGCACTACACTAACTTGTAGCTTTAGCTGAACACTGTGCAGAGGTCACACTAAACCAACTTGTAGCTTTAGCTGAAGACTGTGAGGAGGATGCACTACACTAACTTGTAGCTTTAGCTGAACACTGTGCAGAAGTCACACTACACTAACTTGTAGCTTTAGCTGAACACCGTGCAGAGGTCACACTACACTAACTTGTAGCTTTAGCTGAACACTGTGCAGAGGTCGCACTACACTAACTTGTAGCTTTAGCTGAACACTGTGCAGAGGTCGCACTACACTAACTTGTAGCTTTAGCTGAAGACTGTGAGGAGGATGCACTACACTAACTTGTAGCTTTAGCTGAACTCTGTGCACTACACTAACTTGTAGCTTTAGCTGAACACTGTTCAGAGGACGCACTACACTAACTTGTAGCTTTAGCTGAACACTGTGCAGAGGTCGCACTACACTAACTTGTAGCTTTAGCTGAACACTGTGCACTACACTAACTTGTAGCTTTAGCTGAACACTGTTCAGAGGACGCACTACACTAACTTGTAGCTTTAGGTGAACAATGTTCAGAGGACGCACTACACTAACTTGTAGCTTTAGCTGAACACTGTGAGGAGGACACACTACACTAACTTGTAGCTTTAGCTGAACACTGTTCAGAGGACGCACTACACTAACTTGTAGCTTTAGCTGAACACTGTGCACTACACTAACTAGTAGCTTTAGCTGAACACTGTTCAAAAGACGCACTACATTAACTTGCAGCTTTAGCTGAACACTGTGCAGAGGTCGCACTACACTAACTTGTAGCTTTAGCTGAACACTGTGAGGAGGACACACTACACTAACTTGTAGCTTTAGCTGAACACTGTGAGGAGGACGCACTACACTAACTTGTAGCTTTAGCTGAACACTGTTCAAAGGACGCACTACATTAACTTGCAGTTTTAGCTGAACACTGTGCAGAGGTCGCACTACACTAACTTGTAGCTTTAGCTGAACACTGTGCACTACACTAACTTGTAGCTTTAGCTGAACACTGTTCAGAGGACGCACTACACTAACTTGTAGCTTTAGCTGAACACTGTGCAGAGGTCGCACTACACTAACTTGTAGCTTTAGCTGAACACTGTGCAGAGGTCACACTAAACGAACTTGTAGCTTTAGCTGAAGACTGTGAGGAGGATGCACTACACTAACTTGTAGCTTTAGCTGAACTCTGTGCACTACACTAACTTGTAGCTTTAGCTAAACACTGTTCAGAGGATGCACTACACTAACTTGTAGCTTTAGTTGAACACTGTGCAGAGGGCGCACTACACTAACTTGTAGCTTTAGCTGAACACTGTGCACTACACTAACTTGTAGATTTAGTTGAACACTGTTCAGAGGACGCACTACACTAACTTGTAGCTTTAGCTGAACACTGTGCAGAGGTCGCACAACACTAACTTGTAGCTTTAGCTGAACACTGTGCAGAGGTCACACTAAACTAACTTATAGCTTTAGCTGAACACTGTGCATTACACTAACTAGTAGCTTTAGCTGAACACTGTTCAAAGGATGCACTACATTAACTTGCAGCTTTAGCTGAACACTGTGCAGAGGTCGCACTACAATAACTTGTAGCTTTAGCTGAACACTGTGAGGAGGACGCACTAAACTAACTTGTAGCTTTAGCTAAACACTGTGAGGAGGACGCACTACACTAACTTGTAGCTTTAGCTGAACACTGTTCAAAGGACGCACTACATTAACTTGCAGCTTTAGCTGAACACTGTGCAGAGGTCGCACTACACTAACGTGTAGCTTTAGCTTAGCACTGTGCACTACACTAACTTGTAGCTTTAGCTGAACACTGTTCAGAGGACGCACTACACTAACTTGTAGCTTTAGCTGAACACTGTGCAGAGGTCGCACTACACTAACTTGTAGCTTTAGCTGAACACTGTGCAGAGGTCACACTAAACTAACTTGTAGCTTTAGCTGAAGACTGTGGAGGATGCACTACACTAACTTGTAGCTTTAGCTGAACTCTGTGCACTACACTAACTTGTAGCTTTAGCTGAACACTGTTCAGAGGACGCACTACACTAACTTGTAGCTTTAGCTGAACACTGTGCAGAGGTCGCACTACACTAACTTGTAGCTTTAGCTAAACACTGTACACTACACTAACTTGTAGCTTTAGCTGAACACTGTTCAGAGGACGCACTACACTAACTTGTAGCTTTAGCTGAACACTGTGCAGAGGTCACACTAAACTAACTTGTAGCTTTAGCTGAAGACTGTGAGGAGGATGCACTACACTAACTTGTAGCTTTAGCTGAACTCTGTGCACCACACTAACTTGTAGCTTTAGCTGAACACTGTTCAGAGGACGCACTACACTAACTTGTAGCTTTAGCTGAACACTGTGCAGAGGTCGCACAACACTAACTTGTAGCTTTAGCTGAACACTGTGCAGAGGTCACACTAAACTAACTTGTAGCTTTAGCTGACGACTGTGAGGAGGATGCACTACACAAACTTGTAGCTTTAGCTGAACACTGTTCAAAGGACGCACTACATTAACTTGCAGTTTTAGCTGAACACTGTGCAGAGGTCACACTACACTAACTTGTAGCTTTAGCTGAACACTGTGCACTACACTAACTTGTAGCTTTAGCTGAACACTGTTCAGAGGACGCACTACACTAACTTGTAGCTTTAGCTGAACACTGTGCAGAGGTCGCACTACACTAACTTGTAGCTTTAGCTGAACACTGTGCAGAGGTCACACTACACTAACTTGTAGCTTTAGCTGAAGACTGCGAGGAGGATGCACTACACTAACTTGTAGCTTTAGCTGAACTCTGTGCACTACACTAACTTGTAGCTTTAGCTGAACACTGTTCAGAGGACGCACTACACTAACTTGTAGCTTTAGCTGAACACTGTGCAGAGGTCGCACTACACTAACTTGTAGCTTTAGCTGAACACTGTGCAGAGGTCACACTAAACTAACTTGTAGCTTTAGCTGAAGACTGTGAGGAGGATGCACTACACTAACTTGTAGCTTTAGCTGAACACTGTACACTACACTAACTTGTAGCTTTAGCTGAACACTGTGAGGAGGACACACTACACTAACTTGTAGCTTTAGCTGAACACTGTGCAGAGGTCGCACTACACTAACTTGTAGCTTTAGCTGAACACTGTGCACTACACTAACTTGTAGCTTTAGCTGAACACTGTTCAAAGGACGCACTGCAATAACTTGTAGCTTTAGCTGAACACTGTGCAGAGGTCACACTACACTAACTTGTAGCTTTAGCTGAACACTGTGAGGAGGACACACTACACTAAGTTGTAGCTTTAGCTGAACACTGTTCAGAGGACGCACTACACTAACTTGTAGCTTTAGCTGAACACTGTGCACTACACTAACGTGTAGCTTTAGCTGAACACTGTTCAGAGGAAGGACTACACTAACTTGTAGCTTTAGCTGAATACTGTTCAGAGGACGCACTACACTAACTTGTAGCTTTAGCTGAACACTGTGCAGAGGTCACACTAAACTAACTTGTAGCTTTAGCTGAACACTGTCAGGAGGACGCACTACACTAACTTGTAGCTTTAGCTGAACACTGTGCATTACACTAACTAGTAGCTTTAGCTGAACACTGTTCAAAGGATGCACTACATTAACTTGCAGCTTTAGCTGAACACTGTGCAGAGGTCACACTACAATAACTTGTAGCTTTAGCTGAACACTGTGAGGAGGACGCACTACACTAACTTGTAGCTTTAGCTAAACACTGTGAGGAGGACGCACTACACTAACTTGTAGCTTTAGCTGAACACTGTTCAAAGGACACACTACATTAACTTTCAGCTTTAGCTGAACACTGTGCAGAGGTCGCACTACACTAACGTGTAGCTTTAGCTTAGCACTGTGCACTACACTAACTTGTAGCTTTAGCTGAACACTGTTCAGAGGACGCACTACACTAACTTGTAGCTTTAGCTGAACACTGTGCAGAGGTCGCACTACACTAACTTGTAGCTTTAGCTGAACACTGTGCAGAGGTCACACTAAACTAACTTGTAGCTTTAGCTGAAGACTGTGAGGAGGATGCACTACACTAACTTGTAGCTTTAGCTGAACTCTGTGCATTACACTAACTTGTAGCTTTAGCTGAACACTGTTCAGAGGACGCACTACACTAACTTGTAGCTTTAGCTGAACACTGTGCAGAGTTCGCACTACACTAACTTGTAGCTTTAGCTGAACACTGTACACTACAGTAACTTGTAGCTTTAGCTGAACACTGTTCAGAGGATGCACTACTCTAACTTGTAGCTTTAGCTGAACACTGTGCAGAGCTCACACTAAACTAACTTGTAGCATTAGCTGAAGACTGTGAGGAGGATGCACTACACTAACTTGTAGCTTTAGCTGAACTCTGTGCACTACACTAACTTGTAGCTTTAGCTGAACACTGTTCAGAGGACGCACTACACTAACTTGTAGCTTTAGCTGAACACTGTGCAGAGGTCGCACTACACTAACTTGTAGCTTTAGCTGAACACTGTGCAGAGGTCACACTAAACTAACTTGTAGCTTTAGCTGAAGACTGTGAGGAGGATGCACTACACTAACTTGTAGCTTTAGCTGAACTCTGTGCACTACACTAACTTGTAGCTTTAGCTGAACACTGTTCAGAGGACGCACTACACTAACTTGTAGCTTTAGCTGAACACTGTGCAGAGGTCGCACAACACTAACTTGTAGCTTTAGCTGAACACTGTGCAGAGGTCACACTAAACTAACTTGTAGCTTTAGCTGAAGACTGTGGAGGATGCACTACACTAATTTGTAGCTTTAGCTGAACTCTGTGCACTACACTAACTTGTAGCTTTAGCTGAACACTGTTCAGAGGACGCACTACACTAACTTGTAGCTTTAGCTGAACACTGTGCAGAGGTCGCACTACACTAACTTGTAGCTTTAGCTAAACACTGTACACTACACTAACTTGTAGCTTTAGCTGAACACTGTTCAGAGGACGCACTACACTAACTTGTTGCTTTAGCTGAACACTGTGCAGAGGTCACACTAAACTAACTTGTAGCTTTAGCTGAAGACTGTGAGGAGGATGCACTACACTAACTTGTAGCTTTAGCTGAACTCTGTGCACTACACTAACTTGTAGCTTTAGCTGAACACTGTTCAGAGGACGCACTACACTAACTTGTAGCTTTAGCTGAACACTGTGCAGAGGTCGCACAACACTAACTTGTAGCTTTAGCTGAACACTGTGCAGAGGTCACACTAAACTAACTTGTAGCTTTAGCTGAAGACTGTGAGGAGGATGCACTACACTAACTTGTAGCTTTAGCTGAACACTGTTCAAAGGACGCACTACATTAACTTGCAGTTTTAGCTGAACACTGTGCAGAGGTCACACTACACTAACTTGTAGCTTTAGCTGAACACTGTGCACTACACTAACTTGTAGCTTTAGCTGAACACTGTTCAGAGGACGCACTACACTAACTTGTAGCTTTAGCTGAACACTGTGCAGAAGTCGCACTACACTAACTTGTAGCTTTAGCTGAACACTGTGCAGAGGTCACACTACACTAACTTGTAGCTTTAGCTGAAGACTGTGAGGAGGATGCACTACACTAACTTGTAGCTTTAGCTGAACTCTGTGCACTACACTAACTTGTAGCTTTAGCTGAACACTGTTCAGAGGACGCACTACACTAACTTGTAGCTTTAGCTGAACACTGTGCAGAGGTCGCACTACACTAACTTGTAGCTTTAGCTGAACACTGTGCAGAGGTCACACTAAACTAACTTGTAGCTTTAGCTGAAGACTGTGAGGAGGATGCACTACACTAACTTGTAGCTTTAGCTGAACACTGTACACTACACTAACTTGTAGCTTTAGCTGAACACTGTGAGGAGGACGCACTACACTAACTTGTAGCTTTAGCTGAACACTGTGCACTACACTAACGTGTAGCTTTAGCTGAACACTGTTCAGAGGACGGACTACACTAACTTGTAGCTTTAGCTGAACACTGTTCAGAGGACGCACTACACTAACTTGTAGCTTTAGCTGAACACTGTGCAGAGGTCGCACTAAACTAACTTGTAGCTTTAGCTGAACACTGTCAGGAGGACACACTACACTAACTTGTAGCTTTAGCTGAACACTGTTCAGAGGATGCACTACACTAACTTGTAGCTTTAGCTGAACACTGTGCATTACACTAACTAGTAGCTTTAGCTGAACACTGTTCAAAGGATGCACTACATTAATTTGCAGCTTTAGCTGAACACTGTGCAGAGGTCGCACTCCAATAACTTGTAGCTTTAGCTGAACACTGTGAGGAGGACGCACTACACTAACTTGTAGCTTTAGCTAAACACTGTGAGGAGGACGCACTACACTAACTTGTAGCTTTAGCTGAACACTGTTCAAAGGATGCACTACATTAACTTGCAGCTTTAGCTGAACACTGTGCAGAGGTCGCACTACACTAACGTGTAGCTTTAGCTTAGCACTGTGCACTACACTAACTTGTAGCTTTAGCTGAACACTGTTCAGAGGACGCACTACACTAACTTGTAGCTTTAGCTGAACACTGTGCAGAGGTCGCACTACACTAACTTGTAGCTTTAGCTGAACACTGTGCAGAGGTCACACTAAACCAACTTGTAGCTTTAGCTGAAGACTGTGAGGAGGATGCACTACACTAACTTGTAGCTTTAGCTGAACACTGTGCAGAAGTCACACTACACTAACTTGTAGCTTTAGCTGAACACCGTGCAGAGGTCACACTACACTAACTTGTAGCTTTAGCTGAACACTGTGCAGAGGTCGCACTACACTAACTTGTAGCTTTAGCTGAACACTGTGCAGAGGTCGCACTACACTAACTTGTAGCTTTAGCTGAAGACTGTGAGGAGGATGCACTACACTAACTTGTAGCTTTAGCTGAACTCTGTGCACTACACTAACTTGTAGCTTTAGCTGAACACTGTTCAGAGGACGCACTACACTAACTTGTAGCTTTAGCTGAACACTGTGCAGAGGTCGCACTACACTAACTTGTAGCTTTAGCTGAACACTGTGCACTACACTAACTTGTAGCTTTAGCTGAACACTGTTCAGAGGACGCACTACACTAACTTGTAGCTTTAGGTGAACAATGTTCAGAGGACGCACTACACTAACTTGTAGCTTTAGCTGAACACTGTGAGGAGGACACACTACACTAACTTGTAGCTTTAGCTGAACACTGTTCAGAGGACGCACTACACTAACTTGTAGCTTTAGCTGAACACTGTGCACTACACTAACTAGTAGCTTTAGCTGAACACTGTTCAAAAGACGCACTACATTAACTTGCAGCTTTAGCTGAACACTGTGCAGAGGTCGCACTACACTAACTTGTAGCTTTAGCTGAACACTGTGAGGAGGACACACTACACTAACTTGTAGCTTTAGCTGAACACTGTGAGGAGGACGCACTACACTAACTTGTAGCTTTAGCTGAACACTGTTCAAAGGACGCACTACATTAACTTGCAGTTTTAGCTGAACACTGTGCAGAGGTCGCACTACACTAACTTGTAGCTTTAGCTGAACACTGTGCACTACACTAACTTGTAGCTTTAGCTGAACACTGTTCAGAGGACGCACTACACTAACTTGTAGCTTTAGCTGAACACTGTGCAGAGGTCGCACTACACTAACTTGTAGCTTTAGCTGAACACTGTGCAGAGGTCACACTAAACGAACTTGTAGCTTTAGCTGAAGACTGTGAGGAGGATGCACTACACTAACTTGTAGCTTTAGCTGAACTCTGTGCACTACACTAACTTGTAGCTTTAGCTAAACACTGTTCAGAGGATGCACTACACTAACTTGTAGCTTTAGTTGAACACTGTGCAGAGGGCGCACTACACTAACTTGTAGCTTTAGCTGAACACTGTGCACTACACTAACTTGTAGATTTAGTTGAACACTGTTCAGAGGACGCACTACACTAACTTGTAGCTTTAGCTGAACACTGTGCAGAGGTCGCACAACACTAACTTGTAGCTTTAGCTGAACACTGTGCAGAGGTCACACTAAACTAACTTATAGCTTTAGCTGAACACTGTGCATTACACTAACTAGTAGCTTTAGCTGAACACTGTTCAAAGGATGCACTACATTAACTTGCAGCTTTAGCTGAACACTGTGCAGAGGTCGCACTACAATAACTTGTAGCTTTAGCTGAACACTGTGAGGAGGACGCACTAAACTAACTTGTAGCTTTAGCTAAACACTGTGAGGAGGACGCACTACACTAACTTGTAGCTTTAGCTGAACACTGTTCAAAGGACGCACTACATTAACTTGCAGCTTTAGCTGAACACTGTGCAGAGGTCGCACTACACTAACGTGTAGCTTTAGCTTAGCACTGTGCACTACACTAACTTGTAGCTTTAGCTGAACACTGTTCAGAGGACGCACTACACTAACTTGTAGCTTTAGCTGAACACTGTGCAGAGGTCGCACTACACTAACTTGTAGCTTTAGCTGAACACTGTGCAGAGGTCACACTAAACTAACTTGTAGCTTTAGCTGAAGACTGTGGAGGATGCACTACACTAACTTGTAGCTTTAGCTGAACTCTGTGCACTACACTAACTTGTAGCTTTAGCTGAACACTGTTCAGAGGACGCACTACACTAACTTGTAGCTTTAGCTGAACACTGTGCAGAGGTCGCACTACACTAACTTGTAGCTTTAGCTAAACACTGTACACTACACTAACTTGTAGCTTTAGCTGAACACTGTTCAGAGGACGCACTACACTAACTTGTAGCTTTAGCTGAACACTGTGCAGAGGTCACACTAAACTAACTTGTAGCTTTAGCTGAAGACTGTGAGGAGGATGCACTACACTAACTTGTAGCTTTAGCTGAACTCTGTGCACCACACTAACTTGTAGCTTTAGCTGAACACTGTTCAGAGGACGCACTACACTAACTTGTAGCTTTAGCTGAACACTGTGCAGAGGTCGCACAACACTAACTTGTAGCTTTAGCTGAACACTGTGCAGAGGTCACACTAAACTAACTTGTAGCTTTAGCTGACGACTGTGAGGAGGATGCACTACACAAACTTGTAGCTTTAGCTGAACACTGTTCAAAGGACGCACTACATTAACTTGCAGTTTTAGCTGAACACTGTGCAGAGGTCACACTACACTAACTTGTAGCTTTAGCTGAACACTGTGCACTACACTAACTTGTAGCTTTAGCTGAACACTGTTCAGAGGACGCACTACACTAACTTGTAGCTTTAGCTGAACACTGTGCAGAGGTCGCACTACACTAACTTGTAGCTTTAGCTGAACACTGTGCAGAGGTCACACTACACTAACTTGTAGCTTTAGCTGAAGACTGCGAGGAGGATGCACTACACTAACTTGTAGCTTTAGCTGAACTCTGTGCACTACACTAACTTGTAGCTTTAGCTGAACACTGTTCAGAGGACGCACTACACTAACTTGTAGCTTTAGCTGAACACTGTGCAGAGGTCGCACTACACTAACTTGTAGCTTTAGCTGAACACTGTGCAGAGGTCACACTAAACTAACTTGTAGCTTTAGCTGAAGACTGTGAGGAGGATGCACTACACTAACTTGTAGCTTTAGCTGAACACTGTACACTACACTAACTTGTAGCTTTAGCTGAACACTGTGAGGAGGACACACTACACTAACTTGTAGCTTTAGCTGAACACTGTGAGGAGGACGCACTACACTAACTTGTAGCTTTAGCTGAACACTGTGCACTACACTAACGTGTAGCTTTAGCTGAACACTGTTCAGAGGACGGACTACACTAACTTGTAGCTTTAGCTGAACACTGTTCAGAGGACGCACTACACTAACTTGTAGCTTTAGCTGAACACTGTGCAGAGGTCGCACTAAACTAACTTGTAGCTTTAGCTGAACACTGTCAGGAGGACACACTACACTAACTTGTAGCTTTAGCTGAACACTGTTCAGAGGATGCACTACACTAACTTGTAGCTTTAGCTGAACACTGTGCATTACACTAACTAGTAGCTTTAGCTGAACACTGTTCAAAGGATGCACTACATTAATTTGCAGCTTTAGCTGAACACTGTGCAGAGGTCGCACTCCAATAACTTGTAGCTTTAGCTAAACACTGTGAGGAGGACGCACTACACTAACTTGTAGCTTTAGCTGAACACTGTTCAAAGGACGCACTACATTAACTTGCAGCTTTAGCTGAACACTGTGCAGAGGTCGCACTACACTAACGTGTAGCTTTAGCTTAGCACTGTGCACTACACTAACTTGTAGCTTTAGCTGAACACTGTTCAGAGGACGCACTACACTAACTTGTAGCTTTAGCTGAACACTGTGCAGAGGTCGCACTACACTAACTTGTAGCTTTAGCTGAACACTGTGCAGAGGTCACACTAAACCAACTTGTAGCTTTAGCTGAAGACTGTGAGGAGGATGCACTACACTAACTTGTAGCTTTAGCTGAACACTGTGCAGAAGTCGCACTACACTAACTTGTAGCTTTAGCTGAACACCGTGCAGAGGTCACACTACACTAACTTGTAGCTTTAGCTGAACACTGTGCAGAGGTCGCACTACACTAACTTGTAGCTTTAGCTGAACACTGTGCAGAGGTCGCACTACACTAACTTGTAGCTTTAGCTTAACACTGTGCAGAGGTCACACTAAACTAACTTGTAGCTTTAGCTGAAGACTGTGAGGAGGATGCACTACACTAACTTGTAGCTTTAGCTGAACTCTGTGCACTACACTAACTTGTAGCTTTAGCTGAACACTGTTCAGAGGACGCACTACACTAACTTGTAGCTTTAGCTGAACACTGTGCAGAGGTCGCACTACACTAACTTGTAGCTTTAGCTGAACACTGTGCACTACACTAACTTGTAGCTTTAGCTGAACACTGTTCAGAGGACGCACTACACTAACTTGTAGCTTTAGGTGAACACTGTTCAGAGGACGCACTACACTAACTTGTAGCTTTAGCTGAACACTGTGCAGAGGTCGCACTAAACTAACTTGTAGCTTTAGCTGAACACTGTGAGGAGGACACACTACACTAACTTGTAGCTTTAGCTGAACACTGTTCAGAGGACGCACTACACTAACTTGTAACTTTAGCTGAACACTGTTCAAAAGACGCACTACATTAACTTGCAGCTTTAGCTGAACACTGTGCAGAGGTCGCACTACACTAACTTGTAACTTTAGCTGAACACTGTGAGGAGGACACACTACACTAACTTGTAGCTTTAGCTGAACACTGTGAGGAGGACGCACTACACTAACTTGTAGCTTTAGCTGAACACTGTTCAAAGGACGCACTACATTAACTTGCAGTTTTAGCTGAACACTGTGCAGAGGTCGCACTACACTAACTTGTAGCTTTAGCTGAACACTGTGCACTACACTAACTTGTAGCTTTAGCTGAACACTGTTCAGAGGACGCACTACACTAACTTGTAGCTTTAGCTGAACACTGTGCAGAGGTCGCACTACACTAACTTGTAGCTTTAGCTGAACACTGTGCAGAGGTCACACTAAACGAACTTGTAGCTTTAGCTGAAGACTGTGAGGAGGATGCACTACACTAACTTGTAGCTTTAGCTGAACTCTGTGCACTACACTAACTTGTAGCTTTAGCTAAACACTGTTCAGAGGATGCACTACACTAACTTGTAGCTTTAGTTGAACACTGTGCAGAGGTCGCACTACACTAACTTGTAGCTTTAGCTGAACACTGTGCACTACACTAACTTGTAGATTTTGTTGAACACTGTTCAGAGGACGCACTACACTAACTTGTAGCTTTAGCTGAACACTGTGCAGAGGTCGCACAACACTAACTTGTAGCTTTAGCTGAACACTGTGCAGAGGTCACACTAAACTAACTTGTAGCTTTAGCTGAAGACTGTGAGGAGGATGCACTACACTAACTTGTAGCTTTAGCTGAACACTGTTCAAAGGACGCACTACATTAACTTGCAGTTTTAGCTGAACACTGTGCAGAGGTCACACTACACTAACTTGTAGCTTTAGCTGAACACTGTGCACTACACTAACTTGTAGCTTTAGCTGAACACTGTTCAGAGGACGCACTACATTAACTTGTAGCTTTAGCTGAACACTGTGCAGAGGTCGCACTACACTAACTTGTAGCTTTAGCTGAACACTGTGCAGAGGTCACACTACACTAACTTGTAGCTTTAGCTGAAGACTGTGAGGAGGATGCACTACACTAACTTGTAGCTTTAGCTGAACTCTGTGCACTACACTAACTTGTAGCTTTAGCTGAACACTGTTCAGAGGACGCACTACACTAACTTGTAGCTTTAGCTGAACACTGTGCAGAGGTCGCACTACACTAACTTGTAGCTTTAGCTGAACACTGTGCAGAGGTCACACTAAACTAACTTGTAGCTTTAGCTGAAGACTGTGAGGAGGATGCACTACACTAACTTGTAGCTTTAGCTGAACACTGTACACTACACTAACTTGTAGCTTTAGCTGAACACTGTGAGGAGGACACACTACACTAACTTGTAGCTTTAGCTGAACACTGTGAGGAGGACGCACTACACTAACTTGTAGCATTAGCTGAACACTGTGCACTACACTAACGTGCAGATTTAGCTGAACACTGTTCAGAGGACGGACTACACTAACTTGTAGCTTTAGCTGAACACTGTTCAGAGGACGCACTACACTAACTTGTAGCTTTAGCTGAACACTGTGCAGAGGTCGCACTAAACTAACTTGTAGCTTTAGCTGAACACTGTCAGGAGGACACACTACACTAACTTGTAGCTTTAGCTGAACACTGTTCAGAGGATGCACTACACTAACTTGTAGCTTTAGCTGAACACTGTGCATTACACTAACTAGTAGCTTTAGCTGAACACTGTTCAAAGGATGCACTACATTAACTTGCAGCTTTAGCTGAACACTGTGCAGAGGTCGCACTACAATAACTTGTAGCTTTAGCTGAACACTGTGAGGAGGACGCACTAAACTAACTTGTAGCTTTAGCTAAACACTGTGAGGAGGACGCACTACACTAACTTGTAGCTTTAGCTGAACACTGTTCAAAGGACGCACTACATTAACTTGCAGCTTTAGCTGAACACTGTGCAGAGGTCGCACTACACTAACGTGTAGCTTTAGCTTAGCACTGTGCACTACACTAACTTGTAGCTTTAGCTGAACACTGTTCAGAGGACGCACTACACTAACTGGTAGCTTTAGCTGAACACTGTGCAGAGGTCGCACTACACTAACTTGTAGCTTTAGCTGAACACTGTGCAGAGGTCACACTAAACTAACTTGTAGCTTTAGCTGAACACTGTGGAGGATGCACTACACTAACTTGTAGCTTTAGCTGAACTCTGTGCACTACACTAACTTGTAGCTTTAGCTGAACACTGTTCAGAGGACGCACTACACTAACTTGTAGCTTTAGCTGAACACTGTGCAGAGGTCGCACTACACTAACTTGTAGCTTTAGCTAAACACTGTACACTACACTAACTTGTAGCTTTAGCTGAACACTGTTCAGAGGACGCACTACACTAACTTGTAGCTTTAGCTGAACACTGTGCAGAGGTCACACTAAACTAACTTGTAGCTTTAGCTGAAGACTGTGAGGAGGATGCACTACACTAACTTGTAGCTTTAGCTGAACTCTGTGCACTACACTAACTTGTAGCTTTAGCTGAACACTGTTCAGAGGATGCACTACACTAACTTGTAGCTTTAGCTGAACACTGTGCAGAGGTCGCACAACACTAACTTGTAGCTTTAGCTGAACACTGTGCAGAGGTCACACTAAACTAACTTGTAGCTTTAGCTGAAGACTGTGAGGAGGATGCACTACACTAACTTGTAGCTTTAGCTGAACACTGTTCAAAGGACGCACTACATTAACTTGCAGTTTTAGCTGAACACTGTGCAGAGGTCACACTACACTAACTTGTAGCTTTAGCTGAACACTGTGCACTAAACTAACTTGTAGCTTTAGCTGAACACTGTTCAGAGGACGCACTACACTAACTTGTAGCTTTAGCTGAACACTGTGCAGAGGTCGCACTACACTAACTTGTAGCTTTAGCTGAACACTGTGCAGAGGTCACACTACACTAACTTGTAGCTTTAGCTGAAGACTGTGAGGAGGATGCACTACACTAACTTGTAGCTTTAGCTGAACTCTGTGCACTACACTAACTTGTAGCTTTAGCTGAACACTGTTCAGAGGACGCACTACACTAACTTGTAGCTTTAGCTGAACACTGTGCAGAGGTCGCACTACACTAACTTGTAGCTTTAGCTGAACACTGTGCAGAGGTCACACTAAACTAACTTGTAGCTTTAGCTGAAGACTGTGAGGAGGATGCACTACACTAACTTGTAGCTTTAGCTGAACACTGTACACTACACTAACTTGTAGCTTTAGCTGAACACTGTGAGGAGGACACACTACACTAACTTGTAGCTTTAGCTGAACACTGTGAGGAGGACGCACTACACTAACTTGTAGCTTTAGCTGAACACTGTGCACTACACTAACGTGTAGCTTTAGCTGAACACTGTTCAGAGGACGGACTACACTAACTTGTAGCTTTAGCTGAACACTGTTCAGATGACGCACTACACTAACTTGTAGCTTTAGCTGAACACTGTGCAGAGGTCGCACTAAACTAACTTGTAGCTTTAGCTGAACACTGTCAGGAGGACACACTACACTAACTTGTAGCTTTAGCTGAACACTGTTCAGAGGATGCACTACACTAACTTGTAGCTTTAGCTGAACACTGTGCATTACACTAACTAGTAGCTTTAGCTGAACACTGTTCAAAGGATGCACTACATTAACTTGCAGCTTTAGCTGAACACTGTGCAGAGGTCGCACTCCAATAACTTGTAGCTTTAGCTGAACACTGTGAGGAGGACGCACTACACTAACTTGTAGCTTTAGCTAAACACTGTGAGGAGGACACACTACACTAACTTGTAGCTTTAGCTGAACACTGTTCAAAGGACGCACTACATTAACTTGCAGCTTTAGCTGAACACTGTGCAGAGGTCGCACTACACTGACGTGTAGCTTTAGCTTAGCACTGTGCACTACACTAACTTGTAGCTTTAGCTGAACACTGTTCAGAGGACGCAGTACACTAACTTGTAGCTTTAGCTGAACACTGTGCAGAGGTCGCACTACACTAACTTGTAGCTTTAGCTGAACACTGTGCAGAGGTCACACTAAACCAACTTGTAGCTTTAGCTGAAGACTGTGAGGAGGATGCACTACACTAACTTGTAGCTTTAGCTGAACACTGTGCAGAAGTCGCACTACACTAACTTGTAGCTTTAGCTGAACACTGTGCAGAGGTCACACTACACTAACTTGTAGCTTTAGCTGAACACTGTGCACTACACTAACTTGTAGCTTGAGCTGAACACTGTTCAGAGGACGCACTACACTAACTTGTAGCTTTAGCTGAACACTGTGCAGAGGTCGCACTAAACTAACTTGTAGCTTTAGCTGAACACTGTGAGGAGGACACACTACACTAACTTGTAGCTTTAGCTGAACACTGTTCAGAGGACGCACTACACTAACTTGTAGCTTTAGCTGAACACTGTGCACTACACTAACTAGTAGCTTTAGCTGAACACTGTTCAAAAGACGCACTACATTAACTTGCAGCTTTAGCTGAACACTGTGCAGAGGTCGCACTACACTAACTTGTAGCTTTAGCTGAACACTGTGAGGAGGACACACTACACTAACTTGTAGCTTTAGCTGAACACTGTGAGGAGGACGCACTACACTAACTTGTAGCTTTAGCTGAACACTGTTTAAAGGACGCACTACATTAACTTGCAGTTTTAGCTGAACACTGTGCAGAGGTCGCACTACACTAACTTGTAGCTTTAGCTGAACACTGTGCACTACACTAACTTGTAGCTTTAGCTGAACACTGTTCAGAGGACGCACTACACTAACTTGTAGCTTTAGCTGAACACTGTGCAGAGGTCGCACTACACTAACTTGTAGCTTTAGCTGAACACTGTGCAGAGGTCACACTAAACGAACTTGTAGCTTTAGCTGAAGACTGTGAGGAGGATGCACTACACTAACTTGTAGCTTTAGCTGAACTCTGTGCACTACACTAACTTGTAGCTTTAGCTAAACACTGTTCAGAGGATGCACTACACTAACTTGTAGCTTTAGTTGAACACTGTGCAGAGGTCGCACTACACTAACTTGTAGCTTTAGCTGAACACTGTGCACTACACTAACTTGTAGATTTAGTTGAACACTGTTCAGAGGACGCACTACACTAACTTGTACCTTTAGCTGAACACTGTGCAGAGGTCGCACTACACTAACTTGTAGCTTTAGCTGAACACTGTGCAGAGGTCACACTAAACTAACTTGTAGCTTTAGCTGAAGACTGTGAGGAGGATGCACTACACTAACTTGTAGCTTTAGCTGAACTCTGTGCACTACACTAACTTGTAGCTTTAGCTGAACACTGTTCAGAGGGCGCACTACACTAACTTGTAGCTTTAGCTGAACACTGTGCAGAGGTCGCACTACACTAACTTGTAGCTTTAGCTGAACACTGTGCACTACACTAACTTGTAGCTTTAGCTGAACACCGTTCAGAGGTCGCACTACACTAACTTGTAGCTTTAGCTGAACACTGTGCAGAGGTCACACTAAACGAACTTGTAGCTTTAGCTGAAGACTGTGAGGAATATGCACTACACTAACTTGTAGCTTTAGCTGATCTCTGTGCACTACACTAACTTGTAGCTTTAGCTAAACACTGTTCAGAGGATGCACTACACTAACTTGTAGCTTTAGCTGAACACTGTGCAGAGGTCGCACTACACTAACTTGTAGCTTTAGCTGAACACTGTGCAGAGGTCACACTAAACTAACTTGTAGCTTTAGCTGAAGACTGTGAGGAGGATGCACTACACTAACTTGTAGCTTTAGCTGAACACTGTACACTACACTAACTTGTAGCTTTAGCTGAACACTGTGAGGAGGACACACTACACTAACTTGTAGCTTTAGCTGAACACTGTGAGGAGGACGCACTACACTAACTTGTAGCTTTAGCTGAACACTGTGCACTACACTAACGTGTAGCTTTAGCTGAACACTGTTCAGAGGACGGACTACACTAACTTGTAGCTTTAGCTGAACACTGTTCAGAGGACGCACTACACTAACTTGTAGCTTTAGCTGAACACTGTGCAGAGGTCGCACTAAACTAACTTGTAGCTTTAGCTGAACACTGTCAGGAGGACACACTACACTAACTTGTAGCTTTAGCTGAACACTGTTCAGAGGATGCACTACACTAACTTGTAGCTTTAGCTGAACACTGTGCATTACACTAACTAGTAGCTTTAGCTGAACACTGTTCAAAGGATGCACTACATTAACTTGCAGCTTTAGCTGAACACTGTGCAGAGGTCGCACTCCAATAACTTGTAGCTTTAGCTGAACACTGTGAGGAGGACGCACTACACTAACTTGTAGCTTTAGCTAAACACTGTGAGGAGGACACACTACACTAACTTGTAGCTTTAGCTGAACACTGTTCAAAGGACGCACTACATTAACTTGCAGCTTTAGCTGAACACTGTGCAGAGGTCGCACTACACTGACGTGTAGCTTTAGCTTAGCACTGTGCACTACACTAACTTGTAGCTTTAGCTGAACACTGTTCAGAGGACGCACTACACTAACTTGTAGCTTTAGCTGAACACTGTGCAGAGGTCGCACTACACTAACTTGTAGCTTTAGCTGAACACTGTGCAGAGGTCACACTAAACCAACTTGTAGCTTTAGCTGAAGACTGTGAGGAGGATGCACTACACTAACTTGTAGCTTTAGCTGAACACTGTGCAGAAGTCGCACTACACTAACTTGTAGCTTTAGCTGAACACCGTGCAGAGGTCACACTACACTAACTTGTAGCTTTAGCTGAACACTGTGCACTACACTAACTTGTAGCTTGAGCTGAACACTGTTCAGAGGACGCACTACACTAACTTGTAGCTTTAGCTGAACACTGTGCAGAGGTCGCACTAAACTAACTTGTAGCTTTAGCTGAACACTGTGAGGAGGACACACTACACTAACTTGTAGCTTTAGCTGAACACTGTTCAGAGGACGCACTACACTAACTTGTAGCTTTAGCTGAACACTGTGCACTACACTAACTAGTAGCTTTAGCTGAACACTGTTCAAAAGACGCACTACATTAACTTGCAGCTTTAGCTGAACACTGTGCAGAGGTCGCACTACACTAACTTGTAGCTTTAGCTGAACACTGTGAGGAGGACACACTACACTAACTTGTAGCTTTAGCTGAACACTGTGAGGAGGACGCACTACACTAACTTGTAGCTTTAGCTGAACACTGTTTAAAGGACGCACTACATTAACTTGCAGTTTTAGCTGAACACTGTGCAGAGGTCGCACTACACTAACTTGTAGCTTTAGCTGAACACTGTGCACTACACTAACTTGTAGCTTTAGCTGAACACTGTTCAGAGGACGCACTACACTAACTTGTAGCTTTAGCTGAACACTGTGCAGAGGTCGCACTACACTAACTTGTAGCTTTAGCTGAACACTGTGCAGAGGTCACACTACACTAACTTGTAGCTTTAGCTGAAGACTGTGAGGAGGATGCACTACACTAACTTGTAGCTTTAGCTGAACTCTGTGCACTACACTAACTTGTAGCTTTAGCTGAACACTGTTCAGAGGACGCACTACACTAACTTGTAGCTTTAGCTGAACACTGTGCAGAGGTCGCACTACACTAACTTGTAGCTTTAGCTGAACACTGTGCAGAGGTCACACTAAACTAACTTGTAGCTTTAGCTGAAGACTGTGAGGAGGATGCACTACACTAACTTGTAGCTTTAGCTGAACACTGTACACTACACTAACTTGTAGCTTTAGCTGAACACTGTGAGGAGGACACACTACACTAACTTGTAGCTTTAGCTGAACACTGTGAGGAGGACGCACTACACTAACTTGTAGCATTAGCTGAACACTGTGCACTACACTAACGTGCAGATTTAGCTGAACACTGTTCAGAGGACGGACTACACTAACTTGTAGCTTTAGCTGAACACTGTTCAGAGGACGCACTACACTAACTTGTAGCTTTAGCTGAACACTGTGCAGAGGTCGCACTAAACTAACTTGTAGCTTTAGCTGAACACTGTCAGGAGGACACACTACACTAACTTGTAGCTTTAGCTGAACACTGTTCAGAGGATGCACTACACTAACTTGTAGCTTTAGCTGAACACTGTGCATTACACTAACTAGTAGCTTTAGCTGAACACTGTTCAAAGGATGCACTACATTAACTTGCAGCTTTAGCTGAACACTGTGCAGAGGTCGCACTACAATAACTTGTAGCTTTAGCTGAACACTGTGAGGAGGACGCACTAAACTAACTTGTAGCTTTAGCTAAACACTGTGAGGAGGACGCACTACACTAACTTGTAGCTTTAGCTGAACACTGTTCAAAGGACGCACTACATTAACTTGCAGCTTTAGCTGAACACTGTGCAGAGGTCGCACTACACTAACGTGTAGCTTTAGCTTAGCACTGTGCACTACACTAACTTGTAGCTTTAGCTGAACACTGTTCAGAGGACGCACTACACTAACTGGTAGCTTTAGCTGAACACTGTGCAGAGGTCGCACTACACTAACTTGTAGCTTTAGCTGAACACTGTGCAGAGGTCACACTAAACTAACTTGTAGCTTTAGCTGAACACTGTGGAGGATGCACTACACTAACTTGTAGCTTTAGCTGAACTCTGTGCACTACACTAACTTGTAGCTTTAGCTGAACACTGTTCAGAGGACGCACTACACTAACTTGTAGCTTTAGCTGAACACTGTGCAGAGGTCGCACTACACTAACTTGTAGCTTTAGCTAAACACTGTACACTACACTAACTTGTAGCTTTAGCTGAACACTGTTCAGAGGACGCACTACACTAACTTGTAGCTTTAGCTGAACACTGTGCAGAGGTCACACTAAACTAACTTGTAGCTTTAGCTGAAGACTGTGAGGAGGATGCACTACACTAACTTGTAGCTTTAGCTGAACTCTGTGCACTACACTAACTTGTAGCTTTAGCTGAACACTGTTCAGAGGATGCACTACACTAACTTGTAGCTTTAGCTGAACACTGTGCAGAGGTCGCACAACACTAACTTGTAGCTTTAGCTGAACACTGTGCAGAGGTCACACTAAACTAACTTGTAGCTTTAGCTGAAGACTGTGAGGAGGATGCACTACACTAACTTGTAGCTTTAGCTGAACACTGTTCAAAGGACGCACTACATTAACTTGCAGTTTTAGCTGAACACTGTGCATAGGTCACACTACACTAACTTGTAGCTTTAGCTGAACACTGTGCACTAAACTAACTTGTAGCTTTAGCTGAACACTGTTCAGAGGACGCACTACACTAACTTGTAGCTTTAGCTGAACACTGTGCAGAGGTCGCACTACACTAACTTGTAGCTTTAGCTGAACACTGTGCAGAGGTCACACTACACTAACTTGTAGCTTTAGCTGAAGACTGTGAGGAGGATGCACTACACTAACTTGTAGCTTTAGCTGAACTCTGTGCACTACACTAACTTGTAGCTTTAGCTGAACACTGTTCAGAGGACGCACTACACTAACTTGTAGCTTTAGCTGAACACTGTGCAGAGGTCGCACTACACTAACTTGTAGCTTTAGCTGAACACTGTGCAGAGGTCACACTAAACTAACTTGTAGCTTTAGCTGAAGACTGTGAGGAGGATGCACTACACTAACTTGTAGCTTTAGCTGAACACTGTACACTACACTAACTTGTAGCTTTAGCTGAACACTGTGAGGAGGACACACTACACTAACTTGTAGCTTTATCTGAACACTGTGAGGAGGACGCACTACACTAACTTGTAGCTTTAGCTGAACACTGTGCACTACACTAACGTGTAGCTTTAGCTGAACACTGTTCAGAGGACGGACTACACTAACTTGTAGCTTTAGCTGAACACTGTTCAGAGGACGCACTACACTAACTTGTAGCTTTAGCTGAACACTGTGCAGAGGTCGCACTAAACTAACTTGTAGCTTTAGCTGAACACTGTCAGGAGGACACACTACACTAACTTGTAGCTTTAGCTGAACACTGTTCAGAGGATGCACTACACTAACTTGTAGCTTTAGCTGAACACTGTGCATTACACTAACTAGTAGCTTTAGCTGAACACTGTTCAAAGGATGCACTACATTAACTTGCAGCTTTAGCTGAACACTGTGCAGAGGTCGCACTCCAATAACTTGTAGCTTTAGCTGAACACTGTGAGGAGGACGCACTACACTAACTTGTAGCTTTAGCTAAACACTGTGAGGAGGACACACTACACTAACTTGTAGCTTTAGCTGAACACTGTTCAAAGGACGCACTACATTAACTTGCAGCTTTAGCTGAACACTGTGCAGAGGTCGCACTACACTGACGTGTAGCTTTAGCTTAGCACTGTGCACTACACTAACTTGTAGCTTTAGCTGAACACTGTTCAGAGGACGCACTACACTAACTTGTAGCTTTAGCTGAACACTGTGCAGAGGTCGCACTACACTAACTTGTAGCTTTAGCTGAACACTGTGCAGAGGTCACACTAAACCAACTTGTAGCTTTAGCTGAAGACTGTGAGGAGGATGCACTACACTAACTTGTAGCTTTAGCTGAACACTGTGCAGAAGTCGCACTACACTAACTTGTAGCTTTAGCTGAACACCGTGCAGAGGTCACACTACACTAACTTGTAGCTTTAGCTGAACACTGTGCACTACACTAACTTGTAGCTTGAGCTGAACACTGTTCAGAGGACGCACTACACTAACTTGTAGCTTTAGCTGAACACTGTGCAGAGGTCGCACTAAACTAACTTGTAGCTTTAGCTGAACACTGTGAGGAGGACACACTACACTAACTTGTAGCTTTAGCTGAACACTGTTCAGAGGACGCACTACACTAACTTGTAGCTTTAGCTGAACACTGTGCACTACACTAACTAGTAGCTTTAGCTGAACACTGTTCAAAAGACGCACTACATTAACTTGCAGCTTTAGCTGAACACTGTGCAGAGGTCGCACTACACTAACTTGTAGCTTTAGCTGAACACTGTGAGGAGGACACACTACACTAACTTGTAGCTTTAGCTGAACACTGTGAGGAGGACGCACTACACTAACTTGTAGCTTTAGCTGAACACTGTTTAAAGGACGCACTACATTAACTTGCAGTTTTAGCTGAACACTGTGCAGAGGTCGCACTACACTAACTTGTAGCTTTAGCTGAACACTGTGCACTACACTAACTTGTAGCTTTAGCTGAACACTGTTCAGAGGACGCACTACACTAACTTGTAGCTTTAGCTGAACACTGTGCAGAGGTCGCACTACACTAACTTGTAGCTTTAGCTGAACACTGTGCAGAGGTCACACTAAACGAACTTGTAACTTTAGCTGAAGACTGTGAGGAGGATGCACTACACTAACTTGTAGCTTTAGCTGAACTCTGTGCACTACACTAACTTGTAGCTTTAGCTAAACACTGTTCAGAGGATGCACTACACTAACTTGTAGCTTTAGTTGAACACTGTGCAGAGGTCGCACTACACTAACTTGTAGCTTTAGCTGAACACTGTGCACTACACTAACTTGTAGATTTAGTTGAACACTGTTCAGAGGACGCACTACACTAACTTGTACCTTTAGCTGAACACTGTGCAGAGGTCGCACTACACTAACTTGTAGCTTTAGCTGAACACTGTGCAGAGGTCACACTAAACTAACTTGTAGCTTTAGCTGAAGACTGTGAGGAGGATGCACTACACTAACTTGTAGCTTTAGCTGAACTCTGTGCACTACACTAACTTGTAGCTTTAGCTGAACACTGTTCAGAGGGCGCACTACACTAACTTGTAGCTTTAGCTGAACACTGTGCAGAGGTCGCACTACACTAACTTGTAGCTTTAGCTGAACACTGTGCACTACACTAACTTGTAGCTTTAGCTGAACACCGTTCAGAGGTCGCACTACACTAACTTGTAGCTTTAGCTGAACACTGTGCAGAGGTCACACTAAACGAACTTGTAGCTTTAGCTGAAGACTGTGAGGAATATGCACTACACTAACTTGTAGCTTTAGCTGATCTCTGTGCACTACACTAACTTGTAGCTTTAGCTAAACACTGTTCAGAGGATGCACTACACTAACTTGTAGCTTTAGTTGAACACTGTGCAGAGGTCGCACTACACTAACTTGTAGCTTTAGCTGAACACTGTGCACTACACTAACTTGTAGATTTAGTTGAATACTGTTCAGAGGACGCACTACACTAACTTGTAGCTTTAGCTGAACACTGTGCAGAGGTCGCACAACACTAACTTGTAGCTTTAGCTGAACACTGTGCAGAGGTCACACTAAACTAACTTGTAGCTTTAGCTGAAGACTGTGAGGAGGATGCACTACACTAACTTGTAGCTTTAGCTGAACACTGTTCAAAGGACGCACTACATTAACTTGCAGTTTTAGCTGAACACTGTGCAGAGGTCACATTACACTAACTTGTAGCTTTAGCTGAACACTGTGCACTACACTAACTTGTAGCTTTAGCTGAACACTGTTCAGAGGACGCACTACACTAACTTGTAGCTTTAGCTGAACACTGTGCAGAGGTCGCACTACACTAACTTGTAGCTTTAGCTGAACACTGTGCAGAGGTCACACTACACTAACTTGTAGCTTTAGCTGAAGACTGTGAGGAGGATGCACTACACTAACTTGTAGCTTTAGCTGAACTCTGTGCACTACACTAACTTGTAGCTTTAGCTGAACACTGTTCAGAGGACGCACTACACTAACTTGTAGCTTTAGCTGAACACTGTGCAGAGGTCGCACTACACTAACTTGTAGCTTTAGCTGAACACTGTGCAGAGGTCACACTAAACTAACTTGTAGCTTTAGCTGAAGACTGTGAGGAGGATGCCCTACACTAACTTGTAGCTTTTGCTGAACTCTGTGCACTACACTAACTTGTAGCTTTAGCTGAACACTGTTCAGAGGACGCACTACACTAACTTGTAGCTTTAGCTGAACACTGTGCACAGGTCGCACTACACTAACTTGTAGCTTTAGCTGAACACTGTACACTACACTAACTTGTAGCTTTAGCTGAACACTGTTCAGAGGTCGCACTACACTAACTTGTAGCTTTAGCTGAACACTGTGCAGAGGTCACACTACACTAACTTGTAGCTTTAGCTGAACACTGTGAGGAGGACGCACTACACTAACTTGTAGCTTTAGCTGAACACTGTGCACTACACTAACTTGTAGCTTTAGCTGAACACTGTTCAAAGGACGCACTGCAATAACTTGTAGCTTTAGCTGAACACTGTGCAGAGGTCGCACTACACTAACTTGTAGCTTTAGCTGAACACTGTGAGGAGGACACACTACACTAACTTGTAGCTTTAGCTGAACACTGTGAGGAGGACGCACTACACTAACTTGTAGCTTTAGCTGAACACTGTGCACTACACTAACGTGTAGCTTTAGCTGAACACTGTTCAGAGGAAGGACTACACTAACTTGTAGCTTTAGCTGAACACTGTTCAGAGGACGCACTACACTAACTTGTAGCTTTAGCTGAACACTGTGCAGAGGTCGCACTAAACTAACTTGTAGCTTTAGCTGAACACTGTCAGGAGGACAAACTACACTAACTTGTAGCTTTAGCTGAACACTGTTCAGAGGACGCACTACACTAACTTGTAGCTTTAGCTGAACACTGTGCATTACACTAACTAGTAGCTTTAGCTGAACACTGTTCAAAGGATGCACTACATTAACTTGCAGCTTTAGCTGAACACTGTGCAGAGGTCGCACTACAATAACTTGTAGCTTTAGCTGAACACTGTGAGGAGGACGCACTACACTAACTTGTAGCTTTAGCTAAACACTGTGAGGAGGATGCACTACACTAACTTGTAGCTTTAGCTGATCACTGTTCAAAGGACGCACTACATTAACTTGCAGCTTTAGCTGAACACTGTGCAGAGGTCGCACTACACTAACGTGTAGCTTTAGCTTAGCACTGTGCACTACACTAACTTGTAACTTTAGCTGAACACTGTTCAGAGGACGCACTACACTAACTTGTAGCTTTAGCTGAACACTGTGCAGAGGTCGCACTACACTAACTTGTAGCTTTAGCTGAACACTGTGCACTACACTAACTTGTAGATTTAGCTGAACACTGTTCAGAGGACGTACTACACTAACTTGTAGCTTTAGCTGAACACTGTGCAGAGGTCGCACTACACTAACTTGTAGCTTTAGCTGAACACTGTGCAGAGGTCGCATTACACTAACTTGTAGCTTTAGCTGAACACTGTGAGGAGGACACACTACACTAACTTGTAGCTTTAGCTGAACACTGTGAGGAGGACGCACTACACTAACTTGTAGCTTTTGCTGAACACTGTGCACTACACTATCGTGTAGCTTTAGCTGAACACTGTTCAGAGGAAGGACTACACTAACTTGTAGCTTTAGCTGAACACTGTTCAGAGGACGCACTACACTAACTTGTAGCTTTAGCTGAACACTGTGCACAGGTCGCACTACACTAACTTGTAGCTTTAGCTGAACACTGTACACTACACTAACTTGTAGCTTTAGCTGAACACTGTTCAGAGGTCGCACTACACTAACTTGTAGCTTTAGCTGAACACTGTGCAGAGGTCACACTACACTAACTTGTAGCTTTAGCTGAACACTGTGAGGAGGACGCACTACACTAACTTGTAGCTTTAGCTGAACACTGTGCACTACACTAACTTGTAGCTTTAGCTGAACACTGTTCAAAGGACGCACTGCAATAACTTGTAGCTTTAGCTGAACACTGTGCAGAGGTCGCACTACACTAACTTGTAGCTTTAGCTGAACACTGTGAGGAGGACACACTACACTAACTTGTAGCTTTAGCTGAACACTGTGAGGAGGACGCACTACACTAACTTGTAGCTTTAGCTGAACACTGTGCACTACACTAACGTGTAGCTTTAGCTGAACACTGTTCAGAGGAAGGACTACACTAACTTGTAGCTTTAGCTGAACACTGTTCAGAGGACGCACTACACTAACTTGTAGCTTTAGCTGAACACTGTGCAGAGGTCGCACTAAACTAACTTGTAGCTTTAGCTGAACACTGTCAGGAGGACACACTACACTAACTTGTAGCTTTAGCTGAACACTGTTCAGAGGACGCACTACACTAACTTGTAGCTTTAGCTGAACACTGTGCATTACACTAACTAGTAGCTTTAGCTGAACACTGTTCAAAGGATGCACTACATTAACTTGCAGCTTTAGCTGAACACTGTGCAGAGGTCGCACTACAATAACTTGTAGCTTTAGCTGAACACTGTGAGGAGGACGCACTACACTAACTTGTAGCTTTAGCTAAACACTGTGAGGAGGATGCACTACACTAACTTGTAGCTTTAGCTGAACACTGTTCAAAGGACGCACTACATTAACTTGCAGCTTTAGCTGAACACTGTGCAGAGGTCGCACTACACTAACGTGTAGCTTTAGCTTAGCACTGTGCACTACACTAACTTGTAACTTTAGCTGAACACTGTTCAGAGGACGCACTACACTAACTTGTAGCTTTAGCTGAACACTGTGCAGAGGTCGCACTACACTAACTTGTAGCTTTAGCTGAACACTGTGCACTACACTAACTTGTAGATTTAGCTGAACACTGTTCAGAGGACGTACTACACTAACTTGTAGCTTTAGCTGAACACTGTGCAGAGGTCGCACTACACTAACTTGTAGCTTTAGCTGAACACTGTGCAGAGGTCGCATTACACTAACTTGTAGCTTTAGCTGAACACTGTGAGGAGGACACACTACACTAACTTGTAGCTTTAGCTGAACACTGTGAGGAGGACGCACTACACTAACTTGTAGCTTTAGCTGAACACTGTGCACTACACTAACGTGTAGCTTTAGCTGAACACTGTTCAGAGGAAGGACTACACTAACTTGTAGCTTTAGCTGAACACTGTTCAGAGGACGCACTACACTAACTTGTAGCTTTAGCTGAACACTGTGCAGAGGTCGCACTAAACTAACTTGTAGCTTTAGCTGAACACTGTCAGGAGGACACACTACACTAACTTGTAGCTTTAGCTGAACACTGTTCAGAGGACGCACTACACTAATTTGTAGCTTTAGCTGAACACTGTGCATTACACTAACTAGTAGCTTTAGCTGAACACTGTTCAAAGGATGCACTACATTAACTTGCAGCTTTAGCTGAACACTGTGCAGAGGTCGCACTACAATAACTTGTAGCTTTAGCTGAACACTGTGAGGAGGACGCACTACACTAACTTGTAGCTTTAGCTAAACACTGTGAGGAGGACGCACTACACTAACTTGTAGCTTTAGCTGAACACTGTTCAAAGGACGCAATACATTAACTTGCAGCTTTAGCTGAACACTGTGCAGAGGTCGCACTACACTAACGTGTAGCTTTAGCTTAGCACTGTGCACTACACTAACTTGTAACTTTAGCTGAACACTGTTCAGAGGATGCACTACACTAACTTGTAGCTTTAGCTGAACACTGTGCAGAGGTCGCACTACACTAACTTGTAGCTTTAGCTGAACACTGTGCACTACACTAACTTGTAGATTTAGCTGAACACTGTTCAGAGGACGTACTACACTAACTTGTAGCTTTAGCTGAATACTGTGCAGAGGTCGCACTACACTAACTTGTAGCTTTAGCTGAACACTGTGCAGAGGTCACACTAAACTAACTTGTAGCTTTAGCTGAAGACTGTGAGGAGGATGCACTACACTAACTTGTAGCTTTTGCTGAACTCTGTCCACTACACTAACTTGTAGCTTTAGCTGAACACTGTTCAGAGGACGCACTACACTAACTTGTAGCTTTAGCTGAACACTGTGCAGAGGTCGAACTACACTAACTTGTAGCTTTAGCTGAACACTGTGCACTACACTAACTTGTAGCTTTAGCTGAACACTGTTCAAAGGACGCACTGCAATAACTTGTAGCTTTAGCTGAACACTGTGCAGAGGTCACACTACACTAACTTGTAGCTTTAGCTGAACACTGTGAGGAGGACACACTACACTAAGTTGTAGCTTTAGCTGAACACTGTTCAGAGGACGCACTACACTAACTTGTAGCTTTAGCTGAACACTGTGCACTACACTAACGTGTAGCTTTAGCTGAACACTGTTCAGAGGAAGGACTACACTAACTTGTAGCTTTAGCTGAATACTGTTCAGAGGACGCACTACACTAACTTGTAGCTTTAGCTGAACACTGTGCAGAGGTCACACTAAACTAACTTGTAGCTTTAGCTGAACACTGTCAGGAGGACGCACTACACTAACTTGTAGCTTTAGCTGAACACTGTGCATTACACTAACTAGTAGCTTTAGCTGAACACTGTTCAAAGGATGCACTACATTAACTTGCAGCTTTAGCTGAACACTGTGCAGAGGTCACACTACAATAACTTGTAGCTTTAGCTGAACACTGTGAGGAGGACGCACTACACTAACTTGTAGCTTTAGCTAAACACTGTGAGGAGGACGCACTACACTAACTTGTAGCTTTAGCTGAACACTGTTCAAAGGACACACTACATTAACTTTCAGCTTTAGCTGAACACTGTGCAGAGGTCGCACTACACTAACGTGTAGCTTTAGCTTAGCACTGTGCACTACACTAACTTGTAGCTTTAGCTGAACACTGTTCAGAGGACGCACTACACTAACTTGTAGCTTTAGCTGAACACTGTGCAGAGGTCGCACTACACTAACTTGTAGCTTTAGCTGAACACTGTGCAGAGGTCACACTAAACTAACTTGTAGCTTTAGCTGAAGACTGTGAGGAGGATGCACTACACTAACTTGTAGCTTTAGCTGAACTCTGTGCATTACACTAACTTGTAGCTTTAGCTGAACACTGTTCAGAGGACGCACTACACTAACTTGTAGCTTTAGCTGAACACTGTGCAGAGTTCGCACTACACTAACTTGTAGCTTTAGCTGAACACTGTACACTACAGTAACTTGTAGCTTTAGCTGAACACTGTTCAGAGGATGCACTACTCTAACTTGTAGCTTTAGCTGAACACTGTGCAGAGCTCACACTAAACTAACTTGTAGCATTAGCTGAAGACTGTGAGGAGGATGCACTACACTAACTTGTAGCTTTAGCTGAACTCTGTGCACTACACTAACTTGTAGCTTTAGCTGAACACTGTTCAGAGGACGCACTACACTAACTTGTAGCTTTAGCTGAACACTGTGCAGAGGTCGCACTACACTAACTTGTAGCTTTAGCTGAACACTGTGAGGAGGACACACTACACTAACTTGTAGCTTTAGCTGAACACTGTGCAGAGGTCGCACTACACTAACTTGTAGCTTTAGCTGAACACTGTGCACTACACTAACTTGTAGATTTAGCTGAACACTGTTCAGAGGACGTACTACACTAACTTGTAGCTTTAGCTGAACACTGTGCAGAGGTCGCACTACACTAACTTGTAGCTTTAGCTGAACACTGTGCAGAGGTCGCATTACACTAACTTGTAGCTTTAGCTGAACACTGTGAGGAGGACACACTACACTAACTTGTAGCTTTAGCTGAACACTGTGAGGAGGACGCACTACACTAACTTGTAGCTTTAGCTGAACACTGTGCACTACACTAACGTGTAGCTTTAGCTGAACACTGTTCAGAGGAAGGACTACACTAACTTGTAGCTTTAGCTGAACACTGTTCAGAGGACGCACTACACTAACTTGTAGCTTTAGCTGAACACTGTGCAGAGGTCGCACTAAACTAACTTGTAGCTTTAGCTGAACACTGTCAGGAGGACACACTACACTAACTTGTAGCTTTAGCTGAACACTGTTCAGAGGACGCACTACACTAATTTGTAGCTTTAGCTGAACACTGTGCATTACACTAACTAGTAGCTTTAGCTGAACACTGTTCAAAGGATGCACTACATTAACTTGCAGCTTTAGCTGAACACTGTGCAGAGGTCGCACTACAATAACTTGTAGCTTTAGCTGAACACTGTGAGGAGGACGCACTACACTAACTTGTAGCTTTAGCTAAACACTGTGAGGAGGACGCACTACACTAACTTGTAGCTTTAGCTGAACACTGTTCAAAGGACGCAATACATTAACTTGCAGCTTTAGCTGAACACTGTGCAGAGGTCGCACTACACTAACGTGTAGCTTTAGCTTAGCACTGTGCACTACACTAACTTGTAACTTTAGCTGAACACTGTTCAGAGGATGCACTACACTAACTTGTAGCTTTAGCTGAACACTGTGCAGAGGTCGCACTACACTAACTTGTAGCTTTAGCTGAACACTGTGCACTACACTAACTTGTAGATTTAGCTGAACACTGTTCAGAGGACGTACTACACTAACTTGTAGCTTTAGCTGAATACTGTGCAGAGGTCGCACTACACTAACTTGTAGCTTTAGCTGAACACTGTGCAGAGGTCACACTAAACTAACTTGTAGCTTTAGCTGAAGACTGTGAGGAGGATGCACTACACTAACTTGTAGCTTTTGCTGAACTCTGTCCACTACACTAACTTGTAGCTTTAGCTGAACACTGTTCAGAGGACGCACTACACTAACTTGTAGCTTTAGCTGAACACTGTGCAGAGGTCGCACTACACTAACTTGTAGCTTTAGCTGAACACTGTGCACTACACTAACTTGTAGCTTTAGCTGAACACTGTTCAAAGGACGCACTGCAATAACTTGTAGCTTTAGCTGAACACTGTGCAGAGGTCACACTACACTAACTTGTAGCTTTAGCTGAACACTGTGAGGAGGACACACTACACTAAGTTGTAGCTTTAGCTGAACACTGTTCAGAGGACGCACTACACTAACTTGTAGCTTTAGCTGAACACTGTGCACTACACTAACGTGTAGCTTTAGCTGAACACTGTTCAGAGGAAGGACTACACTAACTTGTAGCTTTAGCTGAATACTGTTCAGAGGACGCACTACACTAACTTGTAGCTTTAGCTGAACACTGTGCAGAGGTCACACTAAACTAACTTGTAGCTTTAGCTGAACACTGTCAGGAGGACGCACTACACTAACTTGTAGCTTTAGCTGAACACTGTGCATTACACTAACTAGTAGCTTTAGCTGAACACTGTTCAAAGGATGCACTACATTAACTTGCAGCTTTAGCTGAACACTGTGCAGAGGTCACACTACAATAACTTGTAGCTTTAGCTGAACACTGTGAGGAGGACGCACTACACTAACTTGTAGCTTTAGCTAAACACTGTGAGGAGGACGCACTACACTAACTTGTAGCTTTAGCTGAACACTGTTCAAAGGACACACTACATTAACTTTCAGCTTTAGCTGAACACTGTGCAGAGGTCGCACTACACTAACGTGTAGCTTTAGCTTAGCACTGTGCACTACACTAACTTGTAGCTTTAGCTGAACACTGTTCAGAGGACGCACTACACTAACTTGTAGCTTTAGCTGAACACTGTGCAGAGGTCGCACTACACTAACTTGTAGCTTTAGCTGAACACTGTGCAGAGGTCACACTAAACTAACTTGTAGCTTTAGCTGAAGACTGTGAGGAGGATGCACTACACTAACTTGTAGCTTTAGCTGAACTCTGTGCATTACACTAACTTGTAGCTTTAGCTGAACACTGTTCAGAGGACGCACTACACTAACTTGTAGCTTTAGCTGAACACTGTGCAGAGTTCGCACTACACTAACTTGTAGCTTTAGCTGAACACTGTACACTACAGTAACTTGTAGCTTTAGCTGAACACTGTTCAGAGGATGCACTACTCTAACTTGTAGCTTTAGCTGAACACTGTGCAGAGCTCACACTAAACTAACTTGTAGCATTAGCTGAAGACTGTGAGGAGGATGCACTACACTAACTTGTAGCTTTAGCTGAACTCTGTGCACTACACTAACTTGTAGCTTTAGCTGAACACTGTTCAGAGGACGCACTACACTAACTTGTAGCTTTAGCTGAACACTGTGCAGAGGTCGCACTACACTAACTTGTAGCTTTAGCTGAACACTGTGCAGAGGTCACACTAAACTAACTTGTAGCTTTAGCTGAAGACTGTGAGGAGGATGCACTACACTAACTTGTAGCTTTAGCTGAACTCTGTGCACTACACTAACTTGTAGCTTTAGCTGAACACTGTTCAGAGGACGCACTACACTAACTTGTAGCTTTAGCTGAACACTGTGCAGAGGTCGCACAACACTAACTTGTAGCTTTAGCTGAACACTGTGCAGAGGTCACACTAAACTAACTTGTAGCTTTAGCTGAAGACTGTGAGGAGGATGCACTACACTAACGTGTAGCTTTAGCTGAACTCTGTGCACTACACTAACTTGTAGCTTTAGCTGAACACTGTTCAAAGGACGCACTGCAATAACTTGTAGCTTTAGCTAAACACTGTGCAGAGGTCGCACTACACTAACTTGTAGCTTTAGCTGAACACTGTGAGGAGGACACACTACACTAACTTGTAGCTTTAGCTGAACACTGTGAGGAGGACGCACTGCACTAACTTGTAGCTTTAGCTGAACACTGTGCACTACACTAACATGTAGCTTTAGCTGAACACTGTTCAGAGGACGCACTACACTAACTTGTAGCTTTAGCTGAACACTGTTCAGTGGACGCACTACACTAACTTGTAGCTTTAGCTGAACACTGTGCACTACACTAACTTGTAGCTTGAGCTGAACACTGTTCAGAGGACGCACTACACTAACCTGTAGCTTTAGCTGAACACTGTGCAGAGGTTGCACTAAACTAACTTGTAGCTTTAGCTGAACACTGTGAGGAGGACGCACTACACGAACTTGTAGCTTTAGCTGAACACTGTGCACTACACTAACTAGTAGCTTTAGCTGAACACTGTTCAAAAGACGCACTACATTAACTTGCAGCTTTAGCAGAACACTGTGCAGAGGTCGCACTACACTAACTTGTAGCTTTAGCTGAAGACTGTGAGGAGGATGCACTACACTAACTTGTAGCTTTAGCTGAACACTGTTCAAAGGACGCACTACATTAACTTGCAGTTTTAGCTGAACACTGTGCAGAGGTCACACTACACTAACTTGTAGCTTTAGCTGAACACTGTGCACTACACTAACTTGTAGCTTTAGCTGAACACTGTTCAGAGGACGCACTACACTAACTTGTAGCTTTAGCTGAACACTGTGCAGAGGTCACACTACACTAACTTGTAGCTTTAGCTGAACACTGTGCACTACACTAACTTGTAGCTTTAGCTGAACACTGTTCAGAGGACGCACTACACTAACTTGTAGCTTTAGCTGAACACTGTGCAGAGGTCGCACTACACTAACTTGTAGCTTTAGCTGAACACTGTGCAGAGGTCACACTAAACTAACTTGTAGCTTTAGCTGAAGACTGTGAGGAGGATGCACTACACTAACTTGTAGCTTTAGCTGAACTCTGTGCACTACACTAACTTGTAGCTTTAGCTGAACACTGTTCAAAGGACGCACTGCAATAACTTGTAGCTTTAGCTGAACACTGTGCAGAGGTCACACTACACTAACTTGTAGCTTTAGCTGAACACTGTGAGGAGGACACACTACACTAACTTGTAGCTTTAGCTGAACACTGTGAGGAGGACGCACTGCACTAACTTGTAGCTTTAGCTGAACACTGTGCACTACACTAACATGTAGCTTTAGCTGAACACTGTTCAGAGGACGCACTACACTAACTTGTAGCTTTAGCTGAACACTGTTCAGTGGACGCACTACACTAACTTGTAGCTTTAGCTGAACACTGTGCACTACACTAACTTGTAGCTTGAGCTGAACACTGTTCAGAGGACGCACTACACTAACCTGTAGCTTTAGCTGAACACTGTGCAGAGGTCGCACTAAACTAACTTGTAGCTTTAGCTGAACACTGTGAGGAGGACGCACTACACGAACTTGTAGCTTTAGCTGAACACTGTGCACTACACTAACTAGTAGCTTTAGCTGAACACTGTTCAAAAGACGCACTACATTAACTTGCAGCTTTAGCTGAACACTGTGCAGAGGTCGCACTACACTAACTTGTAGCTTTAGCTGAAGACTGTGAGGAGGATGCACTACACTAACTTGTAGCTTTTGCTGAACTCTGTGCACTACACTAACTTGTAGCTTTAGCTGAACACTGTTCAGAGGACGCACTACACTAACTTGTAGCTTTAGCTGAACACTGTGCAGAGGTCGCACTACACTAACTTGTAGCTTTAGCTGAACACTGTTCAGAGGTCGCACTACACTAACTTGTAGCTTTAGCTGAACACTGTGCAGAGGTCACACTACACTAACTTGTAGCTTTAGCTGAACACTGTGAAGAGGACGCACTACACTAACTTGTAGCTTTAGCTGAACACTGTGCACTACACTAACTTGTAGCTTTAGCTGAACACTGTTCAAAGGACGCACTATATTAACTTGCAGTTTTAGCTGAACACTGTGCAGAGGTCACACTACACTAACTTGTAGCTTTAGCTGAACACTGTGCACTACACTAACTTGTAGCTTTAGCTGAACACTGTTCAGAGGACGCACTACACTAACTTGTAGCTTTAGCTGAACACTGTGCAGAGGTCACACTACACTAACTTGTAGCTTTAGCTGAACACTGTGCACTACACTAACTTGTAGCTTTAGCTGAACACTGTTCAGAGGACGCACTACACTAACTGGTAGCTTTAGCTGAACACTGTGCAGAGGTCGCACTACACTAACTTGTAGCTTTAGCTGAACACTGTGCAGAGGTCACACTAAACTAACTTGTAGCTTTAGCTGAAGACTGTGGAGGATGCACTACACTAACTTGTAGCTTTAGCTGAACTCTGTGCACTAAACTAACTTGTAGCTTTAGCTGAACACTGTTCAGAGGACGCACTACACGAACTTGTAGCTTTAGCTGAACACTGTGCAGAGGTCACACTAAACTAACTTGTAGCTTTAGCTGAAGACTGTGAGGAAGATGCACTACACTAACTTGTAGCTTTAGCTGAACTCTGTGCACTACACTAACTTGTAGCTTTAGCTGAACACTGTTCAGAGGACGCACTACACTAACTTGTAGCTTTAGCTGAACACTGTGCAGAGGTCGCACAACACTAACTTGTAGCTTTAGCTGAACACTGTGCAGAGGTCACACTAAACTAACTTGTAGCTTTAGCTGAAGACTGTGAGGAGGATGCACTACACTAACTTGTAGCTTTAGCTGAACACTGTTCAAAGGACGCACTACATTAACTTGCAGTTTTAGCTGAACACTGTGCAGAGGTCACATTACACTAACTTGTAGCTTTAGCTGAACACTGTGCACTACACTAACTTGAAGCTTTAGCTGAACACTGTTCAGAGGACGCACTACACTAACTTGTAGCTTTAGCTGAACACTGTGCAGAGGTCGCACTACACTAACTTGTAGCTTTAGCTGAACACTGTGCAGAGGTCACACTACACTAACTTGTAGCTTTAGATGAAGACTGTGAGGAGGATGCACTACACTAACTTGTAGCTTTAGCTGAACTCTGTGCACTACACTAACTTGTAGCTTTAGCTGAACACTGTTCAGAGGACGCACTACACTAACTTGTAGCTTTAGCTGAACACTGTGCAGAGGTCGCACTACACTAACTTGTAGCTTTAGCTGAACACTGTACAGAGGTCACACTAAACTAACTTGTAGCTTTAGCTGAAGACTGTGAGGAGGATGCACTACACTAACTTGTAGCTTTAGCTGAACACTGTACACTACACTAACTTGTAGCTTTAGCTGAACACTGTGAGGAGGACACACTACACTAACTTGTAGCTTTAGCTGAACACTGTGAGGAGGACGCACTACACTAACTTGTAGCTTTAGCTGAACACTGTGCACTACACTAACGTGTAGCTTTAGCTGAACACTGTTCAGAGGACGGACTACACTAACTTGTAGCTTTAGCTGAACACTGTTCAGAGGATGCACTACACTAACTTGTAGCTTTAGCTGAACACTGTGCAGAGGTCGCACTAAACTAACTTGTAGCTTTAGCTGAACACTGTCAGGAGGACACACTACACTAACTTGTAGCTTTAGCTGAACACTGTTCAGAGGATGCACTACACTAACTTGTAGCTTTAGCTGAACACTGTGCATTACACTAACTGGTAGCTTTAGCTGAACACTGTTCAAAGGATGCACTACATTAACTTGCAGCTTTAGCTGAACACTGTGCAGAGGTCGCACTACAATAACTTGTAGCTTTAGCTGAACACTATGAGGAGGACGCACTACACTAACTTGTAGCTTTAGCTAAACACTGTGAGGAGGATGCACTACACTAACTTGTAGCTTTAGCTGAACACTGTTCAAAGGACGCACTACATTAACTTGCAGCTTTAGCTGAACACTGTGCAGAGGACACACTACACTAACTTGTAGCTTTAGCTGAACACTGTGAGGAGGACGCACTACACTAACTTGTAGCTTTAGCTGAACACTGTGCACTACACTAACGTGTAGCTTTAGCTGAACACTGTTCAGAGGACGGACTACACTAACTTGTAGCTTTAGCTGAACACTGTTCAGAGGATGCACTACACTAACTTGTAGCTTTAGCTGAACACTGTGCAGAGGTCGCACTAAACTAACTTGTAGCTTTAGCTGAACACTTTCAGGAGGACACACTACACTAACTTGTAGCTTTAGCTGAACACTGTTCAGAGGATGCACTACACTAACTTGTAGCTTTAGCTGAACACTGTGCATTACACTAACTGGTAGCTTTAGCTGAACACTGTTCAAAGGATGCACTACATTAACTTGCAGCTTTAGCTGAACACTGTGCAGAGGTCGCACTACAATAACTTGTAGCTTTAGCTGAACACTATGAGGAGGACGCACTACACTAACTTGTAGCTTTAGCTAAACACTGTGAGGAGGATGCACTACACTAACTTGTAGCTTTAGCTGAACACTGTTCAAAGGACGCACTACATTAACTTGCAGCTTTAGCTGAACACTGTGCAGAGGTCGCACTACACTAACGTGTAGCTTTAGCTTAGCACTGTGCACTACACTAACTTGTAGCTTTAGCTGAACACTGTGCAGAGGTCGCACTACACTAACTTGTAGCTTTAGCTGAACACTGTGCAGAGGTCACACTAAACTAACTTGTAGCTTTAGCTGAAGACTGTGGAGGATGCACTACACTAACTTGTAGCTTTAGCTGAACTCTGTGCACTACACAAACTTGTAGCTTTAGCTGAACACTGTTCAGAGGACGCACTACACTAACTTGTAGCTTTAGCTGAACACTGTGCAGAGGTCGCACTACACTAACTTGTAGCTTTAGCTAAACACTGTACACTACACTAACTTGTAGCTTTAGCTGAACACTGTTCAGAGGACGCACTACACTAACTTGTAGCTTTAGCTGAACACTGTGCAGAGGTCACACTAAACTAACTTGTAGCTTTAGCTGAAGACTGTGAGGAGGATGCACTACACTAACTTGTAGCTTTAGCTGAACTCTGTGCACTACAATAACTTGTAGCTTTAGCTGAACACTGTTCAGAGGACGCACTACACTAACTTGTAGCTTTAGCTGAACACTGTGCAGAGGTCGCACAACACTAACTTGTAGCTTTAGCTGAACACTGTGCAGAGGTCACACTAAACTAACTTGTAGCTTTAGCTGAAGACTGTGAGGAGGATGCACTACACTAACTTGTAGCTTTAGCTGAACACTGTTCAAAGGACGCACTACATTAACTTGCAGTTTTAGCTGAACACCGTGCAGAGGTCACACTACACTAACTTGTAGCTTTAGCTGAACACTGTGCACTACACTAACTTGTAGCTTTAGCTGAACACTGTTCAGAGGACGCACTACACTAACTTGTAGCTTTAGCTGAACACTGTGCAGAGGTCGCACTACACTAACTTGTAGCTTTAGCTGAACACTGTGCAGAGGTCACACTACACTAACTTGTAGCTTTAGCTGAAGACTGTGAGGAGGATGCACTACACTAACTTGTAGCTTTAGCTGAACTCTGTGCACTACACTAACTTGTAGCTTTAGCTGAACACTGTTCAGAGGACGCACTACACTAACTTGTAGCTTTAGCTGAACACTGTGCAGAGGTTGCACTAAACTAACTTGTAGCTTTAGCTGAACACTGTGAGGAGGACGCACTACACGAACTTGTAGCTTTAGCTGAACACTGTGCACTACACTAACTAGTAGCTTTAGCTGAACACTGTTCAAAAGACGCACTACATTAACTTGCAGCTTTAGCTGAACACTGTGCAGAGGTCGCACTACACTAACTTGTAGCTTTAGCTGAAGACTGTGAGGAGGATGCACTACACTAACTTGTAGCTTTAGCTGAACACTGTTCAAAGGACGCACTACATTAACTTGCAGTTTTAGCTGAACACTGTGCAGAGGTCACACTACACTAACTTGTAGCTTTAGCTGAACACTGTGCACTACACTAACTTGTAGCTTTAGCTGAACACTGTTCAGAGGACGCACTACACTAACTTGTAGCTTTAGCTGAACACTGTGCAGAGGTCACACTACACTAACTTGTAGCTTTAGCTGAACACTGTGCACTACACTAACTTGTAGCTTTAGCTGAACACTGTTCAGAGGACGCACTACACTAACTTGTAGCTTTAGCTGAACACTGTGCAGAGGTCGCACTACACTAACTTGTAGCTTTAGCTGAACACTGTGCAGAGGTCACACTAAACTAACTTGTAGCTTTAGCTGAAGACTGTGAGGAGGATGCACTACACTAACTTGTAGCTTTAGCTGAACTCTGTGCACTACACTAACTTGTAGCTTTAGCTGAACACTGTTCAGAGGACGCACTACACTAACTTGTAGCTTTAGCTGAACACTGTGCAGAGGTCGCACTACACTAACTTGTAGCTTTAGCTGAACACTGTGCAGAGGTCACACTAAACTAACTTGTAGCTTTAGCTGAAGACTATGAGGAGGATGCACTACACTAACTTGTAGCTTTAGCTGAACTCTGTGCACTACACTAACTTGTAGCTTTAGCTGAACACTGTTCAGAGGACGCACTACACTAACTTGTAGCTTTAGCTGAACACTGTGCAGAGGTCGCACTACACTAACTTGTAGCTTTAGCTGAACACTGTGCAGAGGTCACACTAAACTAACTTGTAGCTTTAGCTGAAGACTATGAGGAGGATGCACTACACTAACTTGTAGCTTTAGCTGAACTCTGTGCACTACACTAACTTGTAGCTTTAGCTGAACACTGTTCAAAGGACGCACTGCAATAACTTGTAGCTTTAGCTGAACACTGTGCAGAGGTCACACTACACTAACTTGTAGCTTTAGCTGAACACTGTGAGGAGGACACACTACACTAACCTGTAGCTTTAGCTGAACACTGTGAGGAGGACGCACTGCACTAACTTGTAGCTTTAGCTGAACACTGTGCACTACACTAACATGTAGCTTTAGCTGAACACTGTTCAGAGGACGCACTACACTAACTTGTAGCTTTAGCTGAACACTGTTCAGTGGACGCACTACACTAACTTGTAGCTTTAGCTGAACACTGTGCACTACACTAACTTGTAGCTTGAGCTGAACACTGTTCAGAGGACGCACTACACTAACCTGTAGCTTTAGCTGAACACTGTGCAGAGGTCGCACTAAACTAACTTGTAGCTTTAGCTGAACACTGTGAGGAGGACGCACTACACGAACTTGTAGCTTTAGCTGAACACTGTGCACTACACTAACTAGTAGCTTTAGCTGAACACTGTTCAAAAGACGCACTACATTAACTTGCAGCTTTAGCTGAACACTGTGCAGAGGTCGCACTACACTAACTTGTAGCTTTAGCTGAAGACTGTGAGGAGGATGCACTACACTAACTTGTAGCTTTTGCTGAACTCTGTGCACTACACTAACTTGTAGCTTTAGCTGAACACTGTTCAGAGGACGCACTACACTAACTTGTAGCTTTAGCTGAACACTGTGCAGAGGTCGCACTACACTAACTTGTAGCTTTAGCTGAACACTGTTCAGAGGTCGCACTACACTAACTTGTAGCTTTAGCTGAACACTGTGCAGAGGTCACACTACACTAACTTGTAGCTTTAGCTGAACACTGTGAAGAGGACGCACTACACTAACTTGTAGCTTTAGCTGAACACTGTGCACTACACTAACTTGTAGCTTTAGCTGAACACTGTTCAAAGGACGCACTATATTAACTTGCAGTTTTAGCTGAACACTGTGCAGAGGTCACACTACACTAACTTGTAGCTTTAGCTGAACACTGTGCACTACACTAACTTGTAGCTTTAGCTGAACACTGTTCAGAGGACGCACTACACTAACTGGTAGCTTTAGCTGAACACTGTGCAGAGGTCGCACTACACTAACTTGTAGCTTTAGCTGAACACTGTGCAGAGGTCACACTAAACTAACTTGTAGCTTTAGCTGAAGACTGTGGAGGATGCACTACACTAACTTGTAGCTTTAGCTGAACACTGTGCACTACACTAACTAGTAGCTTTAGCTGAACACTGTTCAAAAGACGCACTACATTAACTTGCAGCTTTAGCTGAACACTGTGCAGAGGTCGCACTACACTAACTTGTAGCTTTAGCTGAAGACTGTGAGGAGGATGCACTACACTAACTTGTAGCTTTTGCTGAACTCTGTGCACTACACTAACTTGTAGCTTTAGCTGAACACTGTTCAGAGGACGCACTACACTAACTTGTAGCTTTAGCTGAACACTGTGCAGAGGTCGCACTACACTAACTTGTAGCTTTAGCTGAACACTGTTCAGAGGTCGCACTACACTAACTTGTAGCTTTAGCTGAACACTGTGCAGAGGTCACACTACACTAACTTGTAGCTTTAGCTGAACACTGTGAAGAGGACGCACTACACTAACTTGTAGCTTTAGCTGAACACTGTGCACTACACTAACTTGTAGCTTTAGCTGAACACTGTTCAAAGGACGCACTATATTAACTTGCAGTTTTAGCTGAACACTGTGGCAGAGGTCACACTACACTAACTTGTAGCTTTAGCTGAACACTGTGCACTACACTAACTTGTAGCTTTAGCTGAACACTGTTCAGAGGACGCACTACACTAACTTGTAGCTTTAGCTGAACACTGTGCAGAGGTCACACTACACTAACTTGTAGCTTTAGCTGAACACTGTGCACTACACTAACTTGTAGCTTTAGCTGAACACTGTTCAGAGACGCACTACACTAACTGGTAGCTTTAGCTGAACACTGTGCAGAGGTCGCACTACACTAACTTGTAGCTTTAGCTGAACACTGTGCAGAGGTCACACTAAACTAACTTGTAGCTTTAGCTGAAGACTGTGGAGGATGCACTACACTAACTTGTAGCTTTAGCTGAACTCTGTGCACTAAACTAACTTGTAGCTTTAGCTGAACACTGTTCAGAGGACGCACTACACGAACTTGTAGCTTTAGCTGAACACTGTGAGGAGGACGCACTACACTAACTTGTAGCTTTAGCTGAACACTGTGCACTACACTAACGTGTAGCTTTAGCTGAACACTGTTCAGAGGACGGACTACACTAACTTGTAGCTTTAGCTGAACACTGTTCAGAGGATGCACTACACTAACTTGTAGCTTTAGCTGAACACTGTGCAGAGGTCGCACTAAACTAACTTGTAGCTTTAGCTGAACACTGTCAGGAGGACACACTACACTAACTTGTAGCTTTAGCTGAACACTGTTCAGAGGATGCACTACACTAACTTGTAGCTTTAGCTGAACACTGTGCATTACACTAACTGGTAGCTTTAGCTGAACACTGTTCAAAGGATGCACTACATTAACTTGCAGCTTTAGCTGAACACTGTGCAGAGGTCGCACTACAATAACTTGTAGCTTTAGCTGAACACTATGAGGAGGACGCACTACACTAACTTGTAGCTTTAGCTAAACACTGTGAGGAGGATGCACTACACTAACTTGTAGCTTTAGCTGAACACTGTTCAAAGGACGCACTACATTAACTTGCAGCTTTAGCTGAACACTGTGCAGAGGTCGCACTACACTAACGTGTAGCTTTAGCTTAGCACTGTGCACTACACTAACTTGTAGCTTTAGCTGAACACTGTGCAGAGGTCGCACTACACTAACTTGTAGCTTTAGCTGAACACTGTGCAGAGGTCACACTAAACTAACTTGTAGCTTTAGCTGAAGACTGTGGAGGATGCACTACACTAACTTGTAGCTTTAGCTGAACTCTGTGCACTACACAAACTTGTAGCTTTAGCTGAACACTGTTCAGAGGACGCACTACACTAACTTGTAGCTTTAGCTGAACACTGTGCAGGGGTCGCACTACACTAACTTGTAGCTTTAGCTAAACACTGTACACTACACTAACTTGTAGCTTTAGCTGAACACTGTTCAGAGGACGCACTACACTAACTTGTAGCTTTAGCTGAACACTGTGCAGAGGTCACACTAAACTAACTTGTAGCTTTAGCTGAAGACTGTGAGGAGGATGCACTACACTAACTTGTAGCTTTAGCTGAACTCTGTGCACTACAATAACTTGTAGCTTTAGCTGAACACTGTTCAGAGGACGCACTACACTAACTTGTAGCTTTAGCTGAACACTGTGCAGAGGTCGCACAACACTAACTTGTAGCTTTAGCTGAACACTGTGCAGAGGTCACACTAAACTAACTTGTAGCTTTAGCTGAAGACTGTGAGGAGGATGCACTACACTAACTTGTAGCTTTAGCTGAACACTGTTCAAAGGACGCACTACATTAACTTGCAGTTTTAGCTGAACACCGTGCAGAGGTCACACTACACTAACTTGTAGCTTTAGCTGAACACTGTGCACTACACTAACTTGTAGCTTTAGCTGAACACTGTTCAGAGGACGCACTACACTAACTTGTAGCTTTAGCTGAACACTGTGCAGAGGTCACACTACACTAACTTGTAGCTTTAGCTGAAGACTGTGAGGAGGATGCACTACACTAACTTGTAGCTTTAGCTGAACTCTGTGCACTACACTAACTTGTAGCTTTAGCTGAACACTGTTCAGAGGACGCACTACACTAACTTGTAGCTTTAGCTGAACACTGTGCAGAGGTTGCACTAAACTAACTTGTAGCTTTAGCTGAACACTGTGAGGAGGACGCACTACACGAACTTGTAGCTTTAGCTGAACACTGTGCACTACACTAACTAGTAGCTTTAGCTGAACACTGTTCAAAAGACGCACTACATTAACTTGCAGCTTTAGCTGAACACTGTGCAGAGGTCGCACTACACTAACTTGTAGCTTTAGCTGAAGACTGTGAGGAGGATGCACTACACTAACTTGTAGCTTTAGCTGAACACTGTTCAAAGGACGCACTACATTAACTTGCAGTTTTAGCTGAACACTGTGCAGAGGTCACACTACACTAACTTGTAGCTTTAGCTGAACACTGTGCACTACACTAACTTGTAGCTTTAGCTGAACACTGTTCAGAGGACGCACTACACTAACTTGTAGCTTTAGCTGAACACTGTGCAGAGGTCACACTACACTAACTTGTAGCTTTAGCTGAACACTGTGCACTACACTAACTTGTAGCTTTAGCTGAACACTGTTCAGAGGACGCACTACACTAACTTGTAGCTTTAGCTGAACACTGTGCAGAGGTCGCACTACACTAACTTGTAGCTTTAGCTGAACACTGTGCAGAGGTCACACTAAACTAACTTGTAGCTTTAGCTGAAGACTGTGAGGAGGATGCACTACACTAACTTGTAGCTTTAGCTGAACTCTGTGCACTACACTAACTTGTAGCTTTAGCTGAACACTGTTCAGAGGACGCACTACACTAACTTGTAGCTTTAGCTGAACACTGTGCAGAGGTCGCACTACACTAACTTGTAGCTTTAGCTGAACACTGTGCAGAGGTCACACTAAACTAACTTGTAGCTTTAGCTGAAGACTATGAGGAGGATGCACTACACTAACTTGTAGCTTTAGCTGAACTCTGTGCACTACACTAACTTGTAGCTTTAGCTGAACACTGTTCAGAGGACGCACTACACTAACTTGTAGCTTTAGCTGAACACTGTGCAGAGGTCGCACTACACTAACTTGTAGCTTTAGCTGAACACTGTGCAGAGGTCACACTAAACTAACTTGTAGCTTTAGCTGAAGACTATGAGGAGGATGCACTACACTAACTTGTAGCTTTAGCTGAACTCTGTGCACTACACTAACTTGTAGCTTTAGCTGAACACTGTTCAAAGGACGCACTGCAATAACTTGTAGCTTTAGCTGAACACTGTGCAGAGGTCACACTACACTAACTTGTAGCTTTAGCTGAACACTGTGAGGAGGACACACTACACTAACCTGTAGCTTTAGCTGAACACTGTGAGGAGGACGCACTGCACTAACTTGTAGCTTTAGCTGAACACTGTGCACTACACTAACATGTAGCTTTAGCTGAACACTGTTCAGAGGACGCACTACACTAACTTGTAGCTTTAGCTGAACACTGTTCAGTGGACGCACTACACTAACTTGTAGCTTTAGCTGAACACTGTGCACTACACTAACTTGTAGCTTGAGCTGAACACTGTTCAGAGGACGCACTACACTAACCTGTAGCTTTAGCTGAACACTGTGCAGAGGTCGCACTAAACTAACTTGTAGCTTTAGCTGAACACTGTGAGGAGGACGCACTACACGAACTTGTAGCTTTAGCTGAACACTGTGCACTACACTAACTAGTAGCTTTAGCTGAACACTGTTCAAAAGACGCACTACATTAACTTGCAGCTTTAGCTGAACACTGTGCAGAGGTCGCACTACACTAACTTGTAGCTTTAGCTGAAGACTGTGAGGAGGATGCACTACACTAACTTGTAGCTTTTGCTGAACTCTGTGCACTACACTAACTTGTAGCTTTAGCTGAACACTGTTCAGAGGACGCACTACACTAACTTGTAGCTTTAGCTGAACACTGTGCAGAGGTCGCACTACACTAACTTGTAGCTTTAGCTGAACACTGTTCAGAGGTCGCACTACACTAACTTGTAGCTTTAGCTGAACACTGTGCAGAGGTCACACTACACTAACTTGTAGCTTTAGCTGAACACTGTGAAGAGGACGCACTACACTAACTTGTAGCTTTAGCTGAACACTGTGCACTACACTAACTTGTAGCTTTAGCTGAACACTGTTCAAAGGACGCACTATATTAACTTGCAGTTTTAGCTGAACACTGTGCAGAGGTCACACTACACTAACTTGTAGCTTTAGCTGAACACTGTGCACTACACTAACTTGTAGCTTTAGCTGAACACTGTTCAGAGGACGCACTACACTAACTGGTAGCTTTAGCTGAACACTGTGCAGAGGTCGCACTACACTAACTTGTAGCTTTAGCTGAACACTGTGCAGAGGTCACACTAAACTAACTTGTAGCTTTAGCTGAAGACTGTGGAGGATGCACTACACTAACTTGTAGCTTTAGCTGAACACTGTGCACTACACTAACTAGTAGCTTTAGCTGAACACTGTTCAAAAGACGCACTACATTAACTTGCAGCTTTAGCTGAACACTGTGCAGAGGTCGCACTACACTAACTTGTAGCTTTAGCTGAAGACTGTGAGGAGGATGCACTACACTAACTTGTAGCTTTTGCTGAACTCTGTGCACTACACTAACTTGTAGCTTTAGCTGAACACTGTTCAGAGGACGCACTACACTAACTTGTAGCTTTAGCTGAACACTGTGCAGAGGTCGCACTACACTAACTTGTAGCTTTAGCTGAACACTGTTCAGAGGTCGCACTACACTAACTTGTAGCTTTAGCTGAACACTGTGCAGAGGTCACACTACACTAACTTGTAGCTTTAGCTGAACACTGTGAAGAGGACGCACTACACTAACTTGTAGCTTTAGCTGAACACTGTGCACTACACTAACTTGTAGCTTTAGCTGAACACTGTTCAAAGGACGCACTATATTAACTTGCAGTTTTAGCTGAACACTGTGCAGAGGTCACACTACACTAACTTGTAGCTTTAGCTGAACACTGTGCACTACACTAACTTGTAGCTTTAGCTGAACACTGTTCAGAGGACGCACTACACTAACTTGTAGCTTTAGCTGAACACTGTGCAGAGGTCACACTACACTAACTTGTAGCTTTAGCTGAACACTGTGCACTACACTAACTTGTAGCTTTAGCTGAACACTGTTCAGAGGACGCACTACACTAACTGGTAGCTTTAGCTGAACACTGTGCAGAGGTCGCACTACACTAACTTGTAGCTTTAGCTGAACACTGTGCAGAGGTCACACTAAACTAACTTGTAGCTTTAGCTGAAGACTGTGGAGGATGCACTACACTAACTTGTAGCTTTAGCTGAACTCTGTGCACTAAACTAACTTGTAGCTTTAGCTGAACACTGTTCAGAGGACGCACTACACGAACTTGTAGATTTAGCTGAACACTGTGCAGAGGTCACACTAAACTAACTTGTAGCTTTAGCTGAAGACTGTGAGGAAGATGCACTACACTAACTTGTAGCTTTAGCTGAACTCTGTGCACTACACTAACTTGTAGCTTTAGCTGAACACTGTTCAGAGGACGCACTACACTAACTTGTAGCTTTAGCTGAACACTGTGCAGAGGTCGCACAACACTAACTTGTAGCTTTAGCTGAACACTGTGCAGAGGTCACACTAAACTAACTTGTAGCTTTAGCTGAAGACTGTGAGGAGGATGCACTACACTAACTTGTAGCTTTAGCTGAACACTGTTCAAAGGACGCACTACATTAACTTGCAGTTTTAGCTGAACACTGTGCAGAGGTCACATTACACTAACTTGTAGCTTTAGCTGAACACTGTGCACTACACTAACTTGAAGCTTTAGCTGAACACTGTTCAGAGGACGCACTACACTAACTTGTAGCTTTAGCTGAACACTGTGCAGAGGTCGCACTACACTAACTTGTAGCTTTAGCTGAACACTGTGCAGAGGTCACACTACACTAACTTGTAGCTTTAGATGAAGACTGTGAGGTGGATGCACTACACTAACTTGTAGCTTTAGCTGAACTCTGTGCACTACACTAACTTGTAGCTTTAGCTGAACACTGTTCAGAGGACGCACTACACTAACTTGTAGCTTTAGCTGAACACTGTGCAGAGGTCGCACTACACTAACTTGTAGCTTTAGCTGAACACTGTGCAGAGGTCACACTAAACTAACTTGTAGCTTTAGCTGAAGACTGTGAGGAGGATGCACTACACTAACTTGTAGCTTTAGCTGAACACTGTACACTACACTAACTTGTAGCTTTAGCTGAACACTGTGAGGAGGACACACTACACTAACTTGTAGCTTTATCTGAACACTGTGAGGAGGACGCACTACACTAACTTGTAGCTTTAGCTGAACACTGTGCACTACACTAACGTGTAGCTTTAGCTGAACACTGTTCAGAGGACGGACTACACTAACTTGTAGCTTTAGCTGAACACTGTTCAGAGGATGCACTACACTAACTTGTAGCTTTAGCTGAACACTGTGCAAAGGTCGCACTAAACTAACTTGTAGCTTTAGCTGAACACTGTCAGGAGGACACACTACACTAACTTGTAGCTTTAGCTGAACACTGTTCAGAGAATGCACTACACTAACTTGTAGCTTTAGCTGAACACTGTGCATTACACTAACTGGTAGCTTTAGCTGAACACTGTTCAAAGGATGCACTACATTAACTTGCAGCTTTAGCTGAACACTGTGCAGAGGTCGCACTACAATAACTTGTAGCTTTAGCTGAACACTGTGAGGAGGACGCACTACACTAACTTGTAGCTTTAGCTAAACACTGTGAGGAGGATGCACTACACTAACTTGTAGCTTTAGCTGAACACTGTTCAAAGGACGCACTACATTAACTTGCAGCTTTAGCTGAACACTGTGCAGAGGTCGCACTACACTAACGTGTAGCTTTAGCTTAGCACTGTGCACTACACTAACTTGTAGCTTTAGCTGAACACTGTGCAGAGGTCGCACTACACTAACTTGTAGCTTTAGCTGAACACTGTGCAGAGGTCACACTAAACTAACTTGTAGCTTTAGCTGAAGACTGTGGAGGATGCACTACACTAACTTGTAGCTTTAGCTGAACACTGTGCACTACACAAACTTGTAGCTTTAGCTGAACACTGTTCAGAGGACGCACTACACTAACTTGTAGCTTTAGCTGAACACTGTGCAGAGGTCGCACTACACTAACTTGTAGCTTTAGCTAAACACTGTACACTACACTAACTTGTAGCTTTAGCTGAACACTGTTCAGAGGACGCACTACACTAACTTGTAGCTTTAGCTGAACACTGTGCAGAGGTCACACTAAACTAACTTGTAGCTTTAGCTGAAGACTGTGAGGAGGATGCACTACACTAACTTGTAGCTTTAGCTGAACTCTGTGCACTACACTAACTTGTAGCTTTAGCTGAACACTGTTCAGAGGACGCACTACACTAACTTGTAGCTTTAGCTGAACACTGTGCAGAGGTCGCACAACACTAATTTGTAGCTTTAGCTGAACACTGTGCAGAGGTCACACTAAACTAACTTGTAGCTTTAGCTGAAGACTGTGAGGAGGATGCACTACACTAACTTGTAGCTTTAGCTGAACACTGTTCAAAGGACGCACTACATTAACTTGCAGTTTTAGCTGAACACCGTGCAGAGGTCACACTACACTAACTTGTAGCTTTAGCTGAACACTGTGCACTACACTAACTTGTAGCTTTAGCTGAACACTGTTCAGAGGACGCACTACACTAACTTGTAGCTTTAGCTGAACACTGTGCAGAGGTCGCACTACACTAACTTGTAGCTTTAGCTGAACACTGTGCAGAGGTCACACTACACTAACTTGTAGCTTTAGCTGAAGACTGTGAGGAGGATGCACTACACTAACTTGTAGCTTTAGCTGAACTCTGTACACTACACTAACTTGTAGCTTTAGCTGAACACTGTGAGGAGGACACACTACACTAACTTGTAGCTTTAGCTGAACACTGTGAGGAGGACGCACTACACTAACTTGTAGCTTTAGCTGAACACTGTGCACTACACTAACGTGTAGCTTTAGCTGAACACTGTTCAGAGGACGGACTACACTAACTTGTAGCTTTAGCTGAACACTGTTCAGAGGACGCACTACACTAACTTGTAGCTTTAGCTGAACACTGTGCAGAGGTCGCAGAAAACTAACTTGTAGCTTTAGCTGAACACTGTCAGGAGGACACACTACACTAACTTGTAGCTTTAGCTGAACACTGTTCAGAGGATGCACTACACTAACTTGTAGCTTTAGCTGAACACTGTGCATTACACTAACTAGTAGCTTTAGCTGAACACTGTTCAAAGGATGCACTACATTAACTTGCAGCTTTAGCTGAACACTGTGCAGAGGTCGCACTCCAATAACTTGTAGCTTTAGCTGAACACTGTGAGGAGGACGCACTACACTAACTTGTAGCTTTAGCTAAACACTGTGAGGAGGACGCACTACACTAACTTGTAGCTTTAGCTGAACACTGTTCAAAGGACGCACTACATTAACTTGCAGCTTTAGCTGAACACTGTGCAGAGGTCGCACTACACTAACGTGTAGCTTTAGCTTAGCACTGTGCACTACACTAACTTGTAGCTTTAGCTGAACACTGTTCAGAGGACGCACTACACTAACTTGTAGCTTTAGCTGAACACTGTGCAGAGGTCGCACTACACTAACTTGTAGCTTTAGCTGAACACTGTGCAGAGGTCACACTAAACCAACTTGTAGCTTTAGCTGAAGACTGTGAGGAGGATGCACTACACTAACTTGTAGCTTTAGCTGAACTCTGTGCACTACACTAACTTGTAGCTTTAGCTGAACACTGTTCAGAGAACGCACTACACTAACTTGTAGCTTTAGCTGAACACTGTGCAGAGGTCGCACTACACTAACTTGTAGCTTTAGCTGAACACTGTACACTACACTAACTTGTAGCTTTAGTTGAACACTGTTCAGAGGACGCACTACACTAACTTGTAGCTTTAGCTGAACACTGTGCAGAGGTCACACTAAACTAACTTGTAGCTTTAGCTGAAGACTGAGGAGGATGCACTACACTAACTTGTAGCTTTAGCTGAACTCTGTGCACTACACTAACTTGTAGCTTTAGCTGAACACTGTTCAGAGGATGCACTACACTAACTTGTAGCTTTAGCTGAACACTGTGCAGAGGTCGCACTACACTAACTTGTAGCTTTAGCTGAACACTGTGAGGAGGACACAAGACACTAACTTGTAGCTTTAACTGAACACTGTGAGGAGAACGCACTGCACTAACTTGTAGCTTTAGCTGAACACTGTGCACTACACTAACATGTAGCTTTAGCTGAACACTGTTCAGAGGACGCACTACACTAACTTGGAGCTTTAGCTGAACACTGTTCAGTGGACGCACTACACTAACTTGGAGCTTTAGCTGAACACTGTGCACTACACTAACTTGTAGCTTGAGCTGAACACTGTTCAGAGGATGCACTGCACTAACTTGTAGCTTTAGCTGAACACTGTGCAGAGGTCGCACTAAACTAACTTGTAGCTTTAGCTGAACACTGTGAGAAGGACATACTACACTAACTTGTAGCTTTAGCTGAACACTGTTCAGAGGACGCACTACACGAACTTGTAGCTTTAGCTGAACACTGTGCACTACACTAACTAGTAGCTTTAGCTGAACACTGTTCAAAAGACGCACTACATTAACTTGCAGCTTTAGCTGAACTCTGTGCACTACACTAACTTGTAGCTTTAGCTGAACACTGTTCAGAGGACGCACTACACTAACTTGTAGCTTTAGCTGAACACTGTGCAGAGGTCGCACAACACTAACTTGTAGCTTTAGCTGAACACTGTGCAGAGGTCACACTAAACTAACTTGTAGCTTTAGCTGAAGACTGTGAGGAGGATGCACTACACTAACTTGTAGCTTTAGCTGAACACTGTTCAAAGGACGCACTACATTAACTTGCAGTTTTAGCTGAACACCGTGCAGAGGTCACACTACACTAACTTGTAGCTTTAGCTGAACACTGTGCACTACACTAACTTGTAGCTTTAGCTGAACACTGTTCAGAGGACGCACTACGCTAACTTGTAGCTTTAGCTGAACACTGTGCAGAGGTCGCACTACACTAACTTGTAGCTTTAGCTGAACACTGTGCAGAGGTCACACTACACTAACTTGTAGCTTTAGCTGAAGACTGTGAGGAGGATGCACTACACTAACTTGTAGCTTTAGCTGAACTCTGTGCACTACACTAACTTGTAGCTTTAGCTGAACACTGTTCAGAGGACGCACTACACTAACTTGTAGCTTTAGCTGAACACTGTGCAGAGGTCGCACAACACTAACTTGTAGCTTTAGCTGAACAATGTGCAGAGGTCACACTAAACTAACTTGTAGCTTTAGCTGAAGACTGTGAGGAGGATGCACTACACTAACTTGTAGCTTTAGCTGAACACTGTTCAAAGGACGCACTACATTAACTTGCAGTTTTAGCTGAACACTGTGCAGAGGTCACACTACACTAACTTGTAGCTTTAGCTGAACACTGTGCACTACACTAACTTGTAGCTTTAGCTGAACACTGTTCAGAGGACGCACTACACTAACTTGTAGCTTTAGCTGAACACTGTGCAGAGGTCGCACTACACTAACTTGTAGCTTTAGCTGAACACTGTGCAGAGGTCACACTACACTAACTTGTAGCTTTAGCTGAAGACTGTGAGGAGGATGCACTACACTAACTTGTAGCTTTAGCTGAACTCTGTGCACTACACTAACTTGTAGCTTTAGCTGAACACTGTTCAGAGGACGCACTACACTAACTTGTAGCTTTAGCTGAACACTGTGCAGAGGTCGCACTACACTAACTTGTAGCTTTAGCTGAACACTGTGCAGAGGTCACACTAAACTAACTTGTAGCTTTAGCTGAAGACTGAGAGGAGGATGCACTACACTAACTTGTAGCTTTAGCTGAACACTGTACACTACACTAACTTGTAGCTTTAGCTGAACACTGTGAGGAGGACACACTACACTAACTTGTAGCTTTAGCTGAACACTGTGAGGAGGACGCACTACACTAACTTGTAGCTTTAGCTGAACACTGTGCACTACACTAACGTGTAGCTTTAGCTGAACACTGTTCAGAGGACGGACTACACTAACTTGTAGCTTTAGCTGAACACTGTTCAGAGGACGCACTACACTAACTTGTAGCTTTAGCTGAACACTGTGCAGAGGTCGCAGTAAACTAACTTGTAGCTTTAGCTGAACACTGTCAGGAGGACACACTACACTAACTTGTAGCTTTAGCTGAACACTGTTCAGAGGATGCACTACACTAACTTGTAGCTTTAGCTGAACACTGTGCATTACACTAACTAGTAGCTTTAGCTGAACACTGTTCAAAGGATGCACTACATTAACTTGCAGCTTTAGCTGAACACTGTGCAGAGGTCGCACTCCAATAACTTGTAGCTTTAGCTGAACACTGTGAGGAGGACGCACTACACTAACTTGTAGCTTTAGCTAAACACTGTGAGGAGGACGCACTACACTAACTTGTAGCTTTAGCTGAACACTGTTCAAAGGACGCACTACATTAACTTGCAGCTTTAGCTGAACACTGTGCAGAGGTCGCACTACACTAACGTGTAGCTTTAGCTTAGCACTGTGCACTACACTAACTTGTAGCTTTAGCTGAACACTGTTCAGAGGACGCACTACACTAACTTGTAGCTTTAGCTGAACACTGTGCAGAGGTCGCACTACACTAACATGTAGCTTTAGCTGAACACTGTTCAGAGGACGCACTACACTAACTTGGAGCTTTAGCTGAACACTGTTCAGTGGACGCACTACACTAACTTGGAGCTTTAGCTGAACACTGTGCACTACACTAACTTGTAGCTTGAGCTGAACACTGTTCAGAGGACACACTGCACTAACTTGTAGCTTTAGCTGAACACTGTGCAGAGGTCGCACTAAACTAACTTGTAGCTTTAGCTGAACACTGTGAGGAGGACACACTACACTAACTTGTAGCTTTAGCTGAAAACTGTTCAGAGGACGCACTACACGAACTTGTAGCTTTAGCTGAACACTGTGCACTACACTAACTAGTAGCTTTAGCTGAACACTGTTCAAAAGACGCACTACATTAACTTGCAGCTTTAGCTGAACTCTGTGCACTACACTAACTTGTAGCTTTAGCTGAACACTGTTCAGAGGACGCACTACACTAACTTGTAGCTTTAGCTGAACACTGTGCAGAGGTCGCACAACACTAACTTGTAGCTTTAGCTGAACACTGTGCAGAGGTCACACTAAACTAACTTGTAGCTTTAGCTGAAGACTGTGAGGAGGATGCACTACACTAACTTGTAGCTTTAGCTGAACACTGTTCAAAGGACGCACTACATTAACTTGCAGTTTTAGCTGAACACCGTGCAGAGGTCACACTACACTAACTTGTAGCTTTAGCTGAACACTGTGCACTACACTAACTTGTAGCTTTAGCTGAACACTGTTCAGAGGACGCACTACACTAACTTGTAGCTTTAGCTGAACACTGTGCAGAGGTCACACTACACTAACTTGTAGCTTTAGCTGAACACTGTGCAGAGGTCACACTACACTAACTTGTAGCTTTAGCTGAAGACTGTGAGGAGGATGCACTACACTAACTTGTAGCTTTAGCTGAACTCTGTGCACTACACTAACTTGTAGCTTTAGCTGAACACTGTTCAGAGGACGCACTACACTAACTTGTAGCTTTAGCTGAACACTGTGCAGAGGTCGCACTACACTAACTTGTAGCTTTAGCTGAACACTGTGCAGAGGTCACACTAAACTAACTTGTAGCTTTAGCTGAAGACTGAGAGGAGGATGCACTACACTAACTTGTAGCTTTAGCTGAACACTGTACACTACACTAACTTGTAGCTTTAGCTGAACACTGTGAGGAGGACACACTACACTAACTTGTAGCTTTAGCTGAACACTGTGAGGAGGACGCACTACACTAACTTGTAGCTTTAGCTGAACACTGTGCACTACACTAACGTGTAGCTTTAGCTGAACACTGTTCAGAGGACGGACTACACTAACTTGTAGCTTTAGCTGAACACTGTTCAGAGGACGCACTACACTACTTGTAGCTTTAGCTGAACACTGTGCAGAGGTCGCAGTAAACTAACTTGTAGCTTTAGCTGAACACTGTCAGGAGGACACACTACACTAACTTGTAGCTTTAGCTGAACACTGTTCAGAGGATGCACTACACTAACTTGTAGCTTTAGCTGAACACTGTGCATTACACTAACTAGTAGCTTTAGCTGAACACTGTTCAAAGGATGCACTACATTAACTTGCAGCTTTAGCTGAACACTGTGCAGAGGTCGCACTCCAATAACTTGTAGCTTTAGCTGAACACTGTGAGGAGGACGCACTACACTAACTTGTAGCTTTAGCTAAACACTGTGAGGAGGACGCACTACACTAACTTGTAGCTTTAGCTGAACACTGTTCAAAGGACGCACTACATTAACTTGCAGCTTTAGCTGAACACTGTGCAGAGGTCGCACTACACTAACGTGTAGCTTTAGCTTAGCACTGTGCACTACACTAACTTGTAGCTTTAGCTGAACACTGTTCAGAGGACGCACTACACTAACTTGTAGCTTTAGCTGAACACTGTGCAGAGGTCGCACTACACTAACTTGTAGCTTTAGCTGAACACTGTGCAGAGGTCACACTAAACCAACTTGTAGCTTTAGCTGAAGACTGTGAGGAGGATGCACTACACTAACTTGTAGCTTTAGCTGAACTCTGTGCACTACACTAACTTGTAGCTTTAGCTGAACACTGTTCAGAGAACGCACTACACTAACTTGTAGCTTTAGCTGAACACTGTGCAGAGGTCGCACTACACTAACTTGTAGCTTTAGCTGAACACTGTACACTACACTAACTTGTAGCTTTAGTTGAACACTGTTCAGAGGACGCACTACACTAACTTGTAGCTTTAGCTGAACACTGTGCAGAGGTCACACTAAACTAACTTGTAGCTTTAGCTGAAGACTGAGGAGGATGCACTACACTAACTTGTAGCTTTAGCTGAACTCTGTGCACTACACTAACTTGTAGCTTTAGCTGAACACTGTTCAGAGGACGCACTACACTAACTTGTAGCTTTAGCTGAACACTGTGCAGAGGTCGCACTACACTAACTTGTAGCTTTAGCTGAACACTGGGAGGAGGACACAATACACTAACTTGTAGCTTTAACTGAACACTGTGAGGAGGACGCACTGCACTAACTTGTAGCTTTAGCTGAACACTGTGCACTACACTAACATGTAGCTTTAGCTGAACACTGTTCAGAGGACGCACTACACTAACTTGGAGCTTTAGCTGAACACTGTTCAGTGGACGCACTACACTAACTTGGAGCTTTAGCTGAACACTGTGCACTACACTAACTTGTAGCTTGAGCTGAACACTGTTCAGAGGACGCACTGCACTAACTTGTAGCTTTAGCTGAACACTGTGCAGAGGTCGCACTAAACTAACTTGTAGCTTTAGCTGAACACTGTGAGGAGGACACACTACACTAACTTGTAGCTTTAGCTGAACACTGTTCAGAGGACGCACTACACGAACTTGTAGCTTTAGCTGAACACTGTGCACTACACTAACTAGTAGCTTTAGCTGAACACTGTTCAAAAGACGCACTACATTAACTTGCAGCTTTAGCTGAACACTGTGCAGAGGTCGCACTACACTAACTTGTAGCTTTAGCTGAACACTGTGAGGAGGACGCACTACACTAACTTGTAGCTTTAGCTGAACACTGTGAGGAGGACGCACTACACTAACTTGTAGCTTTAGCTGAACACTGTTCAAAGGACGCACTACATTAACTTGCAGTTTTAGCTGAACCCTGTGCAGAGGTCGCACTACACTAACTTGTAGCTTTAGCTGAACACTGTGCACTACACTAACTTGTAGCTTTAGCTGAACACTGTTCAGAGGACGCACTACACTAACTTGTAGCTTTAGCTGAACACTGTGCAGAGGTCGCACTACACTAACTTGTAGCTTTAGCTGAACACTGTGCAGAGGTCACACTAAACTAACTTGTAGCTTTAGCTGAAGACTGTGAGGAGGATGCACTACACTAACTTGTAGCTTTAGCTGAACTCTGTGCACTACACTAACTTGTAGCTTTAGCTGAACACTGTTCAGAGGACGCACTACACTAACTTGTAGCTTTAGCTGAACACTGTGCAGAGGTCGCACTACACTAACTTGTAGCTTTAGCTGAACACTGTGCACTACACTAACTTGTAGATTTAGCTGAACACTGTTCAGAGCACGCACTACACTAACTTCTAGCTTTAGCTGAACACTGTGCAGAGGTCACACTAAACTAACTTGTAGCTTTAGCTGAAGACTGTGGAGGATGCACTACACTAACTTGTAGCTTTAGCTGAACTCTGTGCACTACACTAACTTGTAGCTTTAGCTGAACACTGTTCAGAGGACGCACTACACTAACTTGTAGCTTTAGCTGAACACTGTGCAGAGGTCGCACTACACTAACTTGTAGCTTTAGCTAAACACTGTACACTACACTAACTTGTAGCTTTAGCTGAACACTGTTCAGAGGACGCACTACACTAACTTGTAGCTTTAGCTGAACACTGTGCAGAGGTCACACTAAACTAACTTGTAGCTTTAGCTGAAGACTGTGAGGAGGATGCACTACACTAACTTGTAGCTTTAGCTGAACTCTGTGCACTACACTAACTTGTAGCTTTAGCTGAACACTGTTCAGAGGACGCACTACACTAACTTGTAGCTTTAGCTGAACACTGTGCAGAGGTCGCACTACACTAACTTGTAGCTTTAGCTGAACACTGTGCAGAGGTCACACTAAACTAACTTGTAGCTTTAGCTGAAGACTATGAGGAGGATGCACTACACTAACTTGTAGCTTTAGCTGAACTCTGTGCACTACACTAACTTGTAGCTTTAGCTGAACACTGTTCAAAGGACGCACTGCAATAACTTGTAGCTTTAGCTGAACACTGTGCAGAGGTCACACTACACTAACTTGTAGCTTTAGCTGAACACTGTGAGGAGGACACACTACACTAACATGTAGCTTTAGCTGAACACTGTGAGGAGGACGCACTGCACTAACTTGTAGCTTTAGCTGAACACTGTGCACTACACTAACATGTAGCTTTAGCTGAACACTGTTCAGAGGACGCACTACACTAACTTGTAGCTTTAGCTGAACACTGTTCAGTGGACGCACTACACTAACTTGTAGCTTTAGCTGAACACTGTGCACTACACTAACTTGTAGCTTGAGCTGAACACTGTTCAGAGGACGCACTACACTAACCTGTAGCTTTAGCTGAACACTGTGCAGAGGTCGCACTAAACTAACTTGTAGCTTTAGCTGAACACTGTGAGGAGGACGCACTACACGAACTTGTAGCTTTAGCTGAACACTGTGCACTACACTAACTAGTAGCTTTAGCTGAACACTGTTCAAAAGACGCACTACATTAACTTGCAGCTTTAGCTGAACACTGTGCAGAGGTCGCACTACACTAACTTGTAGCTTTAGCTGAAGACTGTGAGGAGGATGCACTACACTAACTTGTAGCTTTTGCTGAACTCTGTGCACTACACTAACTTGTAGCTTTAGCTGAACACTGTTCAGAGGACGCACTACACTAACTTGTAGCTTTAGCTGAACACTGTGCAGAGGTCGCACTACACTAACTTGTAGCTTTAGCTGAACACTGTTCAGAGGTCGCACTACACTAACTTGTAGCTTTAGCTGAACACTGTGCAGAGGTCACACTACACTAACTTGTAGCTTTAGCTGAACACTGTGAAGAGGACGCACTACACTAACTTGTAGCTTTAGCTGAACACTGTGCACTACACTAACTTGTAGCTTTAGCTGAACACTGTTCAAAGGACGCACTATATTAACTTGCAGTTTTAGCTGAACACTGTGCAGAGGTCACACTACACTAACTTGTAGCTTTAGCTGAACACTGTGCACTACACTAACTTGTAGCTTTAGCTGAACACTGTTCAGAAAACGCACTACACTAACTGGTAGCTTTAGCTGAACACTGTGCAGAGGTCGCACTACACTAACTTGTAGCTTTAGCTGAACACTGTGCAGAGGTCACACTAAACTAACTTGTAGCTTTAGCTGAAGACTGTGGAGGATGCACTACACTAACTTGTAGCTTTAGCTGAACACTGTGCACTACACTAACTAGTAGCTTTAGCTGAACACTGTTCAAAAGACGCACTACATTAACTTGCAGCTTTAGCTGAACACTGTGCAGAGGTCGCACTACACTAACTTGTAGCTTTAGCTGAAGACTGTGAGGAGGATGCACTACACTAACTTGTAGCTTTTGCTGAACTCTGTGCACTACACTAACTTGTAGCTTTAGCTGAACACTGTTCAGAGGACGCACTACACTAACTTGTAGCTTTAGCTGAACACTGTGCAGAGGTCGCACTACACTAACTTGTAGCTTTAGCTGAACACTGTTCAGAGGTCGCACTACACTAACTTGTAGCTTTAGCTGAACACTGTGCAGAGGTCACACTACACTAACTTGTAGCTTTAGCTGAACACTGTGAAGAGGACGCACTACACTAACTTGTAGCTTTAGCTGAACACTGTGCACTACACTAACTTGTAGCTTTAGCTGAACACTGTTCAAAGGACGCACTATATTAACTTGCAGTTTTAGCTGAACACTGTGCAGAGGTCACACTACACTAACTTGTAGCTTTAGCTGAACACTGTGCACTACACTAACTTGTAGCTTTAGCTGAACACTGTTCAGAGGACGCACTACACTAACTTGTAGCTTTAGCTGAACACTGTGCAGAGGTCACACTACACTAACTTGTAGCTTTAGCTGAACACTGTGCACTACACTAACTTGTAGCTTTAGCTGAACACTGTTCAGAGGACGCACTACACTAACTGGTAGCTTTAGCTGAACACTGTGCAGAGGTCGCACTACACTAACTTGTAGCTTTAGCTGAACACTGTGCAGAGGTCACACTAAACTAACTTGTAGCTTTAGCTGAAGACTGTGGAGGATGCACTACACTAACTTGTAGCTTTAGCTGAACTCTGTGCACTAAACTAACTTGTAGCTTTAGCTGAACACTGTTCAGAGGACGCACTACACGAACTTGTAGCTTTAGCTGAACACTGTGCAGAGGTCACACTAAACTAACTTGTAGCTTTAGCTGAAGACTGTGAGGAAGATGCACTACACTAACTTGTAGCTTTAGCTGAACTCTGTGCACTACACTAACTTGTAGCTTTAGCTGAACACTGTTCAGAGGACGCACTACACTAACTTGTAGCTTTAGCTGAACACTGTGCAGAGGTCGCACAACACTAACTTGTAGCTTTAGCTGAACACTGTGCAGAGGTCACACTAAACTAACTTGTAGCTTTAGCTGAAGACTGTGAGGAGGATGCACTACACTAACTTGTAGCTTTAGCTGAACACTGTTCAAAGGACGCACTACATTAACTTGCAGTTTTAGCTGAACACTGTGCAGAGGTCACATTACACTAACTTGTAGCTTTAGCTGAACACTGTGCACTACACTAACTTGAAGCTTTAGCTGAACACTGTTCAGAGGACGCACTACACTAACTTGTAGCTTTAGCTGAACACTGTGCAGAGGTCGCACTACACTAACTTGTAGCTTTAGCTGAACACTGTGCAGAGGTCACACTACACTAACTTGTAGCTTTAGATGAAGACTGTGAGGAGGATGCACTACACTAACTTGTAGCTTTAGCTGAACTCTGTGCACTACACTAACTTGTAGCTTTAGCTGAACACTGTTCAGAGGACGCACTACACTAACTTGTAGCTTTAGCTGAACACTGTGCAGAGGTCGCACTACACTAACTTGTAGCTTTAGCTGAACACTGTGCAGAGGTCACACTAAACTAACTTGTAGCTTTAGCTGAAGACTGTGAGGAGGATGCACTACACTAACTTGTAGCTTTAGCTGAACACTGTACACTACACTAACTTGTAGCTTTAGCTGACCACTGTGAGGAGGACACACTACACTAACTTGTAGCTTTATCTGAACACTGTGAGGAGGACGCACTACACTAACTTGTAGCTTTAGCTGAACACTGTGCACTACACTAACGTGTAGCTTTAGCTGAACACTGTTCAGAGGACGGACTACACTAACTTGTAGCTTTAGCTGAACACTGTTCAGAGGATGCACTACACTAACTTGTAGCTTTAGCTGAACACTGTGCAAAGGTCGCACTAAACTAACTTGTAGCTTTAGCTGAACACTGTCAGGAGGACACACTACACTAACTTGTAGCTTTAGCTGAACACTGTTCAGAGAATGCACTACACTAACTTGTAGCTTTAGCTGAACACTGTGCATTACACTAACTGGTAGCTTTAGCTGAACACTGTTCAAAGGATGCACTACATTAACTTGCAGCTTTAGCTGAACACTGTGCAGAGGTCGCACTACAATAACTTGTAGCTTTAGCTGAACACTGTGAGGAGGACGCACTACACTAACTTGTAGCTTTAGCTAAACACTGTGAGGAGGATGCACTACACTAACTTGTAGCTTTAGCTGAACACTGTTCAAAGGACGCACTACATTAACTTGCAGCTTTAGCTGAACACTGTGCAGAGGTCGCACTACACTAACGTGTAGCTTTAGCTTAGCACTGTGCACTACACTAACTTGTAGCTTTAGCTGAACACTGTGCAGAGGTCGCACTACACTAACTTGTAGCTTTAGCTGAACACTGTGCAGAGGTCACACTAAACTAACTTGTAGCTTTAGCTGAAGACTGTGGAGGATGCACTACACTAACTTGTAGCTTTAGCTGAACTCTGTGCACTACACAAACTTGTAGCTTTAGCTGAACACTGTTCAGAGGACGCACTACACTAACTTGTAGCTTTAGCTGAACACTGTGCAGAGGTCGCACTACACTAACTTGTAGCTTTAGCTAAACACTGTACACTACACTAACTTGTAGCTTTAGCTGAACACTGTTCAGAGGACGCACTACACTAACTTGTAGCTTTAGCTGAACACTGTGCAGAGGTCACACTAAACTAACTTGTAGCTTTAGCTGAAGACTGTGAGGAGGATGCACTACACTAACTTGTAGCTTTAGCTGAACTCTGTGCACTACACTAACTTGTAGCTTTAGCTGAACACTGTTCAGAGGACGCACTACACTAACTTGTAGCTTTAGCTGAACACTGTGCAGAGGTCGCACAACACTAACTTGTAGCTTTAGCTGAACACTGTGCAGAGGTCACACTAAACTAACTTGTAGCTTTAGCTGAAGACTGTGAGGAGGATGCACTACACTAACTTGTAGCTTTAGCTGAACACTGTTCAAAGGACGCACTACATTAACTTGCAGTTTTAGCTGAACACCGTGCAGAGGTCACACTACACTAACTTGTAGCTTTAGCTGAACACTGTGCACTACACTAACTTGTAGCTTTAGCTGAACACTGTTCAGAGGACGCACTACACTAACTTGTAGCTTTAGCTGAACACTGTGCAGAGGTCGCACTACACTAACTTGTAGCTTTAGCTGAACACTGTGCAGAGGTCACACTACACTAACTTGTAGCTTTAGCTGAAGACTGTGAGGAGGATGCACTACACTAACTTGTAGCTTTAGCTGAACTCTGTACACTACACTAACTTGTAGCTTTAGCTGAACACTGTGAGGAGGACACACTACACTAACTTGTAGCTTTAGCTGAACACTGTGAGGAGGACGCACTACACTAACTTGTAGCTTTAGCTGAACACTGTGCACTACACTAACGTGTAGCTTTAGCTGAACACTGTTCAGAGGACGGACTACACTAACTTGTAGCTTTAGCTGAACACTGTTCAGAGGACGCACTACACTAACTTGTAGCTTTAGCTGAACACTGTGCAGAGGTCGCAGAAAACTAACTTGTAGCTTTAGCTGAACACTGTCAGGAGGACACACTACACTAACTTGTAGCTTTAGCTGAACACTGTTCAGAGGATGCACTACACTAACTTGTAGCTTTAGCTGAACACTGTGCATTACACTAACTAGTAGCTTTAGCTGAACACTGTTCAAAGGATGCACTACATTAACTTGCAGCTTTAGCTGAACACTGTGCAGAGGTCGCACTCCAATAAATTGTAGCTTTAGCTGAACACTGTGAGGAGGACGCACTACACTAACTTGTAGCTTTAGCTAAACACTGTGAGGAGGACGCACTACACTAACTTGTAGCTTTAGCTGAACACTGTTCAAAGGACGCACTACATTAACTTGCAGCTTTAGCTGAACACTGTGCAGAGGTCGCACTACACTAACGTGTAGCTTTAGCTTAGCACTGTGCACTACACTAACTTGTAGCTTTAGCTGAACACTGTTCAGAGGACGCACTACACTAACTTGTAGCTTTAGCTGAACACTGTGCAGAGGTCGCACTACACTAACTTGTAGCTTTAGCTGAACACTGTGCAGAGGTCACACTAAACCAACTTGTAGCTTTAGCTGAAGACTGTGAGGAGGATGCACTACACTAACTTGTAGCTTTAGCTGAACTCTGTGCACTACACTAACTTGTAGCTTTAGCTGAACACTGTTCAGAGAACGCACTACACTAACTTGTAGCTTTAGCTGAACACTGTGCAGAGGTCGCACTACACTAACTTGTAGCTTTAGCTGAACACTGTACACTACACTAACTTGTAGCTTTAGTTGAACACTGTTCAGAGGACGCACTACACTAACTTGTAGCTTTAGCTGAACACTGTGCAGAGGTCACACTAAACTAACTTGTAGCTTTAGCTGAAGACTGAGGAGGATGCACTACACTAACTTGTAGCTTTAGCTGAACTCTGTGCACTACACTAACTTGTAGCTTTAGCTGAACACTGTTCAGAGGATGCACTACACTAACTTGTAGCTTTAGCTGAACACTGTGCAGAGGTCGCACTACACTAACTTGTAGCTTTAGCTGAACACTGTGAGGAGGACACAAGACACTAACTTGTAGCTTTAACTGAACACTGTGAGGAGGACGCACTGCACTAACTTGTAGCTTTAGCTGAACACTGTGCACTACACTAACATGTAGCTTTAGCTGAACACTGTTCAGAGGATGCACTACACTAACTTGGAGCTTTAGCTGAACACTGTTCAGTGGACGCACTACACTAACTTGGAGCTTTAGCTGAACACTGTGCACTACACTAACTTGTAGCTTGAGCTGAACACTGTTCAGAGGACGCACTGCACTAACTTGTAGCTTTAGCTGAACACTGTGCAGAGGTCGCACTAAACTAACTTGTAGCTTTAGCTGAACACTGTGAGAAGGACACACTACACTAACTTGTAGCTTTAGCTGAACACTGTTCAGAGGACGCACTACACGAACTTGTAGCTTTAGCTGAACACTGTGCACTACACTAACTAGTAGCTTTAGCTGAACACTGTTCAAAAGACGCACTACATTAACTTGCAGCTTTAGCTGAACTCTGTGCACTACACTAACTTGTAGCTTTAGCTGAACACTGTTCAGAGGACGCACTACACTAACTTGTAGCTTTAGCTGAACACTGTGCAGAGGTCGCACAACACTAACTTGTAGCTTTAGCTGAACACTGTGCAGAGGTCACACTAAACTAACTTGTAGCTTTAGCTGAAGACTGTGAGGAGGATGCACTACACTAACTTGTAGCTTTAGCTGAACACTGTTCAAAGGACGCACTACATTAACTTGCAGTTTTAGCTGAACACCGTGCAGAGGTCACACTACACTAACTTGTAGCTTTAGCTGAACACTGTGCACTACACTAACTTGTAGCTTTAGCTGAACACTGTTCAGAGGACGCACTACGCTAACTTGTAGCTTTAGCTGAACACTGTGCAGAGGTCGCACTACACTAACGTGTAGCTTTAGCTGAACACTGTGCAGAGGTCACACTACACTAACTTGTAGCTTTAGCTGAAGACTGTGAGGAGGATGCACTACACTAACTTGTAGCTTTAGCTGAACTCTGTGCACTACACTAACTTGTAGCTTTAGCTGAACACTGTTCAGAGGACGCACTACACTAACTTGTAGCTTTAGCTGAACACTGTGCAGAGGTCGCACAACACTAACTTGTAGCTTTAGCTGAACAATGTGCAGAGGTCACACTAAACTAACTTGTAGCTTTAGCTGAAGACTGTGAGGAGGATGCACTACACTAACTTGTAGCTTTAGCTGAACACTGTTCAAAGGACGCACTACATTAACTTGCAGTTTTAGCTGAACACTGTGCAGAGGTCACACTACACTAACTTGTAGCTTTAGCTGAACACTGTGCACTACACTAACTTGTAGCTTTAGCTGAACACTGTTCAGAGGACGCACTACACTAACTTGTAGCTTTAGCTGAACACTGTGCAGAGGTCGCACTACACTAACTTGTAGCTTTAGCTGAACACTGTGCAGAGGTCACACTACACTAACTTGTAGCTTTAGCTGAAGACTGTGAGGAGGATGCACTACACTAACTTGTAGCTTTAGCTGAACTCTGTGCACTACACTAACTTGTAGCTTTAGCTGAACACTGTTCAGAGGACGCACTACACTAACTTGTAGCTTTAGCTGAACACTGTGCAGAGGTCGCACTACACTAACTTGTAGCTTTAGCTGAACACTGTGCAGAGGTCACACTAAACTAACTTGTAGCTTTAGCTGAAGACTGAGAGGAGGATGCACTACACTAACTTGTAGCTTTAGCTGAACACTGTACACTACACTAACTTGTAGCTTTAGCTGAACACTGTGAGGAGGACACACTACACTAACTTGTAGCTTTAGCTGAACACTGTGCAGAGGTCGCACTACACTAACTTGTAGCTTTAGCTGAACACTGGGAGGAGGACACAATACACTAACTTGTAGCTTTAACTGAACACTGTGAGGAGGACGCACTGCACTAACTTGTAGCTTTAGCTGAACACTGTGCACTACACTAACATGTAGCTTTAGCTGAACACTGTTCAGAGGACGCACTACACTAACTTGGAGCTTTAGCTGAACACTGTTCAGTGGACGCACTACACTAACTTGGAGCTTTAGCTGAACACTGTGCACTACACTAACTTGTAGCTTGAGCTGAACACTGTTCAGAGGACGCACTGCACTAACTTGTAGCTTTAGCTGAACACTGTGCAGAGGTCGCACTAAACTAACTTGTAGCTTTAGCTGAACACTGTGAGGAGGACACACTACACTAACTTGTAGCTTTAGCTGAACACTGTTCAGAGGACGCACTACACGAACTTGTAGCTTTAGCTGAACACTGTGCACTACACTAACTAGTAGCTTTAGCTGAACACTGTTCAAAAGACGCACTACATTAACTTGCAGCTTTAGCTGAACACTGTGCAGAGGTCGCACTACACTAACTTGTAGCTTTAGCTGAACACTGTGAGGAGGACGCACTACACTAACTTGTAGCTTTAGCTGAACACTGTGAGGAGGACGCACTACACTAACTTGTAGCTTTAGCTGAACACTGTTCAAAGGACGCACTACATTAACTTACAGTTTTAGCTGAACCCTGTGCAGAGGTCGCACTACACTAACTTGTAGCTTTAGCTGAACACTGTGCACTACACTAACTTGTAGCTTTAGCTGAACACTGTTCAGAGGACGCACTACACTAACTTGTAGCTTTAGCTGAACACTGTGCAGAGGTCGCACTACACTAACTTGTAGCTTTAGCTGAACACTGTGCAGAGGTCACACTAAACTAACTTGTAGCTTTAGCTGAAGACTGTGAGGAGGATGCACTACACTAACTTGTAGCTTTAGCTGAACTCTGTGCACTACACTAACTTGTAGCTTTAGCTGAACACTGTTCAGAGGACGCACTACACTAACTTGTAGCTTTAGCTGAACACTGTGCAGAGGTCGCACTACACTAACTTGTAGCTTTAGCTGAACACTGTGCACTACACTAACTTGTAGATTTAGCTGAACACTGTTCAGAGCACGCACTACACTAACTTCTAGCTTTAGCTGAACACTGTGCAGAGGTCACACTAAACTAACTTGTAGCTTTAGCTGAAGACTGTGGAGGATGCACTACACTAACTTGTAGCTTTAGCTGAACTCTGTGCACTACACTAACTTGTAGCTTTAGCTGAACACTGTTCAGAGGACGCACTACACTAACTTGTAGCTTTAGCTGAACACTGTGCAGAGGTCGCACTACACTAACTTGTAGCTTTAGCTAAACACTGTACACTACACTAACTTGTAGCTTTAGCTGAACACTGTTCAGAGGACGCACTACACTAACTTGTAGCTTTAGCTGAACACTGTGCAGAGGTCACACTAAACTAACTTGTAGCTTTAGCTGAAGACTGTGAGGAGGATGCACTACACTAACTTGTAGCTTTAGCTGAACTCTGTGCACTACACTAACTTGTAGCTTTAGCTGAACACTGTTCAGAGGACGCACTACACTAACTTGTAGCTTTAGCTGAACACTGTGCAGAGGTCGCACAACACTAACTTGTAGCTTTAGCTGAACAATGTGCAGAGGTCACACTAAACTAACTTGTAGCTTTAGCTGAAGACTGTGAGGAGGATGCACTACACTAACTTGTAGCTTTAGCTGAACACTGTTCAAAGGACGCACTACATTAACTTGCAGTTTTAGCTGAACACTGTGCAGAGGTCACACTACACTAACTTGTAGCTTTAGCTGAACACTGTGCATTACACTAACTAGTAGCTTTAGCTGAACACTGTTCAAAGGATGCACTACATTAACTTGCAGCTTTAGCTGAACACTGTGCAGAGGTCGCACTCCAATAACTTGTAGCTTTAGCTGAACACTGTGAGGAGGACGCACTACACTAACTTGTAGCTTTAGCTAAACACTGTGAGGAGGACGCACTACACTAACTTGTAGCTTTAGCTGAACACTGTTCAAAGGACGCACTACATTAACTTGCAGCTTTAGCTGAACACTGTGCAGAGGTCGCACTACACTAACGTGTAGCTTTAGCTTAGCACTGTGCACTACACTAACTTGTAGCTTTAGCTGAACACTGTTCAGAGGACGCACTACACTAACTTGTAGCTTTAGCTGAACACTGTGCAGAGGTCGCACTACACTAACATGTAGCTTTAGCTGAACACTGTTCAGAGGACGCACTACACTAACTTGGAGCTTTAGCTGAACACTGTTCAGTGGACGCACTACACTAACTTGGAGCTTTAGCTGAACACTGTGCACTACACTAACTTGTAGCTTGAGCTGAACACTGTTCAGAGGACACACTGCACTAACTTGTAGCTTTAGCTGAACACTGTGCAGAGGTCGCACTAAACTAACTTGTAGCTTTAGCTGAACACTGTGAGGAGGACACACTACACTAACTTGTAGCTTTAGCTGAACACTGTTCAGAGGACGCACTACACGAACTTGTAGCTTTAGCTGAACACTGTGCACTACACTAACTAGTAGCTTTAGCTGAACACTGTTCAAAAGACGCACTACATTAACTTGCAGCTTTAGCTGAACTCTGTGCACTACACTAACTTGTAGCTTTAGCTGAACACTGTTCAGAGGACGCACTACACTAACTTGTAGCTTTAGCTGAACACTGTGCAGAGGTCGCACAACACTAACTTGTAGCTTTAGCTGAACACTGTGCAGAGGTCACACTAAACTAACTTGTAGCTTTAGCTGAAGACTGTGAGGAGGATGCACTACACTAACTTGTAGCTTTAGCTGAACACTGTTCAAAGGACGCACTATATTAACTTGCAGTTTTAGCTGAACACCGTGCAGAGGTCACACTACACTAACTTGTAGCTTTAGCTGAACACTGTGCACTACACTAACTTGTAGCTTTAGCTGAACACTGTTCAGAGGACGCACTACACTAACTTGTAGCTTTAGCTGAACACTGTGCAGAGGTCGCACTACACTAACTTGTAGCTTTAGCTGAACACTGTGCAGAGGTCACACTACACTAACTTGTAGCTTTAGCTGAAGACTGTGAGGAGGATGCACTACACTAACTTGTAGCTTTAGCTGAACTCTGTGCACTACACTAACTTGTAGCTTTAGCTGAACACTGTTCAGAGGACGCACTACACTAACTTGTAGCTTTAGCTGAACACTGTGCAGAGGTCGCACTACACTAACTTGTAGCTTTAGCTGAACACTGTGCAGAGGTCACACTAAACTAACTTGTAGCTTTAGCTGAAGACTGAGAGGAGGATGCACTACACTAACTTGTAGCTTTAGCTGAACACTGTACACTACACTAACTTGTAGCTTTAGCTGAACACTGTGAGGAGGACACACTACACTAACTTGTAGCTTTAGCTGAACACTGTGAGGAGGACGCACTACACTAACTTGTAGCTTTAGCTGAACACTGTGCACTACACTAACGTGTAGCTTTAGCTGAACACTGTTCAGAGGACGGACTACACTAACTTGTAGCTTTAGCTGAACACTGTTCAGAGGACGCACTACACTAACTTGTAGCTTTAGCTGAACACTGTGCAGAGGTCGCAGTAAACTAACTTGTAGCTTTAGCTGAACACTGTCAGGAGGACACACTACACTAACTTGTAGCTTTAGCTGAACACTGTTCAGAGGATGCACTACACTAACTTGTAGCTTTAGCTGAACACTGTGCATTACACTAACTAGTAGCTTTAGCTGAACACTGTTCAAAGGATGCACTACATTAACTTGCAGCTTTAGCTGAACACTGTGCAGAGGTCGCACTCCAATAACTTGTAGCTTTAGCTGAACACTGTGAGGAGGACGCACTACACTAACTTGTAGCTTTAGCTAAACACTGTGAGGAGGACGCACTACACTAACTTGTAGCTTTAGCTGAACACTGTTCAAAGGACGCACTACATTAACTTGCAGCTTTAGCTGAACACTGTGCAGAGGTCGCACTACACTAACGTGTAGCTTTAGCTTAGCACTGTGCACTACACTAACTTGTAGCTTTAGCTGAACACTGTTCAGAGGACGCACTACACTAACTTGTAGCTTTAGCTGAACACTGTGCAGAGGTCGCACTACACTAACTTGTAGCTTTAGCTGAACACTGTGCAGAGGTCACACTAAACCAACTTGTAGCTTTAGCTGAAGACTGTGAGGAGGATGCACTACACTAACTTGTAGCTTTAGCTGAACTCTGTGCACTACACTAACTTGTAGCTTTAGCTGAACACTGTTCAGAGAACGCACTACACTAACTTGTAGCTTTAGCTGAACACTGTGCAGAGGTCGCACTACACTAACTTGTAGCTTTAGCTGAACACTGTACACTACACTAACTTGTAGCTTTAGTTGAACACTGTTCAGAGGACGCACTACACTAACTTGTAGCTTTAGCTGAACACTGTGCAGAGGTCACACTAAACTAACTTGTAGCTTTAGCTGAAGACTGAGGAGGATGCACTACACTAACTTGTAGCTTTAGCTGAACTCTGTGCACTACACTAACTTGTAGCTTTAGCTGAACACTGTTCAGAGGACGCACTACACTAACTTGTAGCTTTAGCTGAACACTGTGCAGAGGTCGCACTACACTAACTTGTAGCTTTAGCTGAACACTGTGAGGAGGACACAATACACTAACTTGTAGCTTTAACTGAACACTGTGAGGAGGACGCACTGCACTAACTTGTAGCTTTAGCTGAACACTGTGCACTACACTAACATGTAGCTTTAGCTGAACACTGTTCAGAGGACGCACTACACTAACTTGGAGCTTTAGCTGAACACTGTTCAGTGGACGCACTACACTAACTTGGAGCTTTAGCTGAACACTGTGCACTACACTAACTTGTAGCTTGAGCTGAACACTGTTCAGAGGACGCACTGCACTAACTTGTAGCTTTAGCTGAACACTGTGCAGAGGTCGCACTAAACTAACTTGTAGCTTTAGCTGAACACTGTGAGGAGGACACACTACACTAACTTGTAGCTTTAGCTGAACACTGTTCAGAGGACGCACTACACGAACTTGTAGCTTTAGCTGAACACTGTGCACTACACTAACTAGTAGCTTTAGCTGAACACTGTTCAAAAGACGCACTACATTAACTTGCAGCTTTAGCTGAACACTGTGCAGAGGTCGCACTACACTAACTTGTAGCTTTAGCTGAACACTGTGAGGAGGACGCACTACACTAACTTGTAGCTTTAGCTGAACACTGTGAGGAGGACGCACTACACTAACTTGTAGCTTTAGCTGAACACTGTTCAAAGGACGCACTACATTAACTTGCAGTTTTAGCTGAACCCTGTGCAGAGGTCGCACTACACTAACTTGTAGCTTTAGCTGAACACTGTGCACTACACTAACTTGTAGCTTTAGCTGAACACTGTTCAGAGGACGCACTACACTAACTTGTAGCTTTAGCTGAACACTGTGCAGAGGTCGCACTACACTAACTTGTAGCTTTAGCTGAACACTGTGCAGAGGTCACACTAAACTAACTTGTAGCTTTAGCTGAAGACTGTGAGGAGGATGCACTACACTAACTTGTAGCTTTAGCTGAACTCTGTGCACTACACTAACTTGTAGCTTTAGCTGAACACTGTTCAGAGGACGCACTACACTAACTTGTAGCTTTAGCTGAACACTGTGCAGAGGTCGCACTACACTAACTTGTAGCTTTAGCTGAACACTGTGCACTACACTAACTTGTAGATTTAGCTGAACACTGTTCAGAGCACGCACTACACTAACTTCTAGCTTTAGCTGAACACTGTGCAGAGGTCACACTAAACTAACTTGTAGCTTTAGCTGAAGACTGTGGAGGATGCACTACACTAACTTGTAGCTTTAGCTGAACTCTGTGCACTACACTAACTTGTAGCTTTAGCTGAACACTGTTCAGAGGACGCACTACACTAACTTGTAGCTTTAGCTGAACACTGTGCAGAGGTCGCACTACACTAACTTGTAGCTTTAGCTAAACACTGTACACTACACTAACTTGTAGCTTTAGCTGAACACTGTTCAGAGGACGCACTACACTAACTTGTAGCTTTAGCTGAACACTGTGCAGAGGTCACACTAAACTAACTTGTAGCTTTAGCTGAAGACTGTGAGGAGGATGCACTACACTAACTTGTAGCTTTAGCTGAACTCTGTGCACTACACTAACTTGTAGCTTTAGCTGAACACTGTTCAGAGGACGCACTACACTAACTTGTAGCTTTAGCTGAACACTGTGCAGAGGTCGCACAACACTAACTTGTAGCTTTAGCTGAACAATGTGCAGAGGTCACACTAAACTAACTTGTAGCTTTAGCTGAAGACTGTGAGGAGGATGCACTACACTAACTTGTAGCTTTAGCTGAACACTGTTCAAAGGACGCAGTACATTAACTTGCAGTTTTAGCTGAACACTGTGCAGAGGTCACACTACACTAACTTGTAGCTTTAGCTGAACACTGTGCACTACACTAACTTGTAGCTTTAGCTGAACACTGTTTAGAGGACGCACTACACTAACTTGTAGCTTTAGCTGAACACTGTGCAGAGGTCGCACTACACTAACTTGTAGCTTTAGCTGAACACTGTGCAGAGGTCACACTACACTAACTTGTAGCGTTAGCTGAAGACTGTGAGGAGGATGCACTACACTAACTTGTAGCTTTAGCTGAACTCTGTGCACTACACTAACTTGTAGCTTTAGCTGAACACTGTTCAGAGGACGCACTACACTAACTTGTAGCTTTAGCTGAACACTGTGCAGAGGTCGCACTACACTAACTTGTAGCTTTAGCTGAACACTGTGCAGAGGTCACACTGAACTAACTTGTAGCTTTAGCTGAAGACTGTGAGGAGGATGCACTACACTAACTTGTAGCTTTAGCTGAACACTGTACACTACACTAACTTGTAGCTTTAGCTGAACACTGTGAGGAGGACACACTACACTAACTTGTAGCTTTAGCTGAACACTGTGAGGAGGACGCACTACACTAACTTGTAGCTTTAGCTGAACACTGTGCACTACACTAACGTGTAGCTTTAGCTGAACACTGTTCAGAGGACGGACTACACTAACTTGTAGCTTTAGCTGAACACTGTTAAGAGGACGCACTACACTAACTTGCAGCTTTAGCTGAACACTGTGCAGAGGTCGCACTAAACTAACTTGTAGCTTTAGCTGAACACTGTCAGGAGGACACACTACACTAACTTGTAGCTTTAGCTGAACACTGTTCAGAGGATGCACTACACTAACTTGTAGCTTTAGCTGAACACTGTGCATTACACTAACTAGTAGCTTTAGCTGAACACTGTTCAAAGGATGCACTACATTAACTTGCAGCTTTAGCTGAACACTGTGCAGAGGTCGCACTACAATAACTTGTAGCTTTAGCTGAACACTGTGAGGAGGACGCACTACACTAACTTGTAGCTTTAGCTAAACACTGTGAGGAGGACGCACTACACTAACTTGTAGCTTTAGCTGAACACTGTTCAAAGGACGCACTACATTAACTTGCAGCTTTAGCTGAACACTGTGCAGAGGTCGCACTACACTAACGTGTAGCTTTAGCTTAGCACTGTGCACTACACTAACTTGTAGCTTTAGCTGAACACTGTTCAGAGGACGCACTACACTAACTTGTAGCTTTAGCTGAACACTGTGCAGAGGTCGCACTACACTAACTTATAGCTTTAGCTAAACACTGTGCAGAGGTCACACTAAACTAACTTGTAGCTTTAGCTGAAGACTGTGGAGGATGCACTACACTAACTTGTAGCTTTAGCTGAACTCTGTGCACTACACTAACTTGTAGCTTTAGCTGAACACTGTTCAGAGGACGCACTACACTAACTTGTAGCTTTAGCTGAACACTGTGCAGAGGTCGCACTACACTAACTTGTAGCTTTAGCTAAACACTGTACACTACACTAACTTGTAGCTTTAGCTGAACACTGTTCAGAGGACGCACTACACTAACTTGTAGCTTTAGCTGAGCACTGTGCAGAGGTCACACTGAACTAACTTGTAGCTTTAGCTGAACACTGTGCAGAGGTCACACTAAACTAACTTGTAGCTTTAGCTGAAGACTGTGAGGAGGATGCACTACACTAACTTGTAGCTTTAGCTGAACTCTGTGCACTACACTAACTTGTAGCTTTAGCTGAACACTGTTCAAAGGACGCACTGCAATAACTTGTAGCTTTAGCTGAACACTGTGCAGAGGTCGCACTACACTAACTTGTAGCTTTAGCTGAACACTGTGAGGAGGACACACTACACTAACTTGTAGCTTTAGCTGAACACTGTGAGGAGGACGCACTGCACTAACTTGTAGCTTTAGGTGAACACTGTGCACTACACTAACATGTAGCTTTAGCTGAACACTGTTCAGAGGACGCACTACACTAACTTGTAGCTTTAGCTGAACACTGTTCAGTGGACGCACTACACTAACTTGTAGCTTTAGCTGAACACTGTGCACTACACTAACTTGTAGCTTGAGCTGAACACTGTTCAGAGGAGGCACTACACTAACCTGTAGCTTTAGCTGAACACTGTGCAGAGGTCGCACTAAACTAACTTGTAGCTTTAGCTGAACACTGTGAGGAGGACGCACTACACGAACTTGTAGCTTTAGCTGAACACTGTGCACTACACTAACTAGTAGCTTTAGCTGAACACTGTTCAAAAGACGCACTACATTAACTTGCAGCTTTAGCTGAACACTGTGCAGAGGTCGCACTACACTAACTTGTAGCTTTAGCTGAAGACTGTGAGGAGGATGCACTACACTAACTTGTAGCTTTTGCTGAACTCAGTGCACTACACTAACTTGTAGCTTTAGCTGAACACTGTTCAGAGGACGCACTACACTAACTTGTAGCTTTAGCTGAACACTGTGCAGAGGTCGCACTACACTAACTTGTAGCTTTAGCTGAACACTGTCCAGAGGTCGCACTACACTAACTTGTAGCTTTAGCTGAACACTGTGCAGAGGTCACACTACACTAACTTGTAGCTTTAGCTGAACACTGTGCAGAGGTCGCACTACACTAACTTGTAGCTTTAGCTGAACACTGTGCAGAGGTCGCACTACGCCAACTTGTAGCTTTAGCTGAACACTGTGAGGAGGACACACTACACTAACTTGTAGCTTTAGCTGAACACTGTGAGGAGGACGCACTACACTAACTTGTAGCTTTAGCTGAACACTGTGCACTACACTAACGTGTAGCTTTAGCTGAACACTGTTCAGAGGACGGACTACACTAACTTGTAGCTTTGGCTGAACACTGTTCAGAGGACGCACTACACTAACTTGTAGCTTTAGCTGAACACTGTGCAGAGGTCGTACTAAACTAACTTGTAGCTTTAGCTGAACACTGTCAGGAGGACACACTACACTAACTTGTAGCTTTAGCTGAACACTGTGCATTACACTAACTAGTAGCTTTAGCTGAACACTGTTCAAAGGATGCACTACATTAACTTGCAGCTTTAGCTGAACACTGTGCAGAGGTCGCACTACAATAACTTGTAGCTTTAGCTGAACACTGTGAAAAGAGACACACTACACTAACTTGTAGCTTTAGCTAAACACTGTGAGGAGGACGCACTACACTAACTTGTAGCTTTAGCTGAACACTGTTCAAAGGACGCACTACATTAACTTGCAGCTTTAGCTGAACACTGTGCAGAGGTCGCACTACACTAACGTGTAGCTTTAGCTTAGCACTGTATACTACACTAACTTGTAGCTTTAGCTGAACACTGTTCAGAGGACGCACTACACTAACTGGTAGCTTTAGCTGAACACTGTGCAGAGGTCGCACTACACTAACTTGTAGCTTTAGCTGAACACTGTGCAGAGGTCACACTAAACTAACTTGTAGCTTTAGCTGAAGACTGTGGAGGATGCACTACACTAACTTGTAGCTTTAGCTGAACTCTGTGCACTACACTAACTTGTAGCTTTAGCTGAACACTGTTCAGAGGACGCACTACACTAACTTGTAGCTTTAGCTGAACACTGTGCAGAGGTCGCACTACACTAACTTGTAGCTTTAGCTAAACACTGTACACTACACTAACTTGTAGCTTTAGCTGAACACTGTTCAGAGGACGCACTACACTAACTTGTAGCTTTAGCTGAACACTGTGCAGAGGTCACACTAAACTAACTTGTAGCTTTAGCTGAAGACTGTGAGGAGGATGCACTACACTAACTTGTAGCTTTAGCTGAACTCTGTGCACTACACTAACTTGTAGCTTTAGCTGAACACTGTTCAGAGGACGCACTACACTAACTTGTAGCTTTAGCTGAACACTGTGCAGAGGTCGCACAACACTAACTTGTAGCTTTAGCTGAACACTGTGCAGAGGTCACACTAAACTAACTTGTAGCTTTAGCTGAAGACTGTGAGGAGGATGCACTACACTAACTTGTAGCTTTAGCTGAACACTGTTCAAAGGACGCACTACATTAACTTGCAGTTTTAGCTGAACACTGTGCAGAGGTCACACTACACTAACTTGTAGCTTTAGCTGAACACTGTGCACTACACTAACTTGTAGCTTTAGCTGAACACTGTTCAGAGGACGCACTACACTAACTTGTAGCTTTAGCTGAACACTGTGCAGAGGTCACACTACACTAACTTGTAGCTTTAGCTGAACACTGTGCAGAGGTCACACTACACTAACTTGTAGCTTTAGCTGAAGACTGTGAGGAGGATGCACTACACTAACTTGTAGCTTTAGCTGAACTCTGTGCACTACACTAACTTGTAGCTTTAGCTGAACACTGTTCAGAGGACGCACTACACTAACTTGTAGCTTTAGCTGAACACTGTGCAGAGGTCGCACTACACTAACTTGTAGCTTTAGCTGAACACTGTGCAGAGGTCACACTAAACGAACTTGTAGCTTTAGCTGAAGACTGTGAGGAGGATGCACTACACTAACTTGTAGCTTTAGCTGAACACTGTACACTACACTAACTTGTAGCTTTAGCTGAACACTGTGAGGAGGACACACTACACTAACTTGTAGCTTTAGCTGAACACTGTGAGGAGGACGCACTACACTAACTTGTAGCTTTAGCTGAACACTGTGCACTACACTAACGTGTAGCTTTAGCTGAACACTGTTCAGAGGACGGACTACACTAACTTGTAGCTTTAGCTGAACACTGTGCAGAGGACGCACTACACTAACTTGTAGCTTTAGCTGAACACTGTGCAGAGGTCGCACTAAACTAACTTGTAGCTTTAGCTGAACACTGTCAGGAGGACACACTACACTAACTTGTAGCTTTAGCTGAACACTGTTCAGAGGATGCACTACACTAACTTGTAGCTTTAGCTGAACACTGTGCATTACACTAACTAGTAGCTTTAGCTGAACACTGTTCAAAGGATGCACTACATTAACTTGCAGCTTTAGCTGAACACTGTGCAGAGGTCGCACTACAATAACTTGTAGCTTTAGCTGAACACTGTGAGGAGGACGCACTACACTAACTTGTAGCTTTAGCTAAACACTGTGAGGAGGACGCACTACACTAACTTGTAGCTTTAGCTGAACACTGTTCAAAGGACGCACTACATTAACTTGCAGCTTTAGCTGAACACTGTGCAGAGGTCGCACTACACTAACGTGTAGCTTTAGCTTAGCACTGTGCACTACACTAACTTGTAGCTTTAGCTGAACACTGTTCAGAGGACGCACTACACTAACTGGTAGCTTTAGCTGAACACTGTGCAGAGGTCGCCCTACACTAACTTGTAGCTTTAGCTGAACACTGTGCAGAGGTCAAACTAAACTAACTTGTAGCTTTAGCTGAAGATTGTTTAGGATGCACTACACTAACTTGTAGCTTTAGCTGAACTCTGTGCACTACACTAACTTGTAGCTTTAGCTGAACACTGTTCAGAGGACGCACTACACTAACTTGTAGCTTTAGCTGAACACTGTGCAGAGGTCGCACTACACTAACTTGTAGCTTTAGCTAAACACTGTACACTACACTAACTTGTAGCTTTAGCTGAACACTGTTCAGAGGACGCACTACACTAACTTGTAGCTTTAGCTGAACACTGTGCAGAGGTCACACTAAACTAACTTGTAGCTTTAGCTGAAGACTGTGAGGAGGATGCACTACACTAACTTGTAGCTTTAGCTGAACTCTGTGCACTACACTAACTTGTAGCTTTAGCTGAACACTGTTCAGAGGACGCACTACACTAACTTGTAGCTTTAGCTGAACACTGTGCAGAGGTCGCACAACACTAACTTGTAGCTTTAGCTGAACACTGTGCAGAGGTCACACTAAACTAACTTGTAGCTTTAGCTGAAGACTGTGAGGAGGATGCACTACACTAACTTGTAGCTTTAGCTGAACACTGTTCAAAGGACGCACTACATTAACTTGCAGTTTTAGCTGAACACTGTGCAGAGGTCACACTACACTAACTTGTAGCTTTAGCTGAACACTGTGCACTACACTAACTTGTAGCTTTAGCTGAACACTGTTCAGAGGACGCACTACACTAACTTGTAGCTTTAGCTGAACACTGTGTAGAGGTCGCACTACACTAACTTGTAGCTTTAGCTGAACACTGTGCAGAGGTCACACTACACTAACTTGTAGCTTTAGCTGAAGACTGTGAGGAGGATGCACTACACTAACTTGTAGCTTTAGCTGAACTCTGTGCACTACACTAACTTGTAGCTTTAGCTGAACACTGTTCAGAGGACGCACTACACTAACTTGTAGCTTTAGCTGAACACTGTGCAGAGGTCACACTAAACTAACTTGTAGCTTTAGCTGAAGACTGTGAGGAGGATGCACTACACTAACTTGTAGCTTTAGCTGAACACTGTACACTACACTAACTTGTAGCTTTAGCTGAACACTGTGAGGAGGACACACTACACTAACTTGTAGCTTTAGCTGAACACTGTGAGGAGGACGCACTACACTAACTTGTAGCTTTAGCTGAACACTGTGAGGAGGACGCACTACACTAACTTGTAGCTTTAGCTAAACACTGTGAGGAGGACGCACTACACTAACTTGTAGCTTTAGCTGAACACTGTTCAAAGGACGCACTACATTAACTTGCAGCTTTAGCTGAACACTGTGCAGAGGTCGCACTACACTAACGTGCAGCTTTAGCTTAGCACTGTGCACTACACTAACTTGTAGCTTTAGCTGAACACTGTTCAGAGGACGCACTACACTAACTTGTAGCTTTAGCTGAACACTGTGCAGAGGTCGCACTACACTAACTTGTAGCTTTAGCTGAACACTGTGCAGAGGTCACACTAAACCAACTTGTAGCTTTAGCTGAAGACTGTGAGGAGGATGCACTACACCAGCTTGTAGCTTTAGCTGAACTCTGTGCACTACACTAACTTGTAGCTTTAGCTGAACACTGTGCAGAGGTCGCACTACACTAACTTGTAGCTTTAGCTGAACACTGTACACTACACTAACTTGTAGCTTTAGTTGAACACTGTTCAGAGGACGCACTACACTAACTTGTAGCTTTAGCTGAACACTGTGCAGAGGTCACACTAAACTAACTTGTAGCTTTAGCTGAAGACTGAGGAGGATGCACTACACTTACTTGTAGCTTTAGCTGAACTCTGTGCACTACACTAACTTGTAGCTTTAGCTGAACACTGTGCAGAGGTCGCACTACACTAACTTGTAGCTTTAGCTGAACACTGTGAGGAGGACGCACTACACTAACTTGTAGCTTTAGCTGAACACTGTGCACTACACTAACTTGTAGCTTTAGCTGAACACTGTGCAGAGGTCACACTAAACTAACTTGTAGCTTTAGCTGAAGACTGTGAGGAGGATGCACTACACTAACTTGTAGCTTTAGCTGAACACTGTTCAAAGGACGCACTACATTAACTTGCAGTTTTAGATGAACACTGTGCAGAGGTCACACTACACTAACTTGTAGCTTTAGCTGAACACTGTGCACTACACTAACTTGTAGCTTTAGCTGAACACTGTTCAGAGGACGCACTACACTAACTTGTAGCTTTAGCTGAAGACTGTGAGGAGGATGCACTACACTAACTTGTAGCTTTAGCTGAACTCTGTGCACTACACTAACTTGTAGCTTTAGCTGAACACTGTTCAGAGGACGCACTACACTAACTTGTAGCTTTAGCTGAACACTGTGCAGAGGTCGCACTACACTAACTTGTAGCTTTAGCTGAACACTGTGCAGAGGTCACACTAAACTAACTTGTAGCTTTAGCTGAAGACTGTGAGGAGGATGCACTACACTAACTTGTAGCTTTAGCTGAACACTGTACACTACACTAACTTGTAGCTTTAGCTGAACACTGTGAGGAGGACACACTACACTAACTTGTAGCTTTAGCTGAACACTGTGAGGAGGACGCACTACACTAACTTGTAGCTTTAGCTGAACACTGTGCACTACACTAACGTGTAGCTTTAGCTGAACACAGTTCAGAGGACGGACTACACTAACTTGTAGCTTTAGCTGAACACTGTTCAAAGGACGCACTACACTAACTTGTAGCTTTAGCTGAACACTGTGCAGAGGTCGCACTAAATTAACTTGTAGCTTTAGCTGAACACTGTCAGGAGGACGCACTACACTAACTTGTAGCTTTAGCTGAACACTGTGCACTACACTAACTTGTAGCTTTAGCTGAACACTGTGCAGAGGTCACACTAAACTAACTTGTAGCTTTAGCTGAAGACTGAGGAGGATGCACTACACTAACTTGTAGCTTTAGCTGAACTCTGTGCACTACACTAACTTGTAGCTTTAGCTGAACACTGTTCAGAGGACGCACTACACTAACTTGTAGCTTTAACTGAACACTGTGAGGAGGACGCACTGCACTAACTTGTAGCTTTAGCTGAACACTGTGCACTACACTAACATGTAGCTTTATCTGAACACTGTTCAGAGGACGCACTACACAAACTTGGAGCTTTAGCTGAACACTGTTCAGTGGACGCACTACACTAACTTGTAGCTTTAGCTGAACACTGTGCACTACACTAACTTGTAGCTTGAGCTGAACACTGTTCAGAGGATGCACTGCACTAACTTTTAGCTTTAGCTGAACACTGTGCAGAGGTCGCACTAAACTAACTTGTAGCTTTAGCTGAACACTGTTCAGAGGACGCACTACACTAACTTGTAGCTTTAGCTGAACACTGTGCAGAGGTCGCACAACACTAACTTGTAGCTTTAGCTGAACACTGTGCAGAGGTCACACTAAACTAACTTGTAGCTTTAGCTGAAGACTGTGAGGAGGATGCACTACACTAACTTGTAGCTTTAGCTGAACACTGTTCAAAGGACGCACTACATTAACTTGCAGTTTTAGCTGAACACTGTGCAGAGGTCACACTACACTAACTTGTAGCTTTAGCTGAACACTGTGCACTACACTAACTTGTAGCTTTAGCTGAACACTGTTCAGAGGACGCACTACACTAACTTGTAGCTTTAGCTGAAGACTGTGAGGAGGAGGCACTACACTAACTTGTAGCTTTAGCTGAACACTGTGCAGAGGTCACACTACACTAACTTGTAGCTTTAGCTGAAGACTGTGAGGAGGATGCACTACACTAACTTGTAGCTTTAGCTGAACTCTGTGCACTACACTAACTTGTAGCTTTAGCTGAACACTGTTCAGAGGACGCACTACACTAACTTGTAGCTTTAGCTGAACACTGTGCAGAGGTCGCACTACACTAACTTGTAGCTTTAGCTGAACACTGTGCAGAGGTCACACTAAACTAACTTGTAGCTTTAGCTGAAGACTGTGAGGAGGATGCACTACACTAACTTGTAGCTTTAGCTGAACACTGTACACTACACTAACTTGTAGCTTTAGCTGAACACTGTGAGGAGGACACACTACACTAACTTGTAGCTTTAGCTGAACATTGTGAGGAGGACGCACTACACTAACTTGTAGCTTTAGCTGAACACTGTGCACTACACTAACGTGTAGCTTTAGCTGAACACAGTTCAGAGGACGGACTACACTAACTTGTAGCTTTAGCTGAACACTGTTCAAAGGACGCACTACACTAACTTGTAGCTTTAGCTGAACACTGTGCAGAGGTCGCACTAAATTAACTTGTAGCTTTAGCTGAACACTGTCAGGAGGACGCACTACACTAACTTGTAGCTTTAGCTGAACACTGTGCACTACACTAACTTGTAGCTTTAGCTGAACACTGTGCAGAGGTCACACTAAACTAACTTGTAGCTTTAGCTGAAGACTGAGGAGGATGCACTACACTAACTTGTAGCTTTAGCTGAACTCTGTGCACTACACTAACTTGTAGCTTTAGCTGAACACTGTTCAGAGGACGCACTACACTAACTTGTAGCTTTAACTGAACACTGTGAGGAGGACGCACTGCACTAACTTGTAGCTTTAGCTGAACACTGTGCACTACACTAACATGTAGCTTTATCTGAACACTGTTCAGAGGACGCACTACACAAACTTGGAGCTTTAGCTGAACACTGTTCAGTGGACGCACTACACTAACTTGTAGCTTTAGCTGAACACTGTGCACTACACTAACTTGTAGCTTGAGCTGAACACTGTTCAGAGGATGCACTGCACTAACTTTTAGCTTTAGCTGAACACTGTGCAGAGGTCGCACTAAACTAACTTGTAGCTTTAGCTGAACACTGTTCAGAGGACGCACTACACTAACTTGTAGCTTTAGCTGAACACTGTGCAGAGGTCGCACAACACTAACTTGTAGCTTTAGCTGAACACTGTGCAGAGGTCACACTAAACTAACTTGTAGCTTTAGCTGAAGACTGTGAGGAGGATGCACTACACTAACTTGTAGCTTTAGCTGAACACTGTTCAAAGGACGCACTACATTAACTTGCAGTTTTAGCTGAACACTGTGCAGAGGTCACACTACACTAACTTGTAGCTTTAGCTGAACACTGTGCACTACACTAACTTGTAGCTTTAGCTGAACACTGTTCAGAGGACGCACTACACTAACTTGTAGCTTTAGCTGAAGACTGTGAGGAGGATGCACTACACTAACTTGTAGCTTTAGCTGAACACTGTGCAGAGGTCACACTACACTAACTTGTAGCTTTAGCTGAAGACTGTGAGGAGGATGCACTACACTAACTTGTAGCTTTAGCTGAACTCTGTGCACTACACTAACTTGTAGCTTTAGCTGAACACTGTTCAGAGGACGCACTACACTAACTTGTAGCTTTAGCTGAACACTGTGCAGAGGTCGCACTACACTAACTTGTAGCTTTAGCTGAACACTGTGCAGAGGTCACACTAAACTAACTTGTAGCTTTAGCTGAAGACTGTGAGGAGGATGCACTACACTAACTTGTAGCTTTAGCTGAACACTGTACACTACACTAACTTGTAGCTTTAGCTGAACACTGTGAGGAGGACACACTACACTAACTTGTAGCTTTAGCTGAACACTGTGAGGAGGACGCACTACACTAACTTGTAGCTTTAGCTGAACACTGTGCACTACACTAACGTGTAGCTTTAGCTGAACACTGTTCAGAGGACGGACTACACTAACTTGTAGCTTTAGCTGAACACTGTTCAAAGGACGCACTACACTAACTTGTAGCTTTAGCTGAACACTGTGCAGAGGTCGCACTAAACTAACTTGTAGCTTTAGCTGAACACTGTCAGGAGGACACACTACACTAACTTGTAGCTTTAGCTGAACACTGTTCAGAGGATGCACTACACTAACTTGTAGCTTTAGCTGAACACTGTGCATTACACTAACTAGTAGCTTTAGCTGAACACTGTTCAAAGGATGCACTACATTAACTTGCAGCTTTAGCTGAACACTGCAGAGGTCGCACTACAATAACTTGTAGCTTTAGCTGAACACTGTGAGGAGGACGCACTACACTAACTTGTAGCTTTAGCTAAACACTGTGAGGAGGACGCACTACACTAACTTGTAGCTTTAGCTGAACACTGTTCAAAGGACGCACTACATTAACTTGCAGCTTTAGCTGAACACTGTGCAGAGGTCGCACTACACTAACGTGCAGCTTTAGCTTAGCACTGTGCACTACACTAACTTGTAGTTTTAGCTGAACACTGTTCAGAGGACGCACTACACTAACTTGTAGCTTTAGCTGAACACTGTGCAGAGGTCGCACTACACTAACTTGTAGCTTTAGCTGAACACTGTGCAGAGGTCACACTAAACCAACTTGTAGCTTTAGCTGAAGACTGTGAGGAGGATGCACTACACTAACTTGTAGCTTTAGCTGAACTCTGTGCACTACACTAACTTGTAGCTTTAGCTGAACACTGTGCAGAGGTCGCACTACACTAACTTGTAGCTTTAGCTGAACACTGTACACTACACTAACTTGTAGCTTTAGTTGAACACTGTTCAGAGGACGCACTACACTAACTTGTAGCTTTAGCTGAACACTGTGCAGAGGTCACACTAAACTAACTTGTAGCTTTAGCTGAAGACTGAGGAGGATGCACTACACTAACTTGTAGCTTTAGCTGAACTCTGTGCACTACACTAACTTGTAGCTTTAGCTGAACACTGTGCAGAGGTCGCACTACACTAACTTGTAGCTTTAGCTGAACACTGTGAGGAGGACGCACTACACTAACTTGTAGCTTTAGCTGAACACTGTGCACTACACTAACTTGTAGCTTTAGCTGAACACTGTGCAGAGGTCACACTAAACTAACTTGTAGCTTTAGCTGAAGACTGAGGAGGATGCACTACACTAACTTGTAGCTTTAGCTGAACTCTGTGCACTACACTAACTTGTAGCTTTAGCTGAACACTGTTCAGAGGACGCACTACACTAACTTGTAGCTTTAGCTGAACACTGTGCAGAGGTCGCACTACACTAACTTGTAGCTTTAGCTGAACACTGTGCAGAGGTCACACTAAACCAACTTGTAGCTTTAGCTGAAGACTGTGAGGAGGATGCACTACACTAACTTGTAGCTTTAGCTGAACTCTGTGCACTACACTAACTTGTAGCTTTAGCTGAACACTGTGCAGAGGTCGCACTACACTAACTTGTAGCTTTAGCTGAACACTGTACACTACACTAACTTGTAGCTTTAGTTGAACACTGTTCAGAGGACGCACTACACTAACTTGTAGCTTTAGCTGAACACTGTGCAGAGGTCACACTAAACTAACTTGTAGCTTTAGCTGAAGACTGAGGAGGATGCACTACACTAACTTGTAGCTTTAGCTGAACTCTGTGCACTACACTAACTTGTAGCTTTAGCTGAACACTGTGAGGAGGACGCACTACACTAACTTGTAGCTTTAGCTGAACACTGTGCACTACACTAACTTGTAGCTTTAGCTGAACACTGTGCAGAGGTCACACTAAACTAACTTGTAGCTTTAGCTGAAGACTGAGGAGGATGCACTACACTAACTTGTAGCTTTAGCTGAACTCTGTGCACTACACTAACTTGTAGCTTTAGCTGAACACTGTTCAGAGGACGCACTACACTAACTTGTAGCTTTAACTGAACACTGTGAGGAGGACGCACTGCACTAACTTGTAGCTTTAGCTGAACACTGTGCACTACACTAACATGTAGCTTTAGCTGAACACTGTTCAGAGGACGCACTACACTAACTTGTAGCTTTAGCTGAACACTGTGCACTACACTAACTTGTAGCTTGAGCTGAACACTGTGCAGAGGTCGCACTAAACTAACTTGTAGCTTTAGCTGAACACTGTGAGGAGGACACACTACACTAACTTGTAGCTTTAGCTGAACACTGTTCAGAGGACGCACTACACGAACTTGTAGCTTTAGCTGAACACTGTGCACTACACTAACTAGTAGCTTTAGCTGAACACTGTTCAAAAGACGCACTACATTAACTTGCAGCTTTAGCTGAACACTGTGCAGAGGTCGCACTACACTAACTTGTAGCTTTAGCTGAACACTGTGAGGAGGACGCACTACACTAACTTGTAGCTTTAGCTGAACACTGTGAGGAGGACGCACTACACTAACTTGTAGCTTTAGCTGAACACTGTGCAGAGGTCGCACTACACTAACTGGTAGCTTTAGCTGAACACTGTGCACTACACTAACTTGTAGATTTAGCTGAACACTGTTCAGAGCACGCACTACACTAACTTGTAGCTTTAGCTGAACACTGTGCAGAGGTCACACTAAACTAACTTGTAGCTTTAGCTGAAGACTGTGAGGAGGATGCACTACACTAACTTGTAGCTTTAGCTGAACTCTGTGCACTACACTAACTTGTAGCTTTAGCTGAACACTGTGCAGAGTTTGCACTACACTAACTTGTAGCTTTAGCTGAACACTGTGAGGAGGACGCACTACACTAACTTGTAGCTTTAGCTGAACACTGTGCACTACACTAACTTGTAGCTTTAGCTGAACACTGTTCAAAGGACGCACTGCAATAACTTGTAGCTTTAGCTGAACACTGTGCAGAGGTCGCACTACACTAACTTGTAGCTTTAGCTGAACACTGTGAGGAGGACACACTACACTAACTTGTAGCTTTAGCTGGACACTGTGAGGAAGACGCACTACACTAACTTGTAGCTTTAGCTGAACACTGTTCAGTGGACACACTACACTAACTTGTAGCTTTAGCTGAACACTGTGAGGAGGACGCACTACACTAACTTGTAGCTTTAGCTGAACACTGTGCACTACACTAACATGTAGCTTTAGCTGAACACTGTTCAGAGGACGGACTACACTAACTAGTAGCTTTAGCTGAACACTGTTCAGAGGACGCACTACACTAACTTGTAGCTTTAGCTGAACACTGTGCAGAGGTCGCACTAAACTAACTTGTAGCTTTAGCTGAACACTGTCAGGAGGACACACTACACTAACTTGTAGCTTTAGCTGAACACTGTTCAGAGGACGCACTACACTAACCTGTAGCTTTAGCTGAACACTGTGCAGAGGTCGCACTACAATAACTTGTAGCTTTAGCTGAACACTGTGAGGAGGACGCACTACACTAACTTGTAGCTTTAGCTAAACACTGTGAGGAGGACGCACTTCACTAACTTGTAGCTTTAGCTGAACACTGTTCAAAGGACGCACTACATTAACTTGCAGCTTTAGCTGAACACTGTGCAGAGGTCGCACTCCACTAACGTGTAGCTTTAGCTTAGCACTGTCCACTACACTAACTTGTAGCTTTAGCTGAACACTGTTCAGAGGACGCACTACACTAACTTGTAGCTTTAGCTGAACACTGTGCAGAGGTCGCACTACACTAACTTGTAGCTTTAGCTGAACACTGTGAGGAGGACACAATACACTAACTTGTAGCTTTAACTGAACACTGTGAGGAGGACGCACTGCACTAACTTGTAGCTTTAGCTGAACACTGTGCACTACACTAACATGTAGCTTTAGCTGAACACTGTTCAGAGGACGCACTACACTAACTTGGAGCTTTAGCTGAACACTGTTCAGTGGACGCACTACACTAACTTGTAGCTTTAGCTGAACACTGTGCACTACACTAACTTGTAGCTTGAGCTGAACACTGTTCAGAGGACGCACTGCACTAACTTGTAGCTTTAGCTGAACACTGTGCAGAGGTCGCACTACACTAACTTGTAGCTTTAGCTGAACACTGTGAGGAGGACACAATACACTAACTTGTAGCTTTAGCTGAAAACTGTGAGGAAGACGCACTACACTAACTTGTAGCTTTAGCTGAACACTGTGCACTACACTAACTTGTAGCTTTAGCTGAACACTGTGAGGAGGACACACTGCAATAACTTGTAGCTTTAACTGAATACTGTGCAGAGGTCGCACTACACTAACTTGTAGCTTTAGCTGAACACTGTGAGGAGGACACACTACACTAACTTGTAGCTTTAGCTGAACACTGTGAGGAGGACGCACTGCACTAACTTGTAGCTTTAGCTGAACACTGTGCACTAACCTAACATGTAGCTTTAGCTGAACACTGTTCAGAGGATGCACTACACTAACTTGTAGCTTTAGCTGAACACTGTTCAGTGGACGCACTACACTAACCTATAGCTTTAGCTGAACACTGTGCACTACACTAACTTGTAGCTTTAGCTGAACACTGTGCAGAGGTCGCACTACACTAACTTGTAGCTTTAGCTGAACACTGTGCAGAGGTCACACTAAACTAACTTGTAGCTTTAGCTGAAGACTGTGAGGAGGATGCACTACACTAACTTGTAGCTTTAGCTGAACTTTGTGCACTACACTAACTTATAGCTTTAGCTGAACACTGTTCAGAGGTCGCACTACAAAAACTTATAGCTTTAGCTGAACACTGTGAGGAGGACGCACTACACTAACTTGTAGCTTTAGCTAAACACTGTGAGGAGGACGCACTACACTAACTTGTAGCTTTAGCTGAACACTGTTCAAAGGACGCACTACATTAACTTGTAGCTTTAGCTGAACACTGTGCAGAGGTCGCACTACACTAACTTGTAGCTTTAGCTGAACACTGTGAGGAGGACGCACTACACTAACTTGTAGCTTTAGCTGAACACTGTGCACTACACTAACGTGTAGCTTTAGCTGAACACTGTTCAGAGGACGGACTACACTAACTTGTAGCTTTAGCTGAACACTGTTCAAAGGACGCACTACACTAACTTGTAGCTTTAGCTGAACACTGTGCAGAGGTCGCACTAAACTAACTTGTAGCTTTAGCTGAACACTGTCAGGAGGACACACTACACTAACTTGTAGCTTTAGCTGAACACTGTTCAGAGGATGCACTACACTAACTTGTAGCTTTAGCTGAACACTGTGCATTACACTAACTAGTAGCTTTAGCTGAACACTGTTCAAAGGATGCACTACATTAACTTGCAGCTTTAGCTGAACACTGTGCAGAGGTCGCACTACAATAACTTGTAGCTTTAGCTGAACACTGTGAGGAGGACGCACTACACTAACTTGTAGCTTTAGCTAAACACTGTGAGGAGGACGCACTACACTAACTTGTAGCTTTAGCTGAACACTGTTCAAAGGACGCACTACATTAACTTGCAGCTTTAGCTGAACACTGTGCAGAGGTCGCACTACACTAACGTGCAGCTTTAGCTTAGCACTGTGCACTACACTAACTTGTAGCTTTAGCTGAACACTGTTCAGAGGACGCACTACACTAACTTGTAGCTTTAGCTGAACACTGTGCAGAGGTCGCACTACACTAACTTGTAGCTTTAGCTGAACACTGTGCAGAGGTCACACTAAACCAACTTGTAGCTTTAGCTGAAGACTGTGAGGAGGATGCACTACACTAACTTGTAGCTTTAGCTGAACTCTGTGCACTACACTAACTTGTAGCTTTAGCTGAACACTGTGCAGAGGTCGCACTACACTAACTTGTAGCTTTAGCTGAACACTGCACACTACACTAACTTGTAGCTTTAGTTGAACACTGTTCAGAGGACGCACTACACTAACTTGTAGCTTTAGCTGAACACTGTGCAGAGGTCACACTAAACTAACTTGTAGCTTTAGCTGAAGACTGAGGAGGATGCACTACACTTACTTGTAGCTTTAGCTGAACTCTGTGCACTACACTAACTTGTAGCTTTAGCTGAACACTGTGCAGAGGTCGCACTACACTAACTTGTAGCTTTAGCTGAACACTGTGAGGAGGACGCACTACACTAACTTGTAGCTTTAGCTGAACACTGTGCACTACACTAACTTGTAGCTTTAGCTGAACACTGTGCAGAGGTCACACTAAACTAACTTGTAGCTTTAGCTGAAGACTGTGAGGAGGATGCACTACACTAACTTGTAGCTTTAGCTGAACACTGTTCAAAGGACGCACTACATTAACTTGCAGTTTTAGCTGAACACTGTGCAGAGGTCACACTACACTAACTTGTAGCTTTAGCTGAACACTGTGCACTACACTAACTTGTAGCTTTAGCTGAACACTGTTCAGAGGACGCACTACACTAACTTGTAGCTTTAGCTGAAGACTGTGAGGAGGATGCACTACACTAACTTGTAGCTTTAGCTGAACTCTGTGCACTACACTAACTTGTAGCTTTAGCTGAACACTGTTCAGAGGACGCACTACACTAACTTGTAGCTTTAGCTGAACACTGTGCAGAGGTCGCACTACACTAACTTGTAGCTTTAGCTGAACACTGTGCAGAGGTCACACTAAACTAACTTGTAGCTTTAGCTGAAGACTGTGAGGAGGATGCACTACACTAACTTGTAGCTTTAGCTGAACACTGTACACTACACTAACTTGTAGCTTTAGCTGAACACTGTGAGGAGGACACACTACACTAACTTGTAGCTTTAGCTGAACACTGTGAGGAGGACGCACTACACTAACTTGTAGCTTTAGCTGAACACTGTGCACTACACTAACGTGTAGCTTTAGCTGAACACAGTTCAGAGGACGGACTACACTAACTTGTAGCTTTAGCTGAACACTGTTCAAAGGACGCACTACACTAACTTGTAGCTTTAGCTGAACACTGTGCAGAGGTCGCACTAAATTAACTTGTAGCTTTAGCTGAACACTGTCAGGAGGACGCACTACACTAACTTGTAGCTTTAGCTGAACACTGTGCACTACACTAACTTGTAGCTTTAGCTGAACACTGTGCAGAGGTCACACTAAACTAACTTGTAGCTTTAGCTGAAGACTGAGGAGGATGCACTACACTAACTTGTAGCTTTAGCTGAACTCTGTGCACTACACTAACTTGTAGCTTTAGCTGAACACTGTTCAGAGGACGCACTACACTAACTTGTAGCTTTAACTGAACACTGTGAGGAGGACGCACTGCACTAACTTGTAGCTTTAGCTGAACACTGTGCACTACACTAACATGTAGCTTTATCTGAACACTGTTCAGAGGACGCACTACACAAACTTGGAGCTTTAGCTGAACACTGTTCAGTGGACGCACTACACTAACTTGTAGCTTTAGCTGAACACTGTGCACTACACTAACTTGTAGCTTGAGCTGAACACTGTTCAGAGGACGCACTGCACTAACTTTTAGCTTTAGCTGAACACTGTGCAGAGGTCGCACTAAACTAACTTGTAGCTTTAGCTGAACACTGTTCAGAGGACGCACTACACTAACTTGTAGCTTTAGCTGAACACTGTGCAGAGGTCGCACAACACTAACTTGTAGCTTTAGCTGAACACTGTGCAGAGGTCACACTAAACTAACTTGTAGCTTTAGCTGAAGACTGTGAGGAGGATGCACTACACTAACTTGTAGCTTTAGCTGAACACTGTTCAAAGGACGCACTACATTAACTTGCAGTTTTAGCTGAACACTGTGCAGAGGTCACACTACACTAACTTGTAGCTTTAGCTGAACACTGTGCACTACACTAACTTGTAGCTTTAGCTGAACACTGTTCAGAGGACGCACTACACTAACTTGTAGCTTTAGCTGAAGACTGTGAGGAGGATGCACTACACTAACTTGTAGCTTTAGCTGAACACTGTGCAGAGGTCACACTACACTAACTTGTAGCTTTAGCTGAAGACTGTGAGGAGGATGCACTACACTAACTTGTAGCTTTAGCTGAACTCTGTGCACTACACTAACTTGTAGCTTTAGCTGAACACTGTTCAGAGGACGCACTACACTAACTTGTAGCTTTAGCTGAACACTGTGCAGAGGTCGCACTACACTAACTTGTAGCTTTAGCTGAACACTGTGCAGAGGTCACACTAAACTAACTTGTAGCTTTAGCTGAAGACTGTGAGGAGGATGCACTACACTAACTTGTAGCTTTAGCTGAACACTGTACACTACACTAACTTGTAGCTTTAGCTGAACACTGTGAGGAGGACACACTACACTAACTTGTAGCTTTAGCTGAACACTGTGAGGAGGACGCACTACACTAACTTGTAGCTTTAGCTGAACACTGTGCACTACACTAACGTGTAGCTTTAGCTGAACACTGTTCAGAGGACGGACTACACTAACTTGTAGCTTTAGCTGAACACTGTTCAAAGGACGCACTACACTAACTTGTAGCTTTAGCTGAACACTGTGCAGAGGTCGCACTAAACTAACTTGTAGCTTTAGCTGAACACTGTCAGGAGGACACACTACACTAACTTGTAGCTTTAGCTGAACACTGTTCAGAGGATGCACTACACTAACTTGTAGCTTTAGCTGAACACTGTGCATTACACTAACTAGTAGCTTTAGCTGAACACTGTTCAAAGGATGCACTACATTAACTTGCAGCTTTAGCTGAACACTGCAGAGGTCGCACTACAATAACTTGTAGCTTTAGCTGAACACTGTGAGGAGGACGCACTACACTAACTTGTAGCTTTAGCTAAACACTGTGAGGAGGACGCACTACACTAACTTGTAGCTTTAGCTGAACACTGTTCAAAGGACGCACTACATTAACTTGCAGCTTTAGCTGAACACTGTGCAGAGGTCGCACTACACTAACGTGCAGCTTTAGCTTAGCACTGTGCACTACACTAACTTGTAGCTTTAGCTGAACACTGTTCAGAGGACGCACTACACTAACTTGTAGCTTTAGCTGAACACTGTGCAGAGGTCGCACTACACTAACTTGTAGCTTTAGCTGAACACTGTGCAGAGGTCACACTAAACCAACTTGTAGCTTTAGCTGAAGACTGTGAGGAGGATGCACTACACTAACTTGTAGCTTTAGCTGAACTCTGTGCACTACACTAACTTGTAGCTTTAGCTGAACACTGTGCAGAGGTCGCACTACACTAACTTGTAGCTTTAGCTGAACATTGTACACTACACTAACTTGTAGCTTTAGTTGAACACTGTTCAGAGGACGCACTACACTAACTTGTAGCTTTAGCTGAACACTGTGCAGAGGTCACACTAAACTAACTTGTAGCTTTAGCTGAAGACTGAGGAGGATGCACTACACTAACTTGTAGCTTTAGCTGAACTCTGTGCACTACACTAACTTGTAGCTTTAGCTGAACACTGTGCAGAGGTCGCACTACACTAACTTGTAGCTTTAGCTGAACACTGTGAGGAGGACGCACTACACTAACTTGTAGCTTTAGCTGAACACTGTGCACTACACTAACTTGTAGCTTTAGCTGAACACTGTGCAGAGGTCACACTAAACTAACTTGTAGCTTTAGCTGAAGACTGAGGAGGATGCACTACACTAACTTGTAGCTTTAGCTGAACTCTGTGCACTACACTAACTTGTAGCTTTAGCTGAACACTGTTCAGAGGACGCACTACACTAACTTGTAGCTTTAGCTGAACACTGTGCAGAGGTCGCACTACACTAACTTGTAGCTTTAGCTGAACACTGTGCAGAGGTCACACTAAACCAACTTGTAGCTTTAGCTGAAGACTGTGAGGAGGATGCACTACACTAACTTGTAGCTTTAGCTGAACTCTGTGCACTACACTAACTTGTAGCTTTAGCTGAACACTGTGCAGAGGTCGCACTACACTAACTTGTAGCTTTAGCTGAACACTGTACACTACACTAACTTGTAGCTTTAGTTGAACACTGTTCAGAGGACGCACTACACTAACTTGTAGCTTTAGCTGAACACTGTGCAGAGGTCACACTAAACTAACTTGTAGCTTTAGCTGAAGACTGAGGAGGATGCACTACACTAACTTGTAGCTTTAGCTGAACTCTGTGCACTACACTAACTTGTAGCTTTAGCTGAACACTGTGAGGAGGACGCACTACACTAACTTGTAGCTTTAGCTGAACACTGTGCACTACACTAACTTGTAGCTTTAGCTGAACACTGTGCAGAGGTCACACTAAACTAACTTGTAGCTTTAGCTGAAGACTGAGGAGGATGCACTACACTAACTTGTAGCTTTAGCTGAACTCTGTGCACTACACTAACTTGTAGCTTTAGCTGAACACTGTTCAGAGGACGCACTACACTAACTTGTAGCTTTAACTGAACACTGTGAGGAGGACGCACTGCACTAACTTGTAGCTTTAGCTGAACACTGTGCACTACACTAACATGTAGCTTTAGCTGAACACTGTTCAGAGGACGCACTACACTAACTTGTAGCTTTAGCTGAACACTGTGCACTACACTAACTTGTAGCTTGAGCTGAACACTGTGCAGAGGTCGCACTAAATTAACTTGTAGCTTTAGCTGAACACTGTGAGGAGGACACACTACACTAACTTGTAGCTTTAGCTGAACACTGTTCAGAGGACGCACTACACGAACTTGTAGCTTTAGCTGAACACTGTGCACTACACTAACTAGTAGCTTTAGCTGAACACTGTTCAAAAGACGCACTACATTAACTTGCAGCTTTAGCTGAACACTGTGCAGAGGTCGCACTACACTAACTTGTAGCTTTAGCTGAACACTGTGAGGAGGACGCACTACACTAACTTGTAGCTTTAGCTGAACACTGTGAGGAGGACGCACTACACTAACTTGTAGCTTTAGCTGAACACTGTGCAGAGGTCGCACTACACTAACTGGTAGCTTTAGCTGAACACTGTGCACTACACTAACTTGTAGATTTAGCTGAACACTGTTCAGAGCACGCACTACACTAACTTGTAGCTTTAGCTGAACACTGTGCAGAGGTCACACTAAACTAACTTGTAGCTTTAGCTGAAGACTGTGAGGAGGATGCACTACACTAACTTGTAGCTTTAGCTGAACTCTGTGCACTACACTAACTTGTAGCTTTAGCTGAACACTGTGCAGAGTTTGCACTACACTAACTTGTAGCTTTAGCTGAACACTGTGAGGAGGACGCACTACACTAACTTGTAGCTTTAGCTGAACACTGTGCACTACACTAACTTGTAGCTTTAGCTGAACACTGTTCAAAGGACGCACTGCAATAACTTGTAGCTTTAGCTGAACACTGTGCAGAGGTCGCACTACACTAACTTGTAGCTTTAGCTGAACACTGTGAGGAGGACACACTACACTAACTTGTAGCTTTAGCTGGACACTGTGAGGAAGACGCACTACACTAACTTGTAGCTTTAGCTGAACACTGTTCAGTGGACACACTACACTAACTTGTAGCTTTAGCTGAACACTGTGAGGAGGACGCACTACACTAACTTGTAGCTTTAGCTGAACACTGTGCACTACACTAACATGTAGCTTTAGCTGAACACTGTTCAGAGGACGGACTACACTAACTTGTAGCTTTAGCTGAACACTGTTCAGAGGACGCACTACACTAACTTGTAGCTTTAGCTGAACACTGTGCAGAGGTCGCACTAAACTAACTTGTAGCTTTAGCTGAACACTGTCAGGAGGACACACTACACTAACTTGTAGCTTTAGCTGAACACTGTTCAGAGGACGCACTACACTAACTTGTAGCTTTAGCTGAACACTGTGCAGAGGTCGCACTACAATAACTTGTAGCTTTAGCTGAACACTGTGAGGAGGACGCACTACACTAACTTGTAGCTTTAGCTAAACACTGTGAGGAGGACGCACTTCACTAACTTGTAGCTTTAGCTGAACACTGTTCAAAGGACGCACTACATTAACTTGCAGCTTTAGCTGAACACTGTGCAGAGGTCGCACTCCACTAACGTGTAGCTTTAGCTTAGCACTGTCCACTACACTAACTTGTAGCTTTAGCTGAACACTGTTCAGAGGACGCACTACACTAACTTGTAGCTTTAGCTGAACACTGTGCAGAGGTCGCACTACACTAACTTGTAGCTTTAGCTGAACACTGTGAGGAGGACACAATACACTAACTTGTAGCTTTAACTGAACACTGTGAGGAGGACGCACTGCACTAACTTGTAGCTTTAGCTGAACACTGTGCACTACACTAACATGTAGCTTTAGCTGAACACTGTTCAGAGGACGCACTACACTAACTTGGAGCTTTAGCTGAACACTGTTCAGTGGACGCACTACACTAACTTGTAGCTTTAGCTGAACACTGTGCACTACACTAACTTGTAGCTTGAGCTGAACACTGTTCAGAGGACGCACTGCACTAACTTGTAGCTTTAGCTGAACACTGTGCAGAGGTCGCACTACACTAACTTGTAGCTTTAGCTGAACACTGTGAGGAGGACACAATACACTAACTTGTAGCTTTAGCTGAAAACTGTGAGGAAGACGCACTACACTAACTTGTAGCTTTAGCTGAACACTGTGCACTACACTAACTTGTAGCTTTAGCTGAACACTGTGAGGAGGACACACTGCAATAACTTGTAGCTTTAACTGAATACTGTGCAGAGGTCGCACTACACTAACTTGTAGCTTTAGCTGAACACTGTGAGGAGGACACACTACACTAACTTGTAGCTTTAGCTGAACACTGTGAGGAGGACGCACTGCACTAACTTGTAGCTTTAGCTGAACACTGTGCACTAACCTAACATGTAGCTTTAGCTGAACACTGTTCAGAGGATGCACTACACTAACTTGTAGCTTTAGCTGAACACTGTTCAGTGGACGCACTACACTAACCTATAGCTTTAGCTGAACACTGTGCACTACACTAACTTGTAGCTTTAGCTGAACACTGTGCAGAGGTCGCACTACACTAACTTGTAGCTTTAGCTGAACACTGTGCAGAGGTCACACTAAACTAACTTGTAGCTTTAGCTGAAGACTGTGAGGAGGATGCACTACACTAACTTGTAGCTTTAGCTGAACTTTGTGCACTACACTAACTTATAGCTTTAGCTGAACACTGTTCAGAGGTCGCACTACAAAAACTTATAGCTTTAGCTGAACACTGTGAGGAGGACGCACTACACTAACTTGTAGCTTTAGCTAAACACTGTGAGGAGGACGCACTACACTAACTTGTAGCTTTAGCTGAACACTGTTCAAAGGACGCACTACATTAACTTGTAGCTTTAGCTGAACACTGTGAGGAGGACACACTACACTAACTTGTAGCTTTAGCTGAACACTGTGCACTACACTAACTTGTAGCTTGAGCTGAACACTGTTCGGAGGACGCACTACACTAACTTGTAGCTTTAGCTGAACACTGTGCAGAGGTCGCACTAAACTAACTTGTAGCTTTAGCTGAACACTGTGAGGAGGACACACTACACTAACTTGTAGCTTTAGCTGAACACTGTTCAGAGGATGCACTACACTAACTTGTAACTTTAGCTGAACACTGTGCACTACACTAACTAGTAGCTTTAGCTGAACACTGTTCAAAGAATGCACTACATTAACTTGCACCTTTAGCTGAACACTGTGCAGAGGTCGCACTACACTAACTTGTAGCTTTAGCTGAACACTGTGCACTACACTAACTTGTAGCTTTAGCTGAACACTGTTCAGAGGATGCACTACACTAACTTGTAGCTTTAGCTGAACACTGTGCAGAGGTAGCACTACACTAACTTGTAGATTTAGCTGAACACTGTGCAGAGGTCACACTAAACTAACTTGTAGCTTTAGCTGAAGACTGTGAGGAGGATGCACTACACTAACTTGTAGCTTTAGCTGAACTCTGTGCACTACACTAACTTGTAGCTTTAGCTGAACACTGTTCAGAGGACGCACTACACTAACTTGTAGCTTTAGCTGAACACTGTGCAGAGGTCGCACTACACTAACTTGTAGCTTTAGCTGAACACTGTGCACTACACTAACTTGTAGCTTTAGCTGAACACTGTTCAGAGGACGCACTACACTAAATAGTAGCTTTAGCTGAACACTGTTCAAAGGATGCACTACATTAACTTGCAGCTTTAGCTGAACACTGTGCAGAGGTCGCACTACAATAACTTATAGCTTCAGCTGAACACTGCGAGGAGGACGCACTACACTAACTTGTAGCTTTAGCTGAACACTGTTCAAAGGACGCACTACATTAACTTGCAGCTTTAGCTGAACACTGTGCAGAGGTCGCACTACATTAACTTGCAGGTTTAGCTGAACACTGTGCAGAGGTTGCACTACACTAACTTGTAGCTTTAGCTGAACACTTTGAGGAGGACACACTACACTAACTTGTAGCTTTAGCTGAACACTGTGCACTACACTAACTAGTAGCTTGAGCTGAACACTGTTCAGAGGACGCTCTACACTAACTTGTAGCTTTAGCTGAACACTGTGCAGAGGTCGCACTACATTAACTTGCAGGTTTAGCTGAACACTGTGCAGAGGTCGCACTACACTAACTTTTAGCTTTAGCTGAACACTGTGCAGAGGTCGCACTACACTAACTTGTAGCTTTAGCTGAACACTGTGAGGAGGACACACTACACTAACTTGTAGCTTTAGCTGAACACTGTGCACTACACTAACTAGTAGCTTGAGCTGAACACTGTTCAGAGGACGCACTACACTAACTTGTAGCTTTAGCTGAACACTGTGCAGAGGTCGCACTAAACTAACTTGTAGCTTTAGCTGAACACTGTGAGGAGGACACACTACACTAAGTTGTAGCTTTAGCTGAACACTGTTCAGAGGATGCACTACACTAACTTGTAGCTTTAGCTGAACACTGTTCAGAGGATGCACTACACTAACTTGTAGCTTTAGCTGAACACTGTGCACTACACTAACTAGTAGCTTTAGCTGAACACTGTTCAAAGGACGCACTACATTAACTTGCAGCTTTAGCTGAACACTGTGCAGAGGTTGCACTACACTAACTTGTAGCTTTAGCTGAACACTGTGCACTACACTAACTTGTAGCTTTAGCTGAACACTGTTCAGAGGATGCACTACACTAACTTGTAGCTTTAGCTGAACACTGTGCAGAGGTAGCACTACACTAACTTGTAGATTTAGCTGAACACTGTGCAGAGGTCACACTAAACTAACTTGTAGCTTTAGCTGAAGACTGTGAGGAGGATGCACTACACTAACTTGTAGCTTTAGCTGAACTCTGTGCACTACACTAACTTGTAGCTTTAGCTGAACACTGTTCAGAGGACGCACTACACTAACTTGTAGCTTTAGCTGAACACTGTGCAGAGGTCGCACTACACTAACTTGTAGCTTTAGCTGAACACTGTGCACTACACTAACTTGTAGCTTTAGCTGAACACTGTTCAGAGGACGCACTACACTAACTTGTAGCATTAGCTGAACACTGTGCAGAGGTCACACTAAACTAACTTGTAGCTTTAGCTGAACACTGTGAGGAGGATGCACTACACTAACTTGTTGCTTTAGCTGAACTCTGTGCACTACACTAACTTGTAGCTTTAGCTGAACACTGTTCAGAGGACGCACTACACTAACTTGTAGCTTTAGCTGAACACTGTGCAGAGGTCGCACTACACTAACTTGTAGCTTTAGCTGAACACTGTACACTACACTAACTTGTAGCTTTAGCTGAACACTGTGCACTACACTAACTAGTAGCTTTAGCTGAACACTGTTCAAAGGAAGCACTACATTAACTTGCAGCTTTAGCTGAACACAGTGCAGAGGTCGCACTACACTAACCTGTAGATTTAGCTGAACACTGTGCACTACACTAACTTGTAGCTTTAGCTGAACACTGTTCAGAGGACGCACTACACTAACTTGTAGCTTTAGCTGAACACTGTGCAGAGGTCGCACTACACTAACTTGTAGCTTTAGCTGAAAACTGTGAGGAAGACGCACTACACTAAATTGTAGCTTTAGCTGAACACTGTGAGGAGGAAACACTGCAATAACTTGTAGCTTTAGCTGAACACTGTGCAGAGGTTGCACTACACTAACTTGTAGCTTTAGCTGAACACTGTGAGGAGGACACACTACACTAACTTGTAGCTTTAGCTGAACACAGTGGAGGACGCACTGCACTAACTTGTAGCTTTAGCTGAACACTGTGCACTAACCTAACATGTAGCTTTAGCTGAACACTGTTCAGAGGACGCACTACACTAACTTGTAGCTTTAGCTGAACACTGTGCAGAGGTCGCACTCAACTAACTTGTAGCTTTAGCTGAACACTGTCAGGAGGACACACTACACTAACTTGTAGCTTTAGCTGAACACTGTTCAGAGGACGCACTACACTAACTTGTAGCTTTAGCTGAACACTGTGCATTACACTAACTTGTAGCTTTAGCTGAACACTGTTCAAAGGATGCACTACATTAACTTGCAGCTTTAGCTGAACACTGTGCAGAGGTCGCACTACAATAACTTATAGCTTTAGCTGAACACTGTGAGGAGGACGCACTACACTAACTTGTAGCTTTAGCTAAACACTGTGAGGAGGACGCACTACACTAACTTGTAGCTTTAGCTGAACACTGCTCAAAGGACGCACTACATTAACTTGCAGCTTTAGCTGAACACTGTGCAGAGGTCGCACTACATTAACTTGCAGGTTTAGCTGAACACTGTGCAGAGGTCGCACTACATTAACTTGTAGCTTTAGCTGAACACTGTGAGGAGGACGCACTACACTAACTTGTAGCTTTAGCTGAACACTGTGCAGAGGTCGCACTACACTAACTTGTAGCTTTAGCTGAACACTGTTCAGAGGATGCACTACACTAACTTGTAGCTTTAGCTGAACACTGTGCACTACACTAACTAGTAGCTTTAGCTGAACACTGTTCAAAGGACGCACTACATTAACTTGCAGCTTTAGCTGAACACTGTGCAGAGGTCGCACTACACTAACTTGTAGCTTTAGCTGAACACTGTGCACTACACTAACTAGTAGCTTTAGCTGAACACTGTTCAGAGGACGCACTACACTAACTTGTAGCTTTAGCTGAAGACTGTGAGGAGGATGCACTACACTAACTTGTAGCTTTAGCTGAACTCTGTGCACTACACTAACTTTTAGCTTTAGCTGAACACTGTTCAGAGGACGCACTACACTAACTTGTAGCTTTAGCTGAACACTGTGCAGAGGTCGCACTACACTAACTTGTAGCTTTAGCTGAACACTGTGCAGAGGTCACACTAAACTAACTTGTAGCTTTAGCTGAAGACTGTGAGGAGGATGCACTACACTAACTTGTAGCTTTAGCTGAACTCTGTGCACTACACTAACTTGTAGCTTTAGCTGAACACTGTTCAGAGGATGCACTACACTAACTTGTAGCTTTAGCTGAACACTGTGCAGAGTTCGCACTACACTAACTTGTAGCTTTAGCTGAACACTGTGCACTACACTAACTTGTAGCTTTAGCTGAACACTGTGCAGAGGTCGACTACACTAACTTGTAGCTTTAGCTGAACACTGTGAGGAGGACGCACTACACTAACTTGTAGCTTTAGCTGAACACTGTGCACTACACTAACTTGTAGCTTTAGCTGAACACTGTTCAAAGGACGCACTACACTAACTTGTAGCTTTAGCTGAACACTGTGCAGAGGTCGAACTAAACTAACTTGTAGCTTTAGCTGAACACTGTGAGGAGGACACACTACACTAACTTGTAGCTTTAGCTGAACACTGTTCAGAGGACGCACTACACTAACTTGTAGCTTTAGCTGAACACTGTGCACTACACTAACTTGTAGCTTTAGCTGAACACTGTTCAGAGGTCGCACTACACTAACTTGTAGCTTTAGCTGAACACTGTGCAGAGGTCACACTAAACTAACTTGTAACTTTAGCTGAAGACTGTGAGGAGGATGCACTACACTAACTTGTAGCTTTAGCTGAACTCTGTGCACTACACTAACTTGTAGCTTTAGCTGAACACTGTGCAGAGGTCGCACTACACTAACTTGTAGCTTTAGCTGAACACTGTGAGGAGGACGCACTACACTAACTTGTAGCTTTAGCTGAACACTGTGCACTACACTAACTTGTAGCGTTAGCTGAACACTGTGCAGAGGTCGCACTACACTAACTTGTCGCTTTAGCTGAACACTGTGCACTACACTAACGTGTAGCTTTAGCTGAACACTGTTCAAAGGACGCACTACCTTAACTTGCAGCTTTAGCTGAACACTGTGCAGAGGTCGCACTACACTAACTTGTAGCTTTAGCTGAACACTGTGAGGAGGACACACTACACTAACTTGTAGCTTTAGCTGGACACTGTGAGGAAGATGCAATACACTAACTTGTAGCTTTAGCTGAACACTGTTCAGTGGACGCACTACACTAACTTGTAGCTTTAGCTGAACACTGTGCACGACACTAATTTGTAGCTTGAGCTGAACACTGTTCAGAGGACGCACTACACTAACTTGTAGCTTTAGCTGAACACTGTAAGGAGGACGCACTACATTAACTTGCAGCTTTAGCTGAACACTTTGCAGAGGTCGCACTACACTAACTTGTAGCTTTAGCTGAACACTGTGCACTACACTAACTTGTAGCTTTAGCTTAACACTGTTCAGAGGACGCACTACACTAACTTGTAGCCTTAGCTGAACACTGTGCAGAGGTCGCACTACACTAAATTGTAGCTTTAGCTGAACACTGTGCAGAGGTCAAACTAAACTAACTTGTAGCTTTAGCTGAACACTGTGAGGAGGACACACTACACTAACTTGTAGCTTTAGCTGAACACTGTTCAGAGGACGCACTACACTAACTTGTAGCTTTAGCTGAACACTGTGCACTACACTAACTTGTAGCTTTAGCTGAACACTGTTCAGAGGTCGCACTACACTAACTTGTAGCTTTAGCTGAACACTGTGCAGAGGTCACACTAAACTAACTTGTAGCTTTAGCTGAAGACTGTGAGGAGGATGCACTACACTAACTTGTAGCTTTAGCTGAACTCTGTGCACTACACTAACTTGTAGCTTTAGCTGAACACTGTGCAGAGGTCGCACTACACTAACTTGTAGCTTTAGCTGAACACTGTGCACTACACTAACTTGTAGCGTTAGCTGAACACTGTGCAGAGGTCGCACTACACTAAATTGTAGCTTTAGCTGAACACTGTGAGGAGGACGCACTACACTAACTTGTCGCTTTAGCTGAACACTGTGCACTACACTAACGTGTAGCTTTAGCTGAACACTGTTCAAAGGACGCACTACCTTAACTTGCAGCTTTAGCTGAACACTGTGCAGAGGTCGCACTACACTAACTTGTAGCTTTAGCTGAACACTGTGAGGAGGACACACTACACTAACTTGTAGCTTTAGCTGGACACTGTGAGGAAGATGCAATACACTAACTTGTAGCTTTAGCTGAACACTGTTCAGTGGACGCACTACACTAACTTGTAGCTTTAGCTGAACACTGTGCACTACACTAACTTGTAGCTTGAGCTGAACACTGTTCAGAGGACGCACTACACTAACTTGTAGCTTTAGCTGAACACTGTAAGGAGGACGCACTACATTAACTTGCAGCTTTAGCTGAACACTTTGCAGAGGTCGCACTACACTAACTTGTAGCTTTAGCTGAACACTGTGCACTACACTAACTTGTAGCTTTAGCTTAACACTGTTCAGAGGACGCACTACACTAACTTGTAGCCTTAGCTGAACACTGTGCAGAGGTCGCACTACACTAACTTGTAGCTTTAGCTGAACACTGTGCAGAGGTCAAACTAAACTAACTTGTAGCTTTAGCTGAAGACTGAGGAGGATGCACTACACTAACTTGTAGCTTTAGCTGAACTCTGTGCACTACACTAACTTGTAGCATTAGCTGAACACTGTTCAGAGGACGCACTACACTAACTTGTAGCTTTAGCTGAACACTGTGCAGAGGTCGCACTACACTAACTTGTAGCTTTAGCTGAACACTGTGAGGAGGACGCACTACACTAACTTGTCGCTTTAGCTGAACACTGTGCACTACACTAACGTGTAGCTTTAGCTGAACACTGTTCAAAGGACGCACTGCAATAACTTGTAGCTTTAGCTGAACACTGTGCAGAGGTCGCACTACACTAACTTGTAGCTTTAGCTGAACACTGTGAGAAGGACACACTACACTAACTTGTAGCTTTAGCTGAACACTGTGAGGAGGACGCATTACACTAACTTGTAGCTTTAGCTGAACACTGTGCACTACACTAACGTGTAGCTTTAGCTGAACACTGTGAGGAGGACGCACTACACTAACTTGTAGCTTTAGCTGAACACTGTTCAATGGACGCACTACACTAACTTGTAGCTTTAGCTGAACACTGTGCACTACACTAACTTGTAGCTTGAGCTGAACAGTGTTCAGAGGACGCACTACACTAACTTGTAGCTTTAGCTGAACACTGTGCAGAGGTCGCACTACACTAACTTGTAGCTTTAGCTGAACACTGTGAGGAGGACACACGACACTAACTTATAGCTTTAGCTGAACACTGTTCAGAGGATGCACTACACTAACTTGTAGCTTTAGCTGAACACTGTGCACTACACTAACTAGTAGCTTTAGCTGAACACTGTTCAAAGGATGCACTACATTAACTTGCAGCTTTAGCTGAACACTGTGCAGAGGTCGCACTACACTAACTTGTAGCTTTAGCTGAACACTGTGAGGAGGACACACTACACTAACTTGTAGCTTTAGCTAAACACTGTGAGGAGGACGCACTACACTAACTTGTAGCTTTAGCTGAACACTGTTCAAAAGATGCACTACATTAACTTGCAGGTTTAGCTGAACACTGTGCAGAGGTCGCACTACACTAACTTGTAGCTTTAGCTGAACACTGTGAGGAGGACGCACTACACTAACTTGTAGCTTTAGCTGAACACTGTGCAGAGGTCGCACTCCACTAACTTGTAGCTTTAGCTGAACACTGTGTACTACACTAACTTGTAGCTTGAGCTTAACACTGTTCAGATGACGCACTACACTAACTTGTAGCTTTAGCTGAACACTGTTCAGAGGCCGCACTACACTAACTTGTAGCCTTAGCTGAACACTGTGCACTACACTAACTAGTAGCTTTAGCTGAACACTGTTCAAAGGACGCACTACATTAACTTGCAGCTTTAGCTGAACACTGTGCAGAGGTCGCACTACACTAACTTGTAGCTTTAGCTGAACACTGTGAGTAGGACGCACTACACTAACTTGTAGCTTTAGCTGAAAACTGTGAGGAGGACGCACTACACTAACTTGTAGCTTTAGCTGAACACTGTGCACTACACTAACGTGTAGCTTTAGCTGAACACTGTTCAAAGGACGCACTGCAATAACTTGTAGCTTTAGCTGAACACTGTGCAGAGGTCGCACTACACTAACTTGTAGCTTTAGCTGAACACTGTGAGAAGGACACACTACACTAACTTGTAGCTTTAGCTGAACACTGTGAGGAGGACGCATTACACTAACTTGTAGCTTTAGCTGAACACTGTGCACTACACTAACGTGTAGCTTTAGCTGAACACTGTGAGGAGGACGCACTACACTAACTTGTAGCTTTAGCTGAACACTGTTCAATGGACGCACTACACTAACTTGTAGCTTTAGCTGAACACTGTGCACTACACTAACTTGTAGCTTGAGCTGAACAGTGTTCAGAGGACGCACTACACTAACTTGTAGCTTTAGCTGAACACTGTGCAGAGGTCGCACTACACTAACTTGTAGCTTTAGCTGAACACTGTGAGGAGGACACACGACACTAACTTATAGCTTTAGCTGAACACTGTTCAGAGGATGCACTACACTAACTTGTAGCTTTAGCTGAACACTGTGCACTACACTAACTAGTAGCTTTAGCTGAACACTGTTCAAAGGATGCACTACATTAACTTGCAGCTTTACCTGAACACTGTGCAGAGGTCGCACTACACTAACTTGTAGCTTTAGCTGAACACTGTGAGGAGGACACACTACACTAACTTGTAGCTTTAGCTAAACACTGTGAGGAGGACGCACTACACTAACTTGTAGCTTTAGCTGAACACTGTTCAAAAGATGCACTACATTAACTTGCAGGTTTAGCTGAACACTGTGCAGAGGTCGCACTACACTAACTTGTAGCTTTAGCTGAACACTGTGAGGAGGACGCACTACACTAACTTGTAGCTTTAGCTGAACACTGTGCAGAGGTCGCACTCCACTAACTTGTAGCTTTAGCTGAACACTGTGTACTACACTAACTTGTAGCTTGAGCTTAACACTGTTCAGATGACGCACTACACTAACTTGTAGCTTTAGCTGAAGACTGTTCAGAGGCCGCACTACACTAACTTGTAGCCTTAGCTGAACACTGTGCACTACACTAACTAGTAGCTTTAGCTGAACACTGTTCAAAGGACGCACTACATTAACTTGCAGCTTTAGCTGAACACTGTGCAGAGGTCGCACTACACTAACTTGTAGCTTTAGCTGAACACTGTGAGTAGGACGCGCTACACTAACTTGTAGCTTTAGCTGAAAACTGTGAGGAGGACGCACTACACTAACTTGTAGCTTTAGCTGAACACTGTGCACTACACTAACGTGTAGCTTTAGCTGAACACTGTTCAAAGGACGCACTGCAATAACTTGTAGCTTTAGCTGAACACTGTGCAGAGGTCGCACTACACTAACTTGTAGCTTTAGCTGAACACTGTGAGGAGGACACACTACACTAACTTGTAGCTTTAGCTGAACACTGTGCACTACACTAACTTGTAGCTTGAGCTTAACACTGTTCAGGGGACGCACTACACTAACTTGTAGCTTTAGCTGAACACTGTGCAGAGGTCGCACTAAACTAACTTGTTGCTTTAGCTGAACACTGTGAGGAGGACACACTACACTAACTTGTAGCTTTAGCTGAACACTGTTCAGAGGACGCACTACACTAACTTGTAGCTTTAGCTGAACACTGTGCACTACACTAACTAGTAGCTTTAGCTGAACACTGTTCAAAGGACGCACTATATTAACTTGCAGCTTTAGCTTAACACTGTGCAGAGGTCGCACTACACTAACTTGTAGCTTTAGCTGAACACTGTGAGGAGGACGCACTACACTAACTTGTAGCTTTAGCTGAACACTGTGAGGAGGACACACTACACTAACTTGTAGCTTTAGCTGAACACTGTTCAAAGGACGCACTACACTAACTTGCAGCTTTAGCTGAACACTGTGCAATGGTCGCACTACACTAACTTGTAGCTTTAGCTGAACACTGTGCACTACACTAACTTGTAGCTTTAGATGAACACTGTTCAGAGGACGCACTACACTAACTTGTAGCTTTAGCTGAACACTGTGCAGAGGTCACACTAAACTAACTTGTAGCTTTAGCTGAAGACTGTGAGGAGGATGCACTACACTAACTTGTAGCTTTAGCTGAACTCTGTGCACTGCACTAACTTGTAGCTTTAGCTGAACACTGTTCAGAGGACGCACTACACTAACTTGTAGCTTTAGCTGAACACTGTGCAGAGGTCGCACTACACTAACTTGTAGCTTTAGCTGAAAACTGTGAGGAAGACGCACTACACTAACTTGTAGCTTTAGCTGAACACTGTGCACTACACTAACTTGTAGCTTTAGCTGAACACTGTTCAAAGGACGCACTGCAATAACTTGTAGCTTTAGCTGAACACTGTGCAGAGGTCGCACTACACTAACTTGTAGCTTTAGCTGAACACTGTGAGGAGGACACACTACACTAACTTGTAGCTTTAGCTGAACACTGTGAGGAGGACGCACTGCACTAACTTGTAGCTTTAGCTGAACACTGTGCACTACACTAACATGTAGCTTTAGCTGAACACTGTTCAGAGGACGCACTACACTAACTTGTAGCTTTAGCTGAACACTGTGCACTACACTAACTTGTAGCTTGAGCTGAACACTGTGCAGAGGTCGCACTAAACTAACTTGTAGCTTCAGCTGAACACTGTGAGGAGGACACACTACACTAACTTGTAGCTTTAGCTGAACACTGTTCAGAGGACGCACTACACTAACTTGTAGCTTTAACTGAACACTGTGCACTACACTAACTAGTAGCTTTAGCTGAACATTGTTCAAAGGACGCACTACATTAACTTGCAGCTTTAGCTGAACACTGTGCAGAGGTCGCACTACACTAACTTGTAGCTTTAGCTGAACACTGTGAGGAGGACGCACTACACTAACTTGTAGTTTTAGCTGAACACTGTGAGGAGGACGCACTACACTAACTTGTAGCTTTAGCTGAACACTGTTCAAAGGACGCACTACATTAACTTGCAGCTTTAGCTGAACACTGTGCAGAGGTCACACTAAACTAACTTGTAGCTTTAGCTGAAGACTGTGAGGAGGATGCACTACACTAACTTATAGCTTTAGCTGAACTCTGTGCACTACACTAACTTGTAGCTTTAGCTGAACACTGTGCAGAGGTCGCACTACACTAACTTGTAGCTTTAGCTGAACACTGTGAGGAGGATGCACTACACTAACTTGTAGCTTTAGCTGAACACTGTGCACTACACTAACTAGTAGCTTTAGCTGAACATTGTTCAAAGGACGCACTACATTAACTTGCAGCTTTAGCTGAACACTGTGCAGAGGTCGCACTACACTAACTTGTAGCTTTAGCTGAACGCTGTGAGGAGGACACACTACACTAACTTGTAGCTTTAGCTGGACACTGTGAGGAAGACGCACTACACTAACTTGTAGCTTTAGCTGAAAACTGTTCAGTGGACGCACTACACTAACTTGTAGCTTTAGCTGAACACTGTGCACTACACTAACTTGTAGCTTGAGCTGAACACTGTTCAGAGGACGCACTACACTAACTTGTAGCTTTAGCTGAACACTGTGCAGAGGTCGAACTAAACTAACTTGTAGCTTTAGCTGAACACTGTGAGGAGGACACACTACACTAACTTGTAGCTTTAGCTGAACACTGTTCAGAGGACGCACTACACTAACTTGTAGCTTTAGCTGAACACTGTGCACTACACTAACTTGTAGCTTTAGCTGAACACTGTTCAGAGGTCGCACTACACTAACTTGTAGCTTTAGCTGAACACTGTGAGGAGGACACACTACACTAACTTGTAGCTTTAGCTGAACACTGTGAGGAGGACGCACTGCACTAACTTGTAGCTTTAGCTGAACACTGTGCACTACACTAACTTGTAGCTTTAGCTGAACACTGTGCAGAGGTCGCACTACACTAACTTGTAGCTTTAGCTGAACACTGTGAGGAGGACGCACTACACTAACTTGTCGCTTTAGCTGAACACTGTGCACTACACTAACGTGTAGCTTTAGCTGAACACTGTTCAAAGGACGCACTGCAATAACTTGTAGCTTTAGCTGAACACTGTGCAGAGGTCGCACTATACTAACTTGTAGCTTTAGCTGAACACTGTGAGGAGGACACACTACACTAACTTGTAGCTTTAGCTGAACACTGTGGGGAGGACGCACTACACTAACTTGTAGCTTTAGCTGAACACTGTGCACTACACTAACGTGTAGCTTTAGCTGAACACTGTTCAGAGGACACACTACACTAACTTGTAGCTTTAGCTGAACACTGTTCAGTGGACGCACTACACTAACTTGTAGCTTTAGCTGAACATTGTGCACTACACTAACTTGTAGCTTTAGCTGAACACTGTTCAAAGGACGCACTACCTTAACTTGCAGCTTTAGCTGAACACTGTGCAGAGGTCGCACTACACTAACTTGTAGCTTTAGCTGAACACTGTGAGGAGGACACACTACACTAACTTGTAGCTTTAGCTGGACACTGTGAAGAAGATGCACTACACTAACTTGTAGCTTTAGCTGAACACTGTTCAGTGGATGCACTACACTAAGTTGTAGCTTTAGCTGAACACTGTGCACTACACTAACTTGTAGCTTGAGCTGAACACTGTTCAGAGGACGCACTACACTAACTTGTAGCTTTAGCTGAACACTGTGCAGAGGTCGCACTAAACTAACTTGTAGCTTTAGCTGAACACTGTGAGGAGGACACACTACACTAACTTGTAGCTTTAGCTGAACACTGTTCAGAGGACGCACTACACTAACTTGTAGCTTTAGCTGAACACTGTAAGGAGGACGCACTACATTAACTTGCAGCTTTAGCTGAACACTGTGCAGAGGTCGCACTACACTAACTTGTAGCTTTATCTGAACACTGTGCACTACACTAACTTGTAGCTTTAGCTTAACACTGTTCAGAGGACTCACTACACTAACTTGTAGCCTTAGCTGAACACTGTGCAGAGGTCGCACTACACTAACTTGTAGCTTTAGCTGAACACTGTGCAGAGGTCACACTAAACTAACTTGTAGCTTTAGCTGAAGACTGAGGAGGATGCACTACACTAACTTGTAGCTTTAGCTGAACTCTGTGCACTACACTAACTTGTAGCATTAGTTGAACACTGTTCAGAGGACACACTACACTAACTTGTAGCTTTAGCTGAACACTGTGCAGAGGTCGCACTACACTAACTTGTAGCTTTAGCTGAACACTGTGAGGAGGACGCACTACACTAACTTGTCGCTTTAGCTGAACACTGTGCACTACACTAACGTGTAGCTTTAGCTGAACACTGTTCAAAGGACGCACTGCAATAACTTGTAGCTTTAGCTGAATACTGTGCAGAGGTCGCACTACACTAACTTGTAGCTTTAGCTGAACACTGTGAGGAGGACACACTACACTAACTTGTAGCTTTAGCTGAACACTGTGGGGAGGACGCACTACACTAACTTGTAGCTTTAGCTGAACACTGTGCACTACACTAACGTGTAGCTTTAGCTGAACACTGTGAGGAGGACGCACTACACTAACTTGTAGCTTTAGCTGAACACTGTTCAGAGGACGCACTACACTAACTTGTAGCTTTAGCTGAACACTGTGCACTACACTAACTTGTAGCTTTAGCTGAACACTGTTCAGAGGTCGCACTACACTAACTTGTAGCTTTAGCTGAACACTGTGAGGAGGACACACTACACTAACTTGTAGCTTTAGCTGAACACTGTGAGGAGGACGCACTGCACTAACTTGTAGCTTTAGCTGAACACTGTGCACTACACTAACTTGTAGCTTTAGCTGAACACTGTGCAGAGGTCGCACTACACTAACTTGTAGCTTTAGCTGAACACTGTGAGGAGGACGCACTACACTAACTTGTCGCTTTAGCTGAACACTGTGCACTACACTAACATGTAGCTTTAGCTGAACACTGTTCAAAGGACGCACTGCAATAACTTGTAGCTTTAGCTGAACACTGTGCAGAGGTCGCACTATACTAACTTGTAGCTTTAGCTGAACACTGTGAGGAGGACACACTACACTAACTTGTAGCTTTAGCTGAACACTGTGGGGAGGACGCACTACACTAACTTGTAGCTTTAGCTGAACACTGTGCACTACACTAACGTGTAGCTTTAGCTGAACACTGTTCAGAGGACACACTACACTAACTTGTAGCTTTAGCTGAACACTGTTCAGTGGACGCACTACACTAACTTGTAGCTTTAGCTGAACATTGTGCACTACACTAACTTGTAGCTTTAGCTGAACACTGTTCAAAGGACGCACTACCTTAACTTGCAGCTTTAGCTGAACACTGTGCAGAGGTCGCACTACACTAACTTGTAGCTTTAGCTGAACACTGTGAGGAGGACACACTACACTAACTTGTAGCTTTAGCTGGACACTGTGAAGAAGATGCACTACACTAACTTGTAGCTTTAGCTGAACACTGTTCAGTGGATGCACTACACTAACTTGTAGCTTTAGCTGAACACTGTGCACTACACTAACTTGTAGCTTGAGCTGAACACTGTTCAGAGGACGCACTACACTAACTTGTAGCTTTAGCTGAACACTGTGCAGAGGTCGCACTAAACTAACTTGTAGCTTTAGCTGAACACTGTGAGGAGGACACACTACACTAACTTGTAGCTTTAGCTGAACACTGTTCAGAGGACGCACTACACTAACTTGTAGCTTTAGCTGAACACTGTAAGGAGGACGCACTACATTAACTTGCAGCTTTAGCTGAACACTGTGCAGAGGTCGCACTACACTAACTTGTAGCTTTATCTGAACACTGTGCACTACACTAACTTGTAGCTTTAGCTTAACACTGTTCAGAGGACTCACTACACTAACTTGTAGCCTTAGCTGAACACTGTGCAGAGGTCGCACTACACTAACTTGTAGCTTTAGCTGAACACTGTGCAGAGGTCACACTAAACTAACTTGTAGCTTTAGCTGAAAACTGAGGAGGATGCACTACACTAACTTGTAGCTTTAGCTGAACTCTGTGCACTACACTAACTTGTAGCATTAGTTGAACACTGTTCAGAGGACACACTACACTAACTTGTAGCTTTAGCTGAACACTGTGCAGAGGTCGCACTACACTAACTTGTAGCTTTAGCTGAACACTGTGAGGAGGACGCACTACACTAACTTGTCGCTTTAGCTGAACACTGTGCACTACACTAACGTGTAGCTTTAGCTGAACACTGTTCAAAGGACGCACTGCAATAACTTGTAGCTTTAGCTGAACACTGTGCAGAGGTCGCACTACACTAACTTGTAGCTTTAGCTGAACACTGTGAGGAGGACACACTACACTAACTTGTAGCTTTAGCTGAACACTGTGGGGAGGACGCACTACACTAACTTGTAGCTTTAGCTGAACACTGTGCACTACACTAACGTGTAGCTTTAGCTGAACACTGTGAGGAGGACGCACTACACTAACTTGTAGCTTTAGCTGAACACTGTTCAGTGGACGCACTACACTAACTTGTAGCTTTATCTGAACATTGTGCACTACACTAACTTGTAGCTTTAGCTGAACACTGTTCAAAGGACGCACTACCTTAACTTGCAGCTTTAGCTGAACGCTGTGCTGAGGTCGCACTACACTAACTTGTAGCTTTAGCTGAACACTGTGAGGAGGACGCACTACACTAACTTGTAGCTTTAGCTGAACACTGAGGAGGATGCACTACACTAACTTGTAGCTTTAGCTGAACACTGTGCACTACACTAACTTGTAGCTTTAGCTGAACACTGTTCAGAGGACGCACTACGCTAACTTGTAGCTTTAGCTGAACACTGTGCAGAGGTCGCACTACACTAACTTGTAGCTTTAGCTCAACACTGTGCAGAGGTCACACTAAACTAACTTGTAGCTTTAGCTCAACACTGTGAGGAGGACGCACTACACTAACTGTAAATAGTCTAGCTTCCTGACTGTGGTACCAATAGGATCAGAAGAACACCAGCAATTTTCTTCAGGTAGCTATAAATACTGTAACAACACAAGCCTGCCTGTCAGTAGGAAGATAATAACAGAAACGGATCTAGCTAAACTGAATACAGTATATATATATATATATATATATATATATATATATATATATATATATATATATATATATATATATATATATATATATATATATATATATATATATATATATATATATACATACAACCCCTGGGATTCATATATATATATATATATATATATATATATATATACACTGTGACAGACCTAGCCAGGACAGAGGCTGTTGGAGAGAACTGAATGCAAGCCTCTTGCCTTTTGATTATGGGCCCTGGATTTTCAAGGGAACAATACTCTTTGTGAGGTGAATTAGAAATCCAGTCTGAACTGTACTAATCAGACTCAGTCGTGTATATATTAATATATTGTATGTTGTTTGATTCTGTTGGGGACTCCTTGCTGTGGTCATTTGGAATTTGTGTCCCTGAAGAGGGAGTGGGGATTCCTCCAGCAGCCCCCTGCTGATAAGACTTATTCATACTTTTGGGACACATCCTGTGAGGAGATGCTGGTGTCATCAACTCCAACTACCTGTGTTTATGTTAATTGAATGAGCTGATCACATTGTCCTCTATACAATGTAGGAGACGTGGCGACTCCTATTGGAGCTGCTGCTATTGTGAGAAAATGTCCTGTGATAATTAACTCACTCTGGGCAAAAGGTCATGTCTCAATCACCTAGGCTGTATAAAGGATTAGTTAATTAGCTCATGTTAATTAGGTTAATTAGGTTACGTTTTTATTGTTAGAGTAATATGAGCAGGAGGGGGGAACCTCATCTTCTCCTGTATATAAGACTGTATTCTGGTTCTGAATAAAGAGAGTTCATGTTAGCAACAAGCAAGTGTTGCCTTGTTTTGTGCTCAGAGAGGTTGGAATATCTGATATCTGTATACAGACTGGGAGGAAGTGGTATATGACGGAAGCACTCAAGCGGACTGTGGGACGTTCCGTGACATTGGTGGCAAGCAGTGGGAAAGCTTCCTGCAGTCTGGGAAATCTAAAACTCCACCTGGATCCAAGATCAGCATAGCAGACTTCAGTCACCCCAGCGGAGATATGGACTTGGCATCAGAGTTCCCGGGGCTGCTGCGGATCATCCTTTAAACATACACCAGGACTGTGTCTAAGGATGAATACCTGGAGCTCAAGCAGCAGATTTGGGTGGAGCTCTGGATTGGAGCCCTCCAGCTCGTTGGTATAAAACAGGGCAAGTGCTTTCCAACCCAAGAGCAACGGGCCAGTGACCAACGGGCATTGCGGATGGCATTCCTGGGAGAGCGGCCCCAGGAGCAATGGGTGACTGAGTTGGACAGGCTGATCCAGCAGGAGATAGAGCTGGACAATCGTTATTGGGCTCTGCAATGGCACGCAGAGCAGGGATATTTAGGGGAGACAACAGAATGCTCTCCAGAGGGATATGACTTTGGAGGCCCTGGATTGCTGTGGGAGAGCCTTACAGATCATTTTATGTTTGGCGATGAAGGGAGACCTGACCTTGAGGACCTGCGAGAATATAGAGAGGCTATGCTTGGTCTTGCAGGGGTCTCAGAGCTCAAACCTGATCTGGACCATTTGCTAAGGAAGGAACAGCATCTGGAAAGGGCATACAGGAAACTGCTAGAACACGTTCAGCAGCATGCCAGAGAATCGGCAGTGGAAAATCCGGAGATTGCCGTCCCCAAACCTGAAGTGCTGACAACAGGGCAGAGCTCTGCTAACCTCTGCCCAGAAATGATAGCATCTTCTGGGTTCCATGGACAGGAGATGGTGAACCTATATCCCCAGACATCAGTTGCAGAGACATGGGATTTAATAGACTTTTCTGCTGAGGAAGAACAACCTGATGAGCCTCCAGCAGAAGAGCTGCTATCAGGGCCAAAGTTCACTGTACTCTGCCCAGCACCAACCGTGGTTTCGGCCTTCTTGAGAGAAGAGGTAGTCAGCCTTTCTCCCACAACACTGACAGGGACATGTGATTTTCTGCCAGCAGCATCTATGGAGTTACAACAAACTTCTCCAGCTGAAGATCTGGTAACTGAACAGAGGGTCCAAGACCTTTGTCCCACACTTTTAGCAATTCCAGAGACTGAGGATTTGATAGACGTTTCTGTAGAGGAGGAACCACCTAGCAAATCCCCAGCAGAAGTGCTGGCAACCGGACAGAGGGCCCAAGACCTCTGCCCCACACCAGCAGCAACTGTGGAGGCCCAAGTTGAGGAGGTGGCAGTCTATCGCGAGCTGCAGATCAGGATCCAAGGAGAGAATGCAGTCATCACCTCACAACTGCAGCTTGATCTGGTGTCGGTGGATGGGGCTTCAGTTCCCACTTGTATACCCCAGGGATGCTGGGCAGTCGGCCCAGATCCCCAACAGCAGGATGGAGTGAGCCCAGTCCCCCTGTCTTCTCTCCAGCGGCAGAAAGGACTCCAGGGAGAAGGGCCAGTCCGGCCCTCTCCCCAGCGGCGGATATGTTCTCTGAGAGAGGCAGAGGTTGGCTGGGTGAGTAATACTCTGTTTGGAACAATTTGTTTGGGGTACTGTATGGGTACAGGCAGTAGAGGACTGGAACTATGGACTAACTTCGGAGTCAACCCATCTGGGGTCTCCTCCTGTGTTAGTCTCCTGCCAAAAGGGGAGAAATGTGACAGACCTAGCCGGGACAGAGGCTGTTGTAGAGAACTGAATGCAAGCCTCTTGCCTTTTGATTATGGGCCCTGGATTTTCAAGGGAACAAAACTCTTTGTGAGGTGAATTAGAAATCCAGTCTGAACTGTACTAATCAGACTCAGTCGTGTATATATGTATATATTGTATGTTGTTTAATTCTGTTGGGGACTCCTTGCTGTGGTCATTTGGGATTTGTGTCCCTGAAGAGGGAGGGGGGATTCCTCCAGCAGCCCCCTGCTGATAAGACTGATTCATACTGTTGGGACACATCGTGTGAGGAAATGCTGGTGTCATCAACTCCAACTACCTGTGTTTATGTTAATTGAATGAGCTGATCACATTGTCCTCTATACAATGTATGAGCAGGAGGGGGGAACCCCATCTTCTCCTGTATATAAGACTGTATTCTGGTTCTGAATAAAGAGAGTTCATGTTAGCAACAAGCAAGTGTCGCCCTGTTTTGTGCTCAGAGAGGTTGAAATATCTGTTATCTGTATACAGACTGGGAGGAAGTGGTATATGACGGAAGCACTCAAGCGGAGTGTGGGACGTTCCGTGACCTACACAATACACTGTAAGTGCAGCTAACTGACTGACTGACCTGCCTAATCTATCCAACTTAAATCAAATGACACTGTCTCTCTGTCTCTGTCTCTCAACGCCGGAACACACTACACAGGTCCGCTGTGCAGGCGGCCTTATATAGTGTGGGGCGTGTACTAAACCCCCTGAGCCATAGTTGGCCAAAGCCACCCTGGTTTTGGCCAATTACAGCTCTCTCTACAGACGGCGCTGCAATTGGCCAAGCATGCGGGTCATAGTGCATGCTTGGCCAATCATCAGCCAGCAATGCCCTGTACACACGGTCGGATTTTCCAATGGAAAAAGTGCGATCGGATTGTGTTGTTGGAAATTCCGATCGTGTGTGGGCTCCGTCTGACTGTGTGGGCTCCGTCTGACTTTTTCCGTCGGAAATTCCGACACACGAAGTTTGAGAGCAGGATATAAAATTTTCCAACAACAAAATCTGATTGTTTAAATTCCGATCGTGTGTACACAAATCCGACGCACAAAATGCCACGCATGCTCAGAATTAATTAAGAGACGAAAGCTATTGGCTACTGCCCCGTTTATAGTCCCGACATACGTGTTTTACGTCACCGCATTGCTGACATCCCTTCTGGCTCCAGATCCTTCTTGCTGTTCCACTACATTGATCCCTGACTTCTGGCTTTGCTGACTATCCATTCTGGTTACTGAACTTTGGCTATGTTTTGACTACGTTTGTTCTTTTTACTTTTATTATTAAACAGTGGGGCTGATTTATGAAGCATCTGCGTCATGACTTGCGGTATCCCCCATTTACTATTCTCTTCCCGGCGCACGGGAAGAGGTGATCTGTACGCCATTGTAGACCTGGTGCACGGCATCTTTAACTTCAAATTTAAACAAGCTGGAAGTGCCAATAATATGGGGGTGATGTGGGGTGATGTGGGGAAGTGTAGAGCTAACTGCTCAAGTCACAAATATGGCCAAAATAGAATGAGAAAGTGACTTTCTCTGAACAAGCCGGCAGCGCCGGCAAATACATTCAAACTGCGGGAGGTGAATTTATACACTGTGCATGCTCAAACGGCATTTGCGCTTGTTCAAATACTTTAGTTCAGTGCGCTGGCAAAATATTAGTAAATGTCAGCAACGTAAAAGCATTTGCATTTGCATAACGCTGGTTCACTTCATGCGGCTTTAATGAAATGTCGGTCCGGCAATACACATAAGAGTTCATTGATAAAAACAACATTAAGAAAACAAACAAAATTCAGAAAAAAAAATGCGTGGGGTTCCCCCAAAATTCAATACCAGGCCCTTCAGGTCTGGTATGGATATTAAGGGGAGCCCCAGCGCCAAAAAAAATTAAAAAAAATGGTGTGGGGTCCTCCGCAAAAATCCATACCTGGCCCTTCAGGTCTGGTATGGATTTTAAGGGGAACCCCGCGCCAAAACTTAAAAAAAAATGGCGTAGGGTCGCCCCAAAAATCCATACCAGACCCTTATCTGAGCAAGCAACCTGTCAGGCCGCAGGAAAATAGGGGGGACAAAAGAGCGCCCCCCCTCCTGAACCGTACCAGGCCACATGCCCTCAACATTGGGAGGGTGCTTTGGGGTCCACCCCAAAGCACCTTGTCCCCATGTTGATGAGGACAAGGGCCTCATCCCCACAACCCTGGCCAGTGGTTGTGGGGGTCTGCGGGCGGGGGGGCTTATCGGAATCTGGAAGCCCCCTTTAACAAGGGGACCCCCAGATCCCGGCCCTCCCCCTGTGTGAAATGGTAAGGGGGTACAAAAGTACCCCTACCATTTCACAAAAAAACTGTCAAAAATGTTAAAAATGACAAGAGACAGTTTTTGACAATTCCTTTATTTAAATGCTTCTTCTTTCTTCTATCTTCTTTCTTCTATCTTCTATCTTCCTACGGTTTCTTCCTCCATCTTCTTCTTCTTCTGGTTCTTCCTCCAGTGTTCTTGTCCAGCATCTTCCTCTGCGGCGTCGGCGTCTTTTTCCCTTCTTCTCCTCAGTCCGCTCCGCATCCATGATGGCATGGAGGGAGGCTCCCCTTGTGTGACGCTTCTCTCTTCATCTTTTTCTCTTCATCTTTTTCTCTTCATCTTTTTCTCTTCATCTTCTTCTCTTCATCTTCTCTTCATCTTCTTCTCTTCATCTTCTTCTCTTCATCTTCTTCTCTTCATCTTCTTCTCTTCATCTTCTTTTCGGGCCGCTCAGGATCCATGATGGCATGGAGGGAGGCTTCTGCTGCGTGACGCTTCTCCTCTTCTGACGGTTCTTAAATAACGGGGGGGCGGGGCCACCCAGTGACCCTGCCCCCCTCTGACGCACGGGGACTTGACAGGGACTTCCCTGTGGCATTCCCAGTGATGTCAGAGGGGGCGGGGTCACCCATTAAGTAACCCCGCCCCCTTCTGACGTCACGGGGAATGCCACAGGGAAGTGGCAAGTCCCCGTCAAGTCCCCGTGCGTCAGAGGGGGGCGGGGTCACTGGGTGGCTCCGCCCCCCGTTATTTAAGAACCGTCAGAAGAGGAGAAGCGTCACACAGCGGGAGCCTCCCTCCATGCCATCATGGATGCGGAGCGGCCCGGAGAAGAAGGAAAGAAGACACCGATGCCGCAGAGGAAGATGCCAGACGAGAACACCGGAGGAAGAACCAGAAGAACCAGAAGAAGAAGAAGAAGATGGAGGAAGAAACCGAAGGAAGACTGAAGAAAGAAGATAGAAGAAGAAAGAAGAAGCATTTAAATAAAGGAATTGTCAAAAACTGTCTCACACAGCGGGAGCCTCCCATCATGGATGCAGAGCGGCCCGAGAAGAAGAAGGAAAGAAGATGCCGCGGAGGAAGATGCTGGACGAGAACACCGGAGGAAGAACCAGAAGAAGAAGAAGATGGAGGCAGAAACGGAAGGAAGATAGAATAAAGAAGATAGAAGAAAGAAGATGGAATAAAGAAAACTTTAAATAAAGGAATTGTCAAAAACTGTCTCTTGTCATTTTTAACATTTTTGACACTTTTTTAGTGAAATGGTAGGGGTGTACCCCCTTACCATTTCACACAGGGGGGAGGGCCGGGATCTGGGGGTCCCCTTGTTAAAGGGGGCTTCCAGATTCTGATAAGCCCCTCGCCCGCAGACCCCCACAACCACTGGCCAAGGGTTGTGGTGATGAGGCCCTTGTCACTATCAACATGGGGACAAGGTGTTTTGGGGGGCTACCCCAAAGCACCCTCCCAATGTTGAGGGCATGTGGCCTGGTACGGTTCAGGAGGGGGTGCTCTCTCGTCCCCCCCTCTTTTTCTGTGGCCTGCCAGGTTGCGTGCTTGGATAAGGGTCTGGTATGGATTATTGGGGGGACCCCATGCCATTTTTTTTCTATTTGGCGCGGGGTTCCCCTTAAAATCCATACCAGACCTGGAGGGTCTGTTATAGATTTTAAGGGGGACCCTACGCCATTTTTTTTGGTCGGGGTTCCCCTCAATATCCATACCAGACCTAAAGGGCCTGGTATGGAATTTAGGGGGACCCCCACGTCATTTTTTTTTTAAATTTTTGGTTCGGGGTTCCCCTGTGGGGAATTCCCATGCCGTTTTTATCAGAGAACTTTTATGTGTATTGTCGGACCGGCAATTCATTAATAGCCGCGAGTAGTTTTAAATGACTTTTTTTCCTTTGAAATGTCATTTTGCTGTCAGACTGTTCTAAACACAGGAAACATGTGCCCATTTACAGGCATACTATAGACACCCCCCAGGTACGAAATTTAAAGGAATATTACACTTTTATTGTTTCACTTTAAGCATTATTACAATCACTGCTCCCGAAAAAACTGCCGTTTTTAAAACTTTTTTTTGCATTGATTTTGCATTTTGCATTGGGGACCCTGGGGGAGGACCTGGGTCCCCAAACACTTTTCATGATAATAACTTGCATATAAGCCTTCAAAATTAGCACTTTTGATTATTCATGTTCGTGTCCCATAGACTTAGCTCATCCATAATTGCCGGACCGACATTTCATTATAGCCGCGAGTAGTTTTGAATAACTTTTATTCCTTAAGGGCCAGTTCAACCACATGCAGTCCAGTGCATTTTTTCTGCATCAAAAACGCACGGAAAGTAGATTATATGGTTTTCAATGGCATAGTTCACACCAGTGCTTGCAGTTCCAGTGCGTTTCCAGTTCCCCCCAAAAAAAGTAGAACATGCTGCATTTTTTATGCACTGGACTGTACTGGAACGCTGTAAAATGCACCAAAAACGCACTGCAACACACTTGTCCTTATTTAAGGTTAAGAAAAAAGAGGGGGGGAAGCACTGGACTGCATCAAAAATGTACCAAAAATGCACTGGAACGCATAAAAAACGTGCATGCAGAAAAGCACCTGGAACGCATCCGGACTGCGTTTCTATGGTGTGATCTTCCCCTTAGGGCCCTTAGGGCCAGTTCACACCATAGAAACGTAGTCTGGATGCGTTCCAGGTGCTTTTCTGCATGCATGTTTTTGATGGGTTCCAGTGTGTTTTTGGTGTGTTCTTGATGCAGTCCAGTGCTTTCCCCCCCCCCTTTTTTTTCTTAACCTTAAATAAGGAAAAGTGCGTTCCAGTGCATTTTTTATGCGTTTTACAGCTTTCCAGTAGAGTCCAGTGCAGAAAAAATGCAGCATGTTCTACTTTTTTCTGGAACTGGAACACACTGGAACGGCAAGCACTAGTGTGAACTATGCCATTGCACACCATATAACCAAATTTCCATGCATTTTTGATGCATAAAATATGCACTGGACTGCATTGGTGTGAACTGGCCCTTAAGCAATTTGGCATATTTAAAGGCATTTCTTCTTGTTTCGTATTTGGGGTTGTCCAATTGGTGACATTGATATATGTCCCTTAGGGTGGGACCTGGGCCCCATACTCATTTTAAGGCCAATAACTAGAAGATAAGCCAGCCAAGTGGGGACTAGTAAAATTGCCAAGTCAGTTCCCTTAGACTGCAATGGTATTTGTTGTATAACTTTTGCACGTTAGGCTCTTTAGTTGCCCCCCTGAACTGTTTTTTTTTCCATCCCATCTGTAATTTTGGTGCATGCTGGATGATGTGCTTAATTTTGGACAGTGGGGTGGCTTATTTTGTGCTAGCTGCATTTGGGTTGTTCTGGGCATGCTTAGGGACTTTGGGTTAGTAATTTAAGGACATCCTTAACAGGTGTACCCACTTTGAAGTTCTCTCTACATTGGGTGAACTTGCATTTTGTGTGTTTAACCACTTGCCGACCGCCTAACGCAGATATACTGCGGCAGAATGGCACGGGCAGGCAGAACCACGTTCCCATACGTGACCTGCTTCCCGCGGGTGGGGGGTCCGATCGGACCCCCCCCGGTGCCATAGGCGGTCGGCTCTCGTTCGCGGGCGATGAAAGGTGAGGGGGAGGCCATCCATTGTTGGCCACCCCCTCCCGATCGCTCCCGGCGAATGAAAACGCTTCCTTTCCCTCTGTAATGTAAACAGAGGGAAAGGAAGTGATGTCATCCCTCCTCGAGCCGGTCTTTTCGTCCCGGCGCAGAGGAGAGAAGACATCCAAGTAAGTGCACCAACACTACACTTACAGTAGAACACGCAGGCACACTTTTCACCCCCCAGTCACCCCCCGATCACCCCCGATCACCCCCCTGTACCCCCTGTCACTCTGACACCAATAGCAGTTTTTTTTTTTTTGCATTGGTGTCAGTTTGTGTCAGTTACAAGTGTTAGGGCAGTTTGGTTAGTCCCCTTTAGGTCTAGGGTACCCCCCTTTAGGTCCAGGGTACCCCCCTAACCCCCCCCCTAATAAAAGTTAACCCCTTGATTACCCCCCGTCGCCAGTGTCGCTAAGCGATCGTTTTTCTGATCGCTGTATTAGTGACACAGGTGACGCTAGTTAGAGAGGTAAGTATATAGGTTCGCTGTCTGTGTTTTATAGCGACAGGGACCCCCATATACTACCTGCTAAAGGTTTTAACCCCTTGATTGCCCCCTAGTTAACCCTTTCACCAGTGATCACCGTATAAGTGTTACGGGTGACGCTGGTTAGCTAGTTTGTTTTTTGTAGTTTATTATAGTTTATTAGAGTTTATTAGAGTTTATTATAGTTTTAGGGCACCCGCCGTTTATTACCTTATAAAGGTTTAACCCCCTAATTGCCCGGCGGTGATATAAGTTAAGTTTTTAGGATCTGATAAGGTCTGCGTCGCCCCAGGCAGCGTCAGGATAGCGCCAGTACCGCTAAAACCCGTGCACGCAGCATACACCTCCCTTAGTGCTATAGTATCTGAACGGATCGATATCTGATCCGATCAGATCTATACTCCCCAGCAGTTTAGGGTTCCCATAAACGCAGTGTTAGCGGGATCAGCCCAGATACCTGCTAGCACCTTCGTTTTGCCCCTCGGCCCAGCCCAGCCCAGCCCACCCAAGTGCAGTATCGATCGATAACTGTCACTTAGAAAACACTAAGCACACATAACTGCAGCGTTCGCAGAGTCAGGCCTGATCTCTGCGATCGCTAACAGTTTTTTGGTAGCGTTTTGAATCAGTCGCTAACAGTCAGGAGCTTTTTTGCCTGTGAGTCTCACTAGTGTACCCCTAAATTTAGAGCCCAAAATGGCAAATTGAAGGTACACTAGTGAAGAGGCCTACACGTTTCTGAGTATGACAGATAGTGAAGAGGAAGTCACTCATCTGTCAAGTTCAGGCTCAGAATATGAACCTGTAGAGGACAGCGGCTCCATGACAGATAGCTCTGACGACGGAGTTGTGGTCCCTGCTAGGGTCAGGCGTACCAGACCCCGAACTTCTTCTGTCCTTGAAGTGCAAGAACCGCAGGGCTCTCGTATGGAGCAGAGCAGTACTAGTGCCGCTACTCCTTCTGGTGAACTGGCAAGCACCAGCGGCCTAGTACACCCTGGTCGTTGTAAGGAGATTCCATATTACATTTCATTATTGATTAATGTTGATTTCACCCTGTTCATGAGATATGTTCAGGGTTTGCTTATTTGCTTAATGATTAGAAAAATATCTTGGTATATTTTAGTGAATGTGACAAAGTGTCTTATGATTATCTCATTCCAATATCACCCTGTCTGTCTATTCCTGTCTTATGTCTTCATCTTAGGAAACATCTGTCTGTGGTTTTATTTCTGTACACTGTTGCTGGCCAACAGCAGCTAGAATTAGTATTTAGGGAAGCTGTGGTTGAGTGCCTCATAGTCCAGCAGACAAATGACAGAGGGTAAGGAATGTTTTGACCTATTAACTTGAACTACAGGGGTCACCATTTCTGATATCACAAGACTTTATTAAAGTATGAAAAATCAAATCACAAGATGTATTAATGTTTGGAAATTACCGAATATGCTAATATGTATTATCATTTTGATTGGCCCCCAAATTGTGGGCAGAGTCTTGTAAAGACAGCATAAAACAGCAAGTCCTGAAATAAAGAATGGTAATCATTTCAGCATACCTAGTGTGTGTATGTGTTATTGATTAACCGCCGGCGAGGACCTCCACTGAGCCACATCCAAGAGCCTAGGCCACAAGTAGAAGACGGGCGTCTAACAGTTTTGGTACCAGTAGTGGTGGGGTGTTTTGAACAGGTAAGTCACCTACCTTTCTTTACCTATTTTTTGGTAACTGGTGTTGGTGCTTGCCTTGTTCAAATAGCCTTGTATGTCCACCCACTTACATAACTGTGCCTTCGCAACGGGCTAGGGCTGTAGCCCCTTGGAGGGTTAAAGGGCTCGCAGGGTTTTTTGGTTTTTTAGAGTCTGACTAGGTTGGTCTGACTGTGTTAGGTAGATATATGTGTGTTTAAAACTCGGGAAGTATAGAATACGCCCGTAGTATAAGGAGTGGCTAAGTGGACGCCCAATTTTTGGGGAAAATATTGAAAAGTGCACTTATTATAACATGTTCATATAATGTAACTTTATTTGGCCACTGTATATATAAGATTTTGCTTGTTTTTCTTTAAGGTACCACCGTAAGTATTTAGAGTGTATAGAGTATTAGAGAATTAGAGATAAGTGTATGATATATGTGTATGACAACTGAATGTAAAGTACTGTATTGATTTAGAGGATTTTTTTTGTTAAGATATTGTATTACACATATATGTATTAAATGAACGACCTAAGACAGGAGCCTGACTGTAGTGAGATAGCGCCCGCCTGCCCACATTGCACCTTTGGTTTACTGTTCCTTAGTGTTGACAGGACGTGGATCCTGCTTACCACTAGACCAACCGGATTTTCATACCGACTTGGTGCAAGGGGGGTTTTTCCCGCCACAAGAAGGGGTACTTTACACCGGGTACTAAGAGTTAACCTCCATAGCTATTTCAGCCCCACTGCCATAAGAGACCAAGGGACTTACTCCCAAGTCAGGGAACAGATTATAGCACAAACAGGTTGCTTTCATCTCTGTCCCTGTACTAGTCATACACTACCAAGGTTATTGGATGGGGAATTCTGCAGCAACCCAGACCATGGCCAATCCATCTCCCTATGAGTATGTTAAAAACACACTACCGGGGTCACAGGTAGAACCGTTTTGGACACAGGTCAGAGACAGGTGCCAACAGCTGGGGATACCTGACCCAGGGCCAGTGGGACCCTGTTCTGAGGATGAGTGGAAGGAAGTGAGCAAGGTGTGTCAGGTACACAAGCACTCCTACCCACCTGGGAAATGGGAAAACACCCAGTATATGAAAGATTGTTACAAAATATGGAATAAATGCTTAGCCAAATATAAAACAAAGTATGTAACTAAAGCCCCCACACCAAAACCTGTAAATTCACCCGCCCTATCTCAGCAACCCGAAGCACCCCCCCCTTATGTGATGGTTAAACAGGAGGATGGAACATTGGGTCCATGTCTTCAGCTGTATCCATCTTTGGATCCAACAGTATTAGCTACCATGATATATGGTACAGCTGATCAGGTACAGGTTACACGATGGGAAAACGAAAGTAGAAGAAGGGAAGAGGAAGTCCGGGCAGAAGAGAGGATTAGGAAGTTGGAAAAGGAAGAAAGGGATGGAATGTCCCTAGAAAAGGGAGAAGAGGAAGGAGTCAGGAAGTTAAGCCCCAGGGAAAAGGAGTGGAAGGAGAAACAGAAAGAGTTTAATAAGAGACAGCAGGAAGAGGAAGAAAGGATACAGAGGAAAAGGGAAGATTTAGAGGCGTACGAGAAGAAACTAGAGAAAAAGGCGAGAAGGATTAAGGAGGCTGAAGAAAAGATAATCTCACAGCCATCCACCACACTCAGAAGCCAGAAACCCCCACAGGAGGAAAGGGAGCAGGGTGAATCCTCTACTGAGGAAAGAGAAATGGAAGTGGACCAGGAAACTCTAGGTGCCACCTTTAAAGCACCACTTATGCATATAGGGGAGACGGTAGTGCATATTCCCCTACCCCTAGGCACACTGTCAAAAATAAAGGAGTTATGCCCCAGCCCAAAGAAAAGCCCTAGGGAGGCTGGTGCTTTCCTTGCAAAATACAGTGCAGGGACAAGCCTGGATAAGGAAGATATAGCAGGGATTCTTAGTATAGTTGACCCTGACAGCCCAGAAGGGCATCCCGTAGATGCCTTATGGACAGCCCACATAGAGGAAAATAAAGATTGGGTGTCTTTTTGGAAAGGTATGGGGAATCATTGGTCTGCTATATACAAGGGTTCATCTGCACTTCAGGAACTTGTCCTAGCAAAACAGGGACCGAAGGAAAAGTTCTATGAATTTTGTACCCGGGTATATAGTCTGTGGAAAGCAGTAGATAACGCCAACCCCCAATTGTTCACCACCACCATTATGGCTGGTGGCGATACGAAGGTGACACAGTTGCTTAAATTCACTAATCCAAAGTGGGCAGAACAACCCCCAGATGAATTTATGAAAGATGCTAGGTCACGAGAAACATCAGGGGTATTTGAGCAAAAGGGTGGCATTTTTCCCTCCCTGACACCAACCCAGACTCTGCCAACTGGTGGGACTCCGCCCACCCACATAATGACAATGCAACCTTATCCACCAATGCAATCTTATCCCCCAGACCAGGCCTACCCACCAGACCAGGGGTGCTTTAACTGTGGGGAACTGGGGCACTGGAAGTCCCAATGTCCCTACAGAATTAGAACAAACGCCCAGAGAGGGAGAGGTAGGAATCTTAACACCACCCCCCGTCGCCTTCAGGATATCAGGTATCCTCACCCACCACAACCCCAACCACCCCCACCACAACCCCAATACCAGCCTCAGCCCAACAGACCACCCCCACGCATTCCGATGCAGTGGCCATCCGCTCGGCGGACACCACAATAGGGATGCCAAGAGTATGTCCCGTCCCTCAGCCTTGTGTGTTACAATCCATCATGGAAAAGTCTTCCACAGGTACTATTGCGGGTAGACAATCACCTGATATGTCTACTTTTGGATTCAGGGGCTACATTCAGTAGTTTGAATGATGCCATATATGACACACCGCACTGCACTGAGGGAAACTCTATTGGTATAAATGGGACATCAGTTACCCACCCCATCACTCCACCATTGCCCGTGGCTACTCCAGAAGGGCAGGAACTGTGCACTCAGAGTTTTGCTGTCCTTGTGGATTGCCCAGTATCTTTAATGGGGAGGGACCTACTCTCAAAACTGAATATCACCATTAAATTTGACAGAGGGGGCTCCCTCACTGCCAGCTCACCGTTCTGTGATTTACATGCTCCAAAGAGACACACTTTCAGGGGACTCTTTGCATCATTGCCACCCACTCTAGAAACACATGCTATATGGGCAGACAACAAAGGGAGTGTGGGTTTTATTAACTGTACACCTTACACACCACAAATGCGTCCAGACGCTGTAGTACAATATCACAAGCAATACCCCCTGCCACTTGAAAAAATTGAAGGCATCACACCATTAATCAATGATTACATAGCAAAAGGGATTCTGAAACACATCATAAGCCCCTGGAATACACCAATCTACCCTGTGAAAAAGGCAAATGGGGAATGGAGGCTTGTACAGGACCTAAGGGCCGTGAACAAGCAGGTTATACCTCTGCCACCTTTGGTACCAGATATTTCTTTCATCTTTTTGAAAATACCTGCTGATTCCCTTTGCTACACAGTAGTAGACCTGGCGAACGCATTCTTTAGCATCCCGATCGATGATGGGGTATTGCCCATGTTTTCATTCTCATGGGGGGGGAAAAAGCAGTTGACCTGGTCAAGATTACCTCAGGGGTATGTGGACAGTCCCGCAGCCTTCTCCATGGTCCTTAATGAGACAATTAAGTCATGGACTGCTGAGCGCGGGTCGGTACTAATACAGTATGTGGACGACTTGCTCCTGTGCAGTCGATCTGCTGAAGATTGTGCGGTCGATTCCACATCTCTGTTACATCACCTGGCCAGGTCTGGCCACCTAGCATCGAAGAAGAAGATTCAATGGTGTCAAAGTCAGGTAGAATACCTGGGATGCATTTTGAGGGAGGGAACCAGGCTGGTATCCCCCAAACGTGCCGCAGCCCTGCAGGCTCTCAGTCCTCCAAGAGACAAAGCAACTTTGCTCTCATTCTTGGGCGCAATCGTATATTGCCGCCAATGGATCCCAGATTGTTCATATTATGATGGCATTCTGAGGGAGGCTACCTTGTCCACCGCCCCAAAGACAGTAGATTGGACAACAGAAAGGCTCTGTGCTTTTCAGGCCTTGTTACAAAGTCTGACTCAGGCCCCCGCCCTGGGATTGATAGAATATGGCAAACCCTTTCAATTATACTGTGTGGTATCAGGAAATTCTTTTGCTGCAGTTTTGACACAGCAACATGGAACCGGGTACCGACCAGTCTCCTATCTCTCAAAAAAGTTGCCTACCCAAGTACAAGGGATGCCATCTTGTCTACAAAACCTTGCTGCTTGTGCTATGGCAGTTCAGGAGGCTAACAAATCAGTATTAGGCCATGAACTGACTCTTTACACTACTCATTCAGTAACTCACCTTCTGCAAAACATGAACACACAGCATATGACAGCACAAAGGCTTAGTGGGTATGAGATCACACTTCTGAATACTGATAACCTCACCCTCAAACACGCATCACCAAGTAATCCCACTGTCCGTCTTTTACATTCTTTGCTCAAGCTGCCACGAGACCCTGATCAGAAGCACAATTGTGTTGAACAGGTTGCAGCAATAACCAGCCCTCGCCCAGATCTCACTGACATTCCCCTACCAGGAGTACAGGACGTCTTCATAGACGGCAGTTGTTCTCGCCCCTCTGATGCAACATTCCTGACAGGGTATGCCATTGTCCAACTACCTGATGTGGTGTTGGAAGCAAAAGCCTTACCACCCTCCTCGGCACAGGTAGCAGAATTGGAGGCACTCACAAGAGCTTGCATACTTTTCTCTGATGAGGAAGTAAACATCTACACCGATAGTAGGTACGCTTTTGGCGTAACGCACGACTATGGCGTAATATGGGCGAATAGAGGATTTAAAACCGCTGACAACAAGCCAATCGCTAACTCTACGCAAATTAAAGCACTCCTGCAAGCGATTCTTCTCCCAAAGAGGATAGCGGTCATCAAAGTAAAGGCACATTCATCAGATAACAGCAGAGTTTCCAAAGGAAACGCTCTGGCAGACAGAGAAGCAAAAAAAGCCGCTGCCCTATACACTGGTCAGCCAGCCCCCACAACAATGTTTTTCAAAGAACATTTTATATCACCCAACTTTAAAACCGTTGTGGCACAAATACAGGGATTAGCTACAGAGGAGGATGTTTCTTTTTGGGTCAAGGATGGCTTGACCAAGGACCAAGAAGGTCTTTGGTCAAAAGAGGGGAAGATATTGGGCATACCAGAATCAAGCAGTGTTCTCATACTTTCCTATCTCCATGGTCCAGGACATATAGGTACCACCGCCCTAACAAACATATACACAAAGTCTTTTTGCACAAACAACTTAAGTAAACAGGCAAAACTCCTCACCAGCAGCTGTCTGACCTGTGCACAAAACAATGTCCAAGGGAAAAATCATGGATTACATGGCCACCTGCCCTCACCCCTGGGTCCCCTAACAGATTTGCAAATAGACTTCACACACATGCCCAAACAAAAAGGGGTAATTTGAAATGCCTTTGCGTGATCGTATGCAAATGGTCAGGTTGGGTTGAAGGAATTCCGTGTACAGGTGAGACTGCTAAAATTGCTGCCAAATGCCTGCTGAACCATTGGGTTTGTAGGTTCGGAATACCAACAGCCATATGGTCAGACAGAGGGCCTGCCTTCAGCTCCTCTGTTACACAGACTTTAGCTAAGCTACTAGGCTTACAGTGGAAACTGCACATCCCTTACCACCCACAAAGTGCAGGAGTAGTGGAAAGAATGAATAGGAACATTAAGGACAAGTTAAAAAAGGCCACGGGGGGCACCATGAAAGGATGGTTGGATTACCTTCCTTCTGTCCTATTCCAGATCAGGACAACACCACATGCTAGAACAAAACTCTCGCCCTTTGAGATTTTGATGGGAGTTCCTGCAAACATAGAGCTGCCCCTCTTAGATCAAAACACTGACATTAACATCTATTCTCAACAGGAAATGTACGTGAAAAATCTGGTAAGTATGCTACAGGATATGAACGAACAAGTTTCTGTCACCTTTTCTCCTCTTTCAACAGAACCTACTCATCCCTTCATCCCAGGAGACAAAGTACTGGTGAAACAACTGGCACACAAAAAGAAGGTTGGACCCATTTTCTCCGGACCCTGGAAGATAGAGAAGGTTTCCAGAACTGCTGTACTGACCGATCTAGGAAACACCTGGATCCACGCCAGCCGGTTAAAGAAGTGTCCACAGCAACCCCAGACCCCTGACCCTCCACCAGCATCCCAAGACTTCTCTCTTCAGGAACAGCGACCAGATTTGGAGGACATTCAAGAAGACATAAAACAAATCTTTCTGGACGACGAGACGAATCCCCCACCAACAGGAAGAAACGTGTAAACAGAACTTTGCACACAGTACCTGACAAAATGATTTCTACCTTTGTGTCAGGAAAAACATTATGCTTCTGGACATGTCTGATTCTGATTAAAATGAGGCCGAGGGATATGACTCCTTGAGGTGTGACGAATAGGTAGAATGACCATTTCGATGATATCGAATGGTCAAAGGGAGGATTGTAAGGAGATTCCATATTACATTTCATTATTGATTAATGTTGATTTCACCCTGTTCATGAGATATGTTCAGGGTTTGCTTATTTGCTTAATGATTAGAAAAATATCTTGGTATATTTTAGTGAATGTGACAAAGTGTCTTATGATTATCTCATTCCAATATCACCCTGTCTGTCTATTCCTGTCTTATGTCTTCATCTTAGGAAACATCTGTCTGTGGTTTTATTTCTGTACACTGTTGCTGGCCAACAGCAGCTAGAATTAGTATTTAGGGAAGCTGTGGTTGAGTGCCTCATAGTCCAGCAGACAAATGACAGAGGGTAAGGAATGTTTTGACCTATTAACTTGAACTACAGGGGTCACCATTTCTGATATCACAAGACTTTATTAAAGTATGAAAAATCAAATCACAAGATGTATTAATGTTTGGAAATTACCGAATATGCTAATATGTATTATCATTTTGATTGGCCCCCAAATTGTGGGCAGAGTCTTGTAAAGACAGCATAAAACAGCAAGTCCTGAAATAAAGAATGGTAATCATTTCAGCATACCTAGTGTGTGTATGTGTTATTGATTAACCGCCGGCGAGGACCTCCACTGAGCCACATCCAAGAGCCTAGGCCACAAGTAGAAGACGGGCGTCTAACAGTCGTACATCCAGCACCGCAGTATCACGTGGTGACGTGGCGAGTCCCATAAGTGCAGTTCAAGCTGGCGAGGTGGCAAGCACAAGTAATGTCCCGCTGCCACCAAGAAGAAGACGAACACAGGCCCGTCGTGCCCAAAGTGCCCTTCCTGCTGCATTCGCCAATCCGAATTGGGTACCCACCACTTCTGCAGCACCCGTACTTCCCCCTTTCAATGGCCAACCCGGAATTCAGGTGGAAACAGTTGACTTTACGCCACTGGATTTTTATTCACTGTTTTTCACCGAAGATCTCTATAGATCTGTTGTGGACCAAAGCAATTTGTACGCTGGTCAACACATCGCCGCTAATCCCCAGTCCTCCCTTGCCAGAGATTGGAGACCAATTACGGTCTCCGAATTTAAGACCTTTCTGGGCCTTTCCCTCCTCATGGGCATAACTAAAAAGAGTGAGTTGTGGTCATATTGGTCCACTGACCCAATTCACCATATGCCCGTGTTCTCTGCCTCCATGACCAGGGCACGATACGAGCAGATTTTGCGTTCATGCACTTCAACGACAATGAACTCTGTCGTCCTCGTGGAGACCCTGGATACGATCGGCTCTACAAAATTCGGCCCCTCGTAAACCACTTCAACCAGTGTTTTGCAGACTTGTTTACTCCCCATCAAGTTGTCTGCGTTGATGAGTCCCTGATTAAATTTTCTGGCCGCTTGTCATTCAAACAGTACCTTCCCAGCAAGCGTGCCAGATACTGGGTCGAGATGTATAAGCTCTGTGACAGGGCCACAGGCTATACATGTAGATTTATGGTTTACGAGGGCAAAGATAGTCACGTAGAGCCGATAAACTGCCCTGACTACATAGGAAGCGCTGGCAAGATAGTGTGGGACTTGGTGTCACCCTTATTCGGAAAGGGGTACCACTTGTACGTGGACAATTATTATACGAGCGTGCCACTTTTTAGTCACTTGTTTGATCATCAGATTGGAGCATGTGGCACCGTGCGATCTAATCGCCGGGGCTTTCCCCAGCGGCTTGTAGATTCCCGTCTTAGGCTGGGGGAGAGAGCCTGCTTGAAGTATAATAATTTGCTCGCTATGAAGTGGAGGGACAATAAGAATGTTTTCATTCTTACCTCCCTTCATGCAGACACGACGACCCAAATTCCTACGGCGACTGGTGTTGTGGAGAAACCCCTCTGTGTCCACGAATACAACCTTAATATGGGAGGGGTGGACCTCAACGACCAGTTGTTGGCGCCGTACCTAGTTGCCCGTAAGGCCAGACGCTGGTACAAAAAAGTGTCTGTTTATTTATTTCAATTGGCTTTGCTGAATGCTCATGTGCTATACAGAGCTTCAGGACGGACTGGATCCTTCCTTCAATTCCAGGAAGAGATCGTCAGAGCCCTTCTGTATCCAGACGGTGCTCCACCTCACCTTCCCAATCCAAATGCAGTAAGCCGGCTGCATGGGAGGCATTTTCCTTATGTCCTCCAGAGTACCCCTACCCAACGAGCCCCCCAAAAAAGATGTTGTGTCTGCAGCAAGCGCGGATTTAGGCGTGACACCCGGTATTGTTGTCCCTCCTGTCCTGACAATCCTGGTCTATGCATTGGTGAATGTTTTGAACGCTACCATACACTAGTGGAGTATTAGCGTAGGGTTCAGCACTGCACAGACTAGGCACACTAACACAGGGTCTCCCAAGATGCCATCACATTTTGAGAGACCCAAACCTGGTACAGTTACAGTTAAAAGTTAAAGTTACTAAAAAAAGTGTTAAAAAAATAAAAATAAAAAAAAAATAAAAAAATAAAAATACAAAAAATATATAAAATAAAAAAACCAAAAATAGTTGTCGTTTTATTGTTCTCTCTCTCTATTCTCTCTCTATTGTTCTGCTCTTTTTTATTGTATTCTATACTGCAATGTTTTATTGTTATGTTTTTATCATGTTTGCTTTATAGGTATGCAATTTTTTTATACTTAGTTTTTTTATTGTTAACCACTTTTTTGTTTTCAGGTACGCCATTCAGCTGCAGAGCGGATTTATTTATCTTGACAGCAACAGCGTTTGCTCCCACGATATATAAAGCCGTGACTCCAGCGCTGTCGGAGGGGATTTCACCACCACAGTTACATACTTCAGCATATATGCCGAAGCGTGGGGGCAGCAGTGGGTGGAGGAGCAATTTGCTCCTGCCTTTTGCGGGAGGATGCCCCCATGCTTCGGCATATATATATTTTAGGTAGGCACAGGTTGCGTTAAATGTTTTATTTTTTACTATGTTTTTTTTGTATTTGCTTTGCAGGTATGGTAAGTATTACTGTTATACTGTAATGTTACTTTGTTTTTTTGTTAACCATCATTTGCTTAGCAGGTACGCCATTCAGTTGCAGCGCGGATTTATTTATCTTGACAGCAACAGCGTTTGCTCCCACGATATATAAAGCCGTGACTCCAGCGCTGTCGGAGGTGATTTCACCACCACAGTTACATACTTCAGCATATATGCCGAAGCGTGGGGGCAGTAGTGGGTGGAGGAGCAATTTGCTCCTGCCTTTTGCGGGAGGATGCCCCCATGCTTCGGCATATATAAATGGTGCATGTATGCCCATCATTAGAAGTGGGTGGATGAAGGGAGGTATTCTAATGGTGGGCATACCCACCGATCAATATCTTTTTTTCATTCAGCCCACAGGCTGCATGAAAAAAAAGTTTACAATACAAGGACCAGCAACATACTGGTATGTTGCTGGACTTTGAGTGGTTATACCAGAATGATGCCTGCAGGTTTAGGTATCATCTTGGTATCATTCTTTTCAGCCAGCGGTCGGCTTTCATGTAAAAGCAATCCTAGCGGCTAATTAGCCTCTAGACTGCTTTTACAAGCAGTGGGAGGGATTCTCCCCCCACCCCCACCGTCTTCCATGTTTTTCTCTGGCTCTCCTGTCCCAACAGGGAACCTGAGAATGCAGCCAGTGATTCGGCCAGCTGACCATAGAGCTGATCAGAGACCAGAATGGCTCCAATCATCTCTATGGCCTAAGAAACCGGAAGCTATGAGCATTTCATGACTTAGATTTCGCCGGATGTAAACAGCGCCATTGGGAAATTGGGAAAGCATTTTATTACACCGATCTTGGTGTGGTCAGATGCTTTGAGGGCAGAGGAGAGATCTAGGTTCTAATAGACCCCAATTTTTTCAAAAAAGAGTACCTGTCACTACCTATTGCTATCATAGGGGATATTTACATTCCCTGAGATAACAATAAAAATGCAAAAAAAAAATAAAAATGAAAGGAACAGTTTAAAAATAAAATAAAAAATCAAAAAATTAATAAAGAAAAAAAAAAAAAAAGCACCCCTTCCCCCCCCTGCTCTCGCGCAAAGGCGAACGCAAGCGTCGGTCTGGCGTCAAATGTAAACAGCAATTGCCCCATGCATGTGAGGTATCACCGCGAAGGTCAGATCGAGGGCAGTAATTTTAGCAGTAGACCTCCTCTGTAAATCTAAAGTGGTAACCTGTAAAGGCTTTTAAAGGCTTTTAAAACTGTATTTAGCTTGTCGCCACTGCACGTTTGTGCGCAATTTTAAAGCATGTCATGCTTGGTATCCATGTACTCGGCCTAAGATCATCTTTTTTATTTCATCAAACATTTGGGCAATATAGTGTGTTTTAGTGCATTAAAATTTTAAAAAGTGTGTTTTTTCCCCAAAAAATGCGCTTGAAAAATCGCTGCACAAATACTGTGTGAAAAAAAAAATGAAACACCCACCATTTTAATCTGTAGGGAATTTGCTTTAAAAAAATATATAATGTTTGGGGGTTCAAAGTAATTTTCTTGCAAAAAAAAATAATTTTTTCATGTAAACAAAAAGTGTCAGAAAGGGCTTTGTCTTCAAGTGGTTAGAAGAGTGGGTGATGTGTGACATAAGCTTCTAAATGTTGTGCATAAAATGCCAGGAGAGTTCAAAACCCCCCCAAATGACCCCATTTTGGAAAGTAGACACCCCAAGCTATTTGCTGAGAGGCATGTCGAGTCCATGGAATATTTTATATTGTGACACAAGTTGCGGGAAAAAGACAATTTTTTTTTTTTTTTGCACAAAGTTGTCACTAAATGATATATTGCTCAAACATGCCATGGGAATATGTGAAATTACACCCCAAAATGCATTCTGTTGCTTCTCCTGAGTACGGGGATACCACATGTGTGAGACTTTTTGGGAGCCTAGCCGCGTACGGGACCCCGAAAACCAAGCACCGCCTTCAGGCTTTCTAAGGGCGTAAATTTTTGATTTCACTCTTCACTGCCTATCACAGTTTCGGAGGCCATGGAATGCCCAGATGGCACAACCCCCCCCCCCCCCCAAATGACCCCATTTTGGAAAATAGACACCCAAAGCTATTTGCTGAGAGGTATAGTGAGTATTTTGCAGACCTCACTTTTTGTCACAAACTTTTGAAAATTGAAAAAAGAAAAAAAATATATGTTTTTCTTGCCTTTCTTCATTTTCAAAAACAAATGAGAGCTGCAAAATACTCACCATGCCTCTCAGCAAATAGCTTGGGGTGTCTACTTTCCAAAATGGGGTCATTTGGGGGGGGTTTGTGCCATCTTGGCATTTTATGGCCTTCAAAACTGTGATAGGTAGTAAGGAGTGAAATCAAAAATTTATGCCCTTAGAAATCCTGAAGGCGGTGCTTGGTTTTTGGGGCCCCGTACGCGGCTAGGCTCCCAAAAAGTCCCACACATGTGGTATCCCCGTACTCAGGAGAAGCAGCAGAATGTATTTTGGGGTGTAATTCCACATATGCCCATGGCATGTTTGAGCAATATATCATTTAGTGACAACTTTGTGCAAAAAAAAAAAAAAAAAAAAAAAAAAAATTTCACTTTCCCGCAACTTGTGTCAAAATATAAAATATTCCATGGACTCAACATGCCTCTCAGCAAATAGCTTGGGGTGTCGACTTTCCAAAATGGGGTCATTTGGGGGGGGTTTGTGCCATCTGGGCATTTTATGGCCTTCAAAAATGTGATAGGTAGTGTGGAGTGAAATCACAACTTTACGCCCTTAGAAATCCTGAAGGCGGTGCTGGGTTTTCGGGGCCCCGTACGCGGCTAGGCTCCCAAAAAGTCCCACACATGTGGTATCCCCGTACTCAGGAGAATCAGTAGAATGTATTTTGGGGTGTAATTCCACATATGCCCATGGCATGTTTGAGCAATATATCATTTAGTGACAACTTTGTGCAAAAAAAAAAAAAAAAATTGTCACTTTCCCGCAACTTGTGTCAAAATATAAAATATTCCATGGACTCAACATGCCTCCCAGCAAATAGCTTGGGGTGTCTACTTTCCAAAATGGGGTCATTTGGGGGGGTTTTGTGCCATCTTGGCATTTTATGGCCTTCAAAACTGTGATAGGTAGTAAGGAGTGAAATCAAAAATTTATGCCCTTAGAAATCCTGAAGGCGGTGCTTGGTTTTCGGGGCCCCGTACGCGGCTAGGCTCCCAAAAAGTCCCACACATGTGGTATCCCCGTACTCAGGAGAAGCAGCTAAATGTATTTTGGGGTGCAATTCCACATATGCCCATGGCCTGTGTGAGCAATATATCATTTAGTGACAACTTTGTGCAAAAAAAAAAAAAATTGTCACTTTCCCGCAACTTGTGGCAAAAAATAAAATATTCCATGGACTCAACATGCCTCTCAGCAAATAGCTTGGGGTGTCTACTTTCCAAAATGGGGTCATTTAGGGGGGTTTTGTGCCATCTTGGCATTTTATGGCCTTCAAAACTGTGATAGGTAGTGAGGAGTGAAATCAAAAATTTATGCCCTTTGAAATCCTGAAGGCGGTGCTTGGTTTTCGGGGCCCCGTACGCGGCTAGGCTCCCAAAAAGTCCCACACATGTGGTATCCTCGTACTCAGGAGAAGCAGCTAAATGTATTTTGGGGTGCAATTCCACATATGCCCATGGCCTGTGTGAGCAATATATCATTTAGTGACAACTTTTTGTAATTTTTTTTTTTTTTTTGTCATTATTCAATCACTTGGGACAAAAAAAATAAATATTCAATGGGTTCAACATGCCTCTCAGCAATTCCTTGGGGTGTCTACTTTCCAAAATGGGGTCATTTGGGGGGTTTTGTACTGCCCTGCCATTTTAGCACCTCATGAAATGACATAGGCAGTCATAAAATAAAAGCTGTGTAAATTCCAGAAAATGTACCCTAGTTTGTAGACGCTATAACTTTTGCGCAAACCAATAAATATACGCTTATTGACATTTTTTTTACCAAAGACATGTGGCCGAATACATTTTGGCCTAAATGTATGACTAAAATTGAGTTTATTGGATTTTTTTTATAAATTAAAGTAGAAAATATCATTTTTTTCAAAATTTTCGGTCTTTTTCCTTTTATAGCGCAAAAAATAAAAATGGCAGAGGTGATCAAATACCATCAAAACAAGGAAAAGGGGCGCCACTGAATATGTATCAAATAAAATTTATTAATAAAAATAACATCCACTCACATGTGGGACTGAAGAGTAGATCTCAGGTACATCTTGTGGCACACAATGGAGGGAAGGACTACAAATGTCAGCAAGTCCAATGGCACTGGTATCACCTCTGATGGACCAAAGAGAAGTAGCGCTGAGTCAAAGGGCTCCTCCAACCATCACGGATGCCGGACGATTCGCTTGGACTTCCGCCTCACACACACAGCAACTGGCTGGACGCCCTCACATCCTCTACTCTTGGAACCCACACTACCCCAGGCGGCTCCTTCACCCTCCTGTTCGTGGTGTGCCCACAAACTACTTTGACTCAGCGCTACTTCTCTTTGGTCCATCAGAGGTGATACCAGTGCCATTGGACTTGCTGACATTTGTAGTCCTTCCCTCCATTGTGTGCCACAAGATGTACCTGAGATCTACTCTTCAGTCCCACATGTGAGTGGATGTTATTTTTATTAATAAATTTTATTTGATACATATTCAGTGGCGCCCCTTTTCCTTGTTTTTATCTTAGTACATTGGATCTGGCTTTGGTTCCTTTCGGTGGCTGCCTTGAATGACTTATTATACTTACATATACAGGTCATATATATGTTTGTATGGACCCTGCCTTTGTGCGTATAGGCAACAGTATATAAGGTATATGACATTGCGCCTTCTTCTACTTGTTAAATACCATCAAAAGAAAGCTCTATTTGTGGGGAAGAAAAGGACGCAAATTTCGTTTGGGTACAGCATTGCATGACCGCGCAATTAGCAGTTAAAGCAACGCAGTGCCGAATTGTAAAAAGTGCTCTGGTCAGGAAGGGGGTAAAACCTTCCGGGGCTGAAATGGTTAATGGACTGTCCATGTATTTGCAATTGCCTCATTAGCACACAAACCTATGTTATTTAAAGCTTGCAGATAGCAATCTTTACTTTGCCCTGAAAAAAGCCAAGATTGTGTGGTGGTCTGAATTTTTCTTTGCTGAGCTCAATGGAGCGAAAGGGGATTCAGAACACCCTGTGGTTTCAGGTTATGCCTGGTCATCTGCATAAAGTGAGTTTGGAGTTCCTTGTTCAGGATTTGCTGGAGAAAACAGTTGCAGTGGAACCACGTCACATCTATTGTATCCAGGACCATGCAGCACCAAGGTACTATGATGTTTCTTTCTTTCTCAAACATCACGGGACACAGAGCCACAGTAATTACTGATGGGTTATATCTGTATCACTGGTGATTGGACACTGGCACACCCTATCAGGAAGTTCAACCCCCTAAATAATCCCTCCCCTTTGCAGGGATACCTCAGTTTTTACGCCAGTGTCTTATGTGATGGACGTGTAAAGATGTCCTGTGCTGTGCTCCAAAGGGAATATCCTAAGATCCTATACTGGGGCAAGCCAGGCGAACCGGATCCATTCAAAGTGTCTTTTCATGGCCGAATTGAATGGTACCTGGGCCTTGTGTCCGAAGAAACAAGGTTTTACCCGTAACACTTCTCTTTTTAGAGAGCTGGACCCCGCAGATCAGAAAATGGCTTTAAACTTCCTAATTTCTGGCAGGGTGATTTACGGGCCCAGAACTGTTGGATCCCCCTATTCGTAGGGGGCCCCAGTCTGACGGTTTTTTCAAACGGAGCCCACCGTGAGAGGTGAAGATTGGGTCTGTGTAAACAGCACCCTGCGGCTGGATAAGGTAAGAGGAGATTCCACAGAATTTTTGAGTTCTAGTGGCTTTTCTCCTTTAAGGTAAATGCATGCTATGCCTATTGTGACCACCGGGGGCTGCCAAGAGCACAAACCTTCACATGCTGACTGTCTGTCTCAGTGTGCTTCGCTGCATGTGTTTCTCCTCACAGTGTCTCAGGCCGGCTGCAAGGTAAGATGGAAGGAGGGATTTCTCATGTTTGAATGTTCCCCCCCAGGCTAGAGAGGGGCCACAGGGGTCTAGAAAGTGGTTATACCACCCGGGCTCTGTGGCCTCAGGCCACCATCTATGACTATGGCCGTTCAGGCAGATCTTACTACCAGCCTCTCTCCCTCCTCCCCCGCCCCCAGCCTTCCTCCAGGAGCATGACAGGAGAGTCGGCCAGCGCGGGAAGCGCTCGTTTTTTTCAAAACTTGGGGGGGGGGCGGTAGAGGGGGGGGCGGGACGTCAGCACAGGTGTTTAGACTCCCACTCAGGCCAGCTGCAGGCTATTAAAGGCACTCTGTACAGGTGCACACAGCCTTCTGAGAGACACAGAGCTGACGGTCGCATGTAAGGTGGGACACAGGCATTCTCCTAGGCAGTATTTACTGAAGTAACACCAGACTGAGCATTGGGTAGCAAGGCTTTTTGCCAGACTACATCGCTCAGCAGGCAGTGTTAATTTGTATATCTCACACCTTGTTGCTTTGCACTATGGGTAGAAGAGGTTCAAGCACCCCAGGAACCAGAGACACTAGGGGATCTCGTTCAGGTTCTGAGGGCCCCCTGTTGGCAGCATCCTCTCCCCCTAAAGATGGGCCAGGGACGGCTAGCCAGGGAGAGCCATCGGGGTCAGGGGCTACACCTGCTTCTGGCACTTCAGCCCCTGTATATATTACACAAGAGGTTTTTTTCCTCAACCATTAATGGTCTAGAGGAAAGAATTATGGCCTTGATTAAGTCTTCACTCAGTGGAAGAAAACGCACTAGGCCTTCCTCTGTTCCCCAAGACCCTCAGGAAGAGGAGCTCTGGGATAAAGGAGATGAATCCCTTTAAGAGGATCGGGATGGGACGGATGATTCCTCTTCGGAGGAATCAGGTGGAGAGGGACCCTCTGCGACTTCCCAAGAGGAGAAAGTCTTAGTGCAGATCCTCACTGGATTGGTCCGCTCCACATTTAAGTTGCCCATACCTGAAACTGCTAAAGAATCCTCTTCTGCTTTGGGGTCACTGAAACCTTTCCAAGCAGCACATGCTTTTCCTGTTCATACTTTACTTGAAAAGCTCATTTATTCTGAGTGGGATCACCCAGACAAACGTTTTTTTCCGCCGAGAAGGTTTTCAACACTTTATCCGATGGAAGAAAAGTTTATTAAAATGTGGGGAATACCGGCTATTGATGCCGCCATTTCCTCCGTAAATAATAGCCTGACTTGTCCTGTAGACAATGCTCAGATGCTCAGGGATCCTGTAGATAAAAGGATGGAATCCCTATTGAAGGATGTTTTCTCCTTAGCAGGATCAGTTACCCAACCTGCAGTAGCAGCGATTGGAGTCTGTCAATACTTAAGAGACCATGTTAAGCAGGTCATCAAAGTATTACCTGAACAGCAGGCCCAGGGGTTTGATAACCTTCCAGCGGCCTTATGCTTTGTGGTTGACGCCATTAGAGATTATCGTGCAAACCTCCCGTCTTTCACTGGGGTTGGTGCATATACGTAGAATCCTATGGTTGAAAAATTGGTCAGCCGAAGCACCATGTAAGAAGCTACTGGCTGGGTTTTCATTTCGTGGTGCAAGGTTGTTTGGAGAGGACTTGGATAACTATATCAAGAGAATCTCTTGTGGGAAAAGCACTCTTACCTGTCAAGAAGAAGAGTAAGCGTCCCTCTTTTAAATGGACTCTTTCCCCAGCGCCGAGGGCTTCAGCCTCCAGGCAGTCTCGACGGCCGCCTCCATCGGGGTCCAGAGACAAGAGTCAACCCCAGGGACAAAAGAAGTCCTGGGGAAAGAAGCCTACTAGGCAAAACACTAAGACCTCTGCATGAGGGGGCGCCCCCGCTCACTCGAGTGGGGTGAAGACTGCGACAGTTCTCAGAGCTCTGGCAGGAGGATTTCCAGGACAGATGGGTAATCTCCACGGTAACCTTAGGGTACAAGCTGGAGTTTCAGGAATTCCCCTCTCCTCGGTTCCTCAGATCAAGTGTCCCCAGAGACCCAGAGAAGAAGCAGTCGCTCCTTCTAGCGTTAGAGCGACTTTTGTCGCAGGAGGTCATTATGATAGTTCCCGCAAAGGACCAGGGATTGGGCTTCTATTCCAACCTTTTTACGGTCCAAAAGCCAAATGGGGATGTTAGGCCCATTCTGGATTTAAGGGATCTGAACTGATTCCTAAGGATTCAATCCTTCCGCATGGAATCAATTCGAACAGTAGTTCCCACCCTGCAGGGAGGAGAATTTCTGGCATCAATAGACATCAGAGATGCATATCTGCATGTGCCCATTTTTCCTGCTCATCAGAAGTTCCTGCGCTTCGAGGTAGGAGGGCGCCATTTCCAGTTTGTGGCTCTGCCTTTCGGGATAGCCACTGCACCTCGAGTGTTCACAAAAATCTTGGCTCCTCATCTGGCCAGATTAAGGGCTCAGGGTATAGCTGTCATAGCATACCTAGACGACCTACTCTTGATAGACCGGTCGGTAGCCTCTTTGAATGGAAACTTGAGGACCACAGTCAGGTATCTAGAACACCTGGGTTGGATCCTCAACTTAGAAAAGTCTTTCCTAAAACCAGTAAGAAGACTGGAGTATTTAGGTCTGATTATAGATACAAGCCAGGAGAAAATATTTCTACCCCAGGCAAAGATCGCTGCTTTAAGAGAGCTGATTCTGGCAGTAAGGACCAAGAAGGGTCCCTCAGTCCGCCTTTGTATGAGGCTACTAGGGAAGATGGTGTCTTCATTCGAAGCAGTTCCCTATGCTCAGTTTCACTCAAGAATGCTGCAACACAGTATTCTGTCGACCTGGAACAAGAAAGTTCAGGCATTAGACTTTCCGATGCACCTGTCGCATGCGGTGCGTCAGAGCCTCAATTGGTGGCTCATTCCCGAAAACCTGCAGAAGGGGAAATCCTTTCTATCGGTTACCTGGATGGTGGTAACAACAGATGCCAGTCTGTCAGGTTGGGGAGCAGTTCTGGAACAGGCTGCGGTCCAAGGGGTATGGTCCAAGACAGAGAGGACCTTACCCATAAACATTCTGGAGATCCGGGCAATACATCTAGCTCTAAAAGCCTGGACTATCAGGCTACAGGGTTGTCCGGTCAGGATCCAGTCCGACAATGCCACAGCAGTGGCTTATGTCAATCATCGGGGAGGCACCCGGAGCCGTGCTGCTCAAAAGGAGGTGAACCAGATCTTAGCCTGGGCAGAGATGCATGTGCCATGCATATCGTCAGTTTTCATCCCGGGAATAGAGAATTGGCAGGCGGACTATCTAAGTCGCCAGCGGTTACTTCCAGGGGAATGGTCTCTGCATCCCGACGTCTTTTGGGCCATATGCCAAAGATGGGGGGTTCCAGATGTAGATCTCTTTGCATCCCGATTCAACAAAAAGATAGACAGATTTGTGGCAAGGACAAAAGATCCTCTTGCATGCGGGACGGATGCGTTGGTGATTCCGTGGCATCGGTTCTCACTGATTTACGCATTCCCGCCTATTCTGCTATTACCACGACTCCTTCGCAGGATCAGGTAGGAAAGGAAGTCGGTACTTCTGGTGGCCCCCGCTTGGCCCAGAAGTACTTGGTATGCAGAAATAGTAAGGATGAGGGTAGGTTCCCCGTGGACCCTACCGGTACGCCCAGACCTGTTATCTCAAGGTCCAGTGTTCCATCCTGCCTTACAAATGCTAAATTTGATGGTTTGGCTATTGAGACCCACGTTCTGAAGAGTCGTGGGCTCTCAGGTCCTGTCATATCTACCTTGATTAATGCAAGGAAGCCAGCTTCCAGGATGATTTATCATAGAGTCTGGAAAGCTTATATAACCTGGTGTGAATCCAGAGGTTGGCATCCCAGGAAATATGTCATAGGTAGAATTCTTGATTTTCTACAATTCGGATTAGAGATGAAGCTGGCCTTGAGTACCATCAAGGGCCAGGTCTCTGCTTTATCAGTATTATTTCAGCGGCCACTTGCTTCGCATTCTTTGGTCCGAAACTTTATGCAGGGGGTGATGCGTCTTAATCCTCTGGTTAAAGCGCCCCTAAACCCGTGGGACTTGAACTTGGTCCTGGCTGTGTTACAGAAACAGCCTTTTGAACCAATAAGTCAGATTCCTTTGGTCTTGTTGACAAGGAAGTTAATTTTTCTGGTGGCCATCTCTTCTGCTAGAAGAGTATCAGAATTAGCAGCTCTTTCCTGTAAGGAGCCTTATTTGATTATACACAAGGATAGAGTGGTACTACGCCCTCATCCTAGTTTTTTACCGAAGGTGGTTTCTGATTTTCACTTAAACCAAGACATTGTTCTACCTTCCTTTTTTCCAGATCCCTGTTTTCCGGAAGAGAGATCTCTACATTCGTTGGATGTAGTAAGAGCAGTTAAGGCCTATCTCGGGGCAACTGCTCAGATCCGCAAGACGGATGTTTTGTTTGTGCTGCCAGAGGATCCCAATAGAGGACAGGCAGCGTCAAAAGCTACCATTTCTAAATGGATTCGACAATTGATCATTCAAGCTTACGGTTTGAAACAGAACATTCCTTTGTTTCAGATCAGGGCACATTCCACAAAGGCTATTGGTGCTTCTTGGGCAGTGCATCACCGGGCCTCTATGGCTCAAATCTGCAAGGCCGCAACCTGGTCTTCAGTCCATACATTCACCAGATTCTATCAGGTGGATGTGAGAAGGCATGAGGATATCGCCTTTGGGCGTAGTGTGCTGCAGGCAGCGGTACAGGGTCCTCAGGTCTGATTGCACCCTACTTGGTCGTGGTTCCCCCCCCTCAGGTAGCATTGCTCTGGGACATCCCATCAGTAATTACTGTGGCTCTGTGTCCCATGATGTTCGAGAAAGAAAATATGATTTTTTAAAACAGCTTACCTGTAAAATCCTTTTCTTTCGAAGGACATCACGGGACACAGTGGTCCCGCCCCTCTTCTAATACACTATATTGCTTGGCTACAAAACTGAGGTATCCCTGCAAGGGGGAGGGATTATATAGGGGGTTGAACTTCCTGATAGGGTGTGCCAGTGTCCAATCACCAGTGATACCTATATAACCCATCAGTAATTACTGTGGCTCTGTGTCCCGTGATGTCCTTTGAAAGAAAAGGATTTTACAGGTAAGCTGTTTTTAAAAATCCTATTTTTGTGCATAGCAATTTTTGCATGGGAGTTATTGAGAAGTGTAAGGAATTGGAGAAAGCTAACCATGAGTCTATAAGGCCTTTCATAGTGGAACCCTTGTATGCTATGGAGGAGAAACCATTGGTTGTTCACCTGTTTAACCCCTTCATGGACATTGCCTTGGTAGTGGCCTTTTTGAAGAGATACTGCTCTGCAGTGAAGGGAGGCTTCAGGCTGACTAATCGTCTGGGGATCTTTAATGGCAAATTAAAGTTTTTTGTCAAGCTGAAGGTGCATTCTGAAGGGATTGGTGGAGTGCGGCATCCACCAGCTAATTTTTCAATAGCAGGAAATAGAGGGTTTCTGTACTACCCTGGTCAACCAACATACTGCAGAAGATGTCATAAGTTTGGGCATACCAGAGATGACTGTAATGCAGAGATGCACTGCTGGAACTGTGGGGAGGAGGGACATGAGGCTGGGGCTTGCTTGATTAAGAGGGCCTGTGATATATGTGGACAGCGTGATCATACAGTGAAGAATTGTCCAAAAGTAAGAAGGGCCTATGTCTCTTATGCTGAAGCTGTCAGGCGCACCGCTGAGAATGGACGACCAGTGTCCACACAGGTGTTGTCTTACTCTCCTGAAAGACAGGAAGAGGAGGAGGAGGAGGTGGTGGTGGAAGAGGAAGTAAGTGGGCACCTGGGTGTGGAGGAGAGAGTGGAGGAAAGAGTAGAAGTGCCACCCACTAGTGTGGAGCCATTAACAGTGGGGAGTGGAGCAGAGGTGGAGAGGGCAGTGGAGGAGGCTATGGATGAGTTGGCAGCAGCCTTACAGTGGGAGCTGGAAGTGCAGGAAGCCCAAGAAGAGGAGGTGGAAAAGATGGAGACACTGGGCGCCAAGACCAAGGTGGATGCTTTGGGGAGCCCTAAGAAGAGAAGGGCTAAGAAATTGAAAGTAGAGACAGCTGGGATTGAAACACCTAACCCCTTTGAGGTCCTAGGGGATGTTGGAGTGGAGGTAGAATCACCAGCACTAAGTCCAAGTCCAGGGACTCCAGAAATTTTTCAGTCGGCCACCTTGTCGCCTAGTCAGGAGTTTTTGGATGATGAAAGCGTTATGGCCCTGAGGTATGTATGTCAGTTTTCTGGCTTAAGTGATAGGTCTTGGGGTGAATGATGCACATCTTCATGTGAATGAGCATCAAGCTGGTGTCCCTCAATGTGAGGGGTTTTGGGTCTCCTGCTAGACAGTGTGCTGTTTTTGAGGACTTTAAGGTCAATGGAGGAGACATCATCTGTCTACAGGAGTGGTTTTTTTTAATCGACCCAAGCCTCCGGAGTGGGTGGTGGATTACATATGGTCGGCAGTTGGGGAAAATAGGAATGCTGGGGTAGGCATTATCATTACAAATAGAAATATTCGCATTATGTTTCATGTTGTGTTAGTGCCAGGAAGATTAATTATGGCAGATTTAATTTTGTTTAACCAGAAGTTTAGGCTTTTTAATTTATATACTCCTGTGAATAGCCAGAAACGTCTTGAGTTTTTTGAATTTTTGAAGTTACATGCAGTGGGAAGGAGACCTAGTGTGATCATGGGTGATTTTAATACAATCCGATTTGTGAAAGATCGGATAGGAGTAGCGGAGACTAAGTTAGATGTAGGTAGCACTATGCTGAATGGGGTAATTCAGGACTTGCATCTCCATGATGCTCATACTGTTCTGGGTTTGGTGGATCCATATTTCACTCTTTTTTTCGGAGTGTGGGCGCACCAAATCCAGAATTGATTTATGTTTGTTTTCTGATGAGTTCAGATGTGCTAATGTTAAACACAGGCCAGTAATTTTTTCAGACAATGTGGCAGTGTATGTTGATTTGAGTATGGGAGATAGTATTAAGTTTGGTTTAGGGGTATGGAGGTTAAATAGTTTATTGTTGCAGGACGAGCATGTCAAAGCCCATTTTATTTATTTATTTAATTTTTTTTAAATAGTTTTTATTTAAGTTTTGTCAGTTTACAAAGATATACACCGTGTAACATGTTGGATATCATAAACCAAAATATAAACCATAGATGCTAACAGTTTCTTATAGCTTTACAGTCTTAATACAATTCCCTGAAATGTGAGGAATAGAGCAAGGCAGGAGAGGCTGTATGCCTCCGCCAGCCACCCCATTTGGGAACTAACTGTGGCTCGACTGAAGCACAGCCTCTACACGCCTCTGTGTCAACAGCAGTATTAACCAGTTTATATCTGTTAGCGTTCTTGTAACAAGAGCGTATATTTTGTAACTAGTAAAAGAAACAAATGTGTATATAATACAGGATCAATTCAGAAGCCATATGGAAAAGGAAGGACAAAAAAAAAAAAAACACAGAGATTCATGACTTAAATCACCCTAGTGACATCAGATGTGGTGCCATTCATTTACGATAATTGTCGTACCAATTTATCCAACTTTGCCAGCGTGGGAGATGCTAGCATCCACTAATGGATGCTAGCATCTTCTCATAAGTGTAATGCAAAGATAATGTAGTTACAGTCTCTTCTATTTCTGGAGGGTGCAGCGATCTCCATTTTCTTAGTATTACTAATTTGGCTGCTAGGAATAAGTGAATAGTAAATTGTCTATGTAGTGGTGGGATATCTTCTATACCTATGTTTAGGATAGCTAATGATGAAGGGTTCCGTATAGTTAGATCTGTTATTTGACGTAGGATTTTGAAGATGTGGGACCAGTATGACGTCAAGTGTTCACATCCCCATAGGATGTGATAGATAGTGCCAGGTTGCCCACAATTCCTCCAACAGGTGGAAGGTGTGGAGCAGTCGAATTTAGCTAGACGATATGGTGTTAAATACCAACGTTGTATAATCTTATGTGAGAGTTCCCAGAGGTTGGTGCTGTTGGTAGCCGAGTGTTTATATTGCATAGCCTTGTGCCATTGTTGTGGGGAAAAGGTGTCATTAAGATCTCTTTCCCATGCTAGCATGGAATTTGTTTTGATGAATATGTTTTTATCATGGAGATAAGTGTAGAATAACGATATACCTCCTTTACGAGGTATTTTGGCCGTAAGGTATACATGAATCTGCCAAAATAACTTATAATTGATGTTATGTTTTTTGAGGTAAGTAGCAATTCTAAAATGTTGAAATCGTTCAGAAGTAGGCAGGTCATAAGTCATTTGTAGAATGTCAAACAACTGGCGTTAGTGCCAGAGTGTAAGTCCGAAACCCATTGTATTCCCTTAGCTATCCACCTATTCAAGGGTATGTCTGGGATCAATAATGCCAATGTTGATATAGGGATCGACAAAGATATGGTATCAGATGATTTAGATTTGGTTATTATCAATTTCTTCCATGAGTTTAGTGTTGCTAGAATCGGGAGAGAGAGGTCAGAAGGTTTGGATTTTAGATACATAAAAGCTAACAAATAATCATAGATGTTTCCTCCTGGTATAGTAGATTGTTCAATAGAACACCAAAGCGGCTTTTGGTGATGGGAAAACCACCCTCTTAGTTGTGCTAGGATTGCAGCTAGATGGTAGTCAGCAAATATTGGGAGACCAACCCCTCCTGCTGTTTTAGTTTTACGGAGTTTGGTTAGGGCGCTTCTGGCTTTTTTACCATCCCATAAATATCTAGAAAGTGTGGATTGTAAAGTATGAAAGTGTTGTCGTGGGACGGGGATGGGAACTGTACGAAATACATATAGTATTTGTGGCAGAATTTGCATTTTGAAGGCAGCCAGCCTGCCTGACCATGACAATGTGTGCTTGCTGGAGACCCGTTTGCAATGTACGTAGTAACGGAAGGTAATTAGCGTGAAATAGTTGTGAAGGGTAGGATGTTAGTTTAATCCCTAAGTAAGTTATTTCTTGTGAATCCCATACATATGGGTACTTATTTTGCAAAATTGTTCTATCAGATGCTGCTACCCCAAGATCCAATATGTAAGATTTGGTTTCGTTCACCTTGTAATATGATATCTTACCATAGTCATGTAGTAGTTGAAAGACGTGTTGTAGGGAAGACACCGGATTAGTCAACATGAGGATCACATCGTCAGCGAAGAGACTTATGACGTGTTTGCGGTTATTGAAGAAAAAACCTTGTATATTAGGGTTTTGCCTTATGCTGGCTGCGAGGGGTTCCATTAAGAGGTTGAAAATGAGGGGGGATAATGGACAGCCCTGGTGGGTGCCATTTGTGATCTTGAAAGGCTTAGATAGCATACCTGAGGTATATACCCGGGCTGATGGTGAAGTGTATAAAGATAGTATTGCAGGGGGCGTGGCTTGACCTCGTAGAGAATGGCTGCTTAACTTCAGAGCTCCGCTGACAGGGATAGAAATCTGAATTTTAAAGACGGTCAACGGCCTCCCAAACACCTGAAAAGCGATGGGTACATCCTCTAGAACTTCGTCGACCTCCCGGTCCCGTTCTCCCCGTGAAATACCGGCAAGATCCAGTCAGAACATCCCGGAGATGTTCCGGGCACAGATGGGAACTTCGGCGCCGGCTCCCACCTCACGGAGCCAGCATCAGCATCCTCCTCACTCTAATGCTGCTGCCTCTCCATCTCACGCTGAACTCAATGACAGGGGAATTCTCCTCACTCCTCATCAGCATCCGAGCCTGAGCGATCTCAGATCCGTAGCTGAGGACATTAAGGTCACCCTGACAGCAGCAATCTCAGATTTAAAAATTGAAATCCAAGCTATTACAGGCAGAGTTCAGGCGGTGGAACAAACGACTGCCCTTCATTCATCCAAGATCCGTCACCAGCATCTGGCGATTGACACACATACACGGCAATTAAGAGATGTCAATCGCCACTTGGAAGATTTAGACAATCGCGGCAGACGCCATAACCTCAGGCTGAGAGGTTTGCCTGAAACCGTGGATGCGGATCATCTTCAAAGTGAAGTTATCCATATCTTTAATAACATACTCGGCAGACCCAGAGAGGTTCCTATTGCGATGGAAAGAATCCACCGTGCCCTGCGACCGAAGGGAAAAGACTCTGACCCGCCTAGGGATGTGGTATGCTGCATTATTGACTACCGTTTGAAGGAAGACATTCTGAGGGCTGCACGTTCCCTGACCCCTTTACTACATAACGGCACAGAACTTCGTCTATTCCAGGATTTATCAAACATAACCTTGCAGCGCAGAAGGGAACTGCAACCCCTTCTGACAGTACTCCGGGCTAAAGGTATAATTTACCACTGGAAGTTCCCTTTTGGTTTGGCGGCAACAGTACAAGGACGCTCAGCTCTCCTCAGAGTCCCTGAGGATCTACATTCCTTCTGTGATACGCTCGGAATCCCTCTCATGGAGGTCCCAGATTGGTACGCGGAATTTCGTACCCCTACAGCATCTAAAGCACCTTCCAGGAGTGAAGCAATGGAGACCCAACATACAAGCTACAGAAGACACCGTTCGCCATCGGAACCGAGAATTCATCAACCCGACCCGCAGTCTCCTTCCATCTACAGCCCGACGAAACCTCCGCGCTCCAGAAGAGCTAGAAGAGATCGGTGAATACAGATGGCATCTGCAACATAGACTGAAATATTTCCTCTGACTGTTCATGTGCCATTTTTAGAATATTGAAAGTTCATGCCCCGGCTGGTAATACGCTCCTAAAGTATTTCAAACTGTTAAGTTTAGTTTATGTAGATCATAGTTCATACACACAGGCATATCTATATCCCCCTTAATGCTGACTATCAAAGCAGCGCTTTGCCTGCATGGCTTGTTCTGTCACACCTTACTCTCCAATACAGCCCTACACTAGCAGTTCCACCCTTCATTAGAGCTCTATTATAATTAAATTCTTATGTGACTGTACTTTCCAATCTAGTGAGGTATAGTGTCATCAGAGATCTCCAATCTACTTTATCTCTCCCTCCTCTAGCTGATCGGTACACTGACAGTTTGACAGGGTTTCATCCCGATCCGATTGCACGGATTGATAATTATAACTGCAAATATGCCCTTCTCTTACACACTACAGGCTGCTAGTAATACTCATTGACACCCCTATTTCAATCCTGTATTAACTCTCTGTTCCTCTTAGATAGCAACTACATTAGTAGGTAACTACTAGAACTACCACACAATCTTATTGCCATGACAACCAGCTGTTCATCGCTCTATTGGTTGCTGTCTTTTGGCGCGAATTCATGAGAGGAGCCAAGGTCTGAGGTAACAAGTTCTCCCCCAACATGACTCATGCAGTCGCTCATTGGCTCTCACAAGGTTAGAGACCTGACTTGTTACCGTGGTGACACACTGCAGACCTTTCTCCCCTGCCTCCACACACGCACCTCCCATAGGAGGATGCCTGTGTCATCCCAGCCCGAGATGGTTGTGACACATGATCCATCTCCTTAGTAGTCCTAACATCACCTTATCTGTCATGAATTACGCAAAGATTAGGGCACTCACTACCCTGTATGATTATATAGAACTTATACTTGCGAGTGCCTTTCCCTGACTAGACAGCTATCTACATACCAAAAACGGAACTGACAGGCTTCTCAGATAAGGGCACTCTAAGGGAGTTTCACAGACACTGATCTTCCTCATATAATCATCCCCTCCTATCCACTGAGATATGCTCCTAAATAGCATAACGATCTACATGGATACTTTGTTTTATTAATTATTTTGACAAGCTTCTTCATAGCCTTCAGGGGTAGTTCATTATTAATTAGTTCAGGCACGGTTTATCTATCTTAAGAGATAATACTTTCTACCTATGTTGAATACTCTGCTCTGCAAACTGTTCAAGTTTTCTGGCTGACTGTTTAACTGAATTATTACATAGACTTTTGCGCTATGAATATCTGTGCCTCACCAGATGTTTATTTTATGTGCTACTCATGGGGATTTTTATTTCTTTTATTTCTTTTATTTTTCTGTTTTTTTTTGGGTTTTTTTCTCATTCTTTCCTCTCACTTAACGATCACCAGGGGAACGATCTCACAAAATATGTCATTAACTTAATGTTTCATCTGACCATACACCTAATTCTTTATCTGCTTTTCGCAAATCTGACCCATGCTGTTTCTCCAAATCCACTGAGAAAGTTAATAGGCGGCATTCACAGCGATCTAAATGCAACCATTTCACACATGGACCGTCTTCAGTCCATGCCTTCTGCCTACATCTATCCCATATGTCAGCGGCTCTTGTCCCTTTTTGACAGGTTTTACTTTTCTCTACGTTACCGTTTGGTCACCTTCCCAAACAGTGGTTTCAATTGATTACCTGATTTCTTCACTCAACCCTCCTTTAAACCACCACTGACCCATTCCGGTACCATATATCACGAGTGTATACTCGTACATAGCCTAGCGAGCAGGCATCGCTAGTCCCCGGAATACTTTCCACTACCTATAACCCCTAACAACACTACACAGTGGTCTTCACAGTTTCCTCTCCCCCGCATACCCAATATCCCTCACATCACTCCCTATTCCTGAACAATCTACTCTCATCCTGAATAGACTCTCATCACTCTCTTAGAGCACACCTTCCACACATAAGAGCATAAGGCACAAGTCCAACTACTGTTCTTTTTCTGCCACACATACACCTGCACCGCGGACTATCTTCACTAAACACCACTCCAGTCTAACTCACAACACCTCCCAAATTACAGAATGACACCGGTCTCACACAATTCTACACAAATATCTCACCACAAAGCCACTACTAAACTAGTCTCGCTCAACGCACAGGGACTAAATGTCCCTGAGAAACGTACACAAGTTCTCCTTTCTATGCATAAACTCAAGGCAGACATTATATACATCCAAGAAACGCATTTCAAAACGGACTCTATCCCCAAATTCTCCGACTTACGTTATCCAACAGCTTTTCATGCTACCAACAAACAATCAAAAACAAAAGGAGTTTCTATCCTTATCTCAAAACAGTGTCCACTCATAATCAAAGACACTCTAGCGGATGAAGATGGAAGATTTCTTTTTGTCAAAGGTTCACTTTTCGGTAAACCTTTAACCTTAGCAAACATATACGCCCCCAACATTAAACAAGTCCCGTTCTTCCGACACACACTGCAATTGCTCGCATCGTTTCAAGAGGGTATACTATTAACTGGAGGAGATTTTAATGTTCCCTTAAACCCAATACAGGATACATCTTCGGGTGCATCCAAATTACCCTTCTCAGCGTTACGAGCAATTAAACAATGTTTTCAAGAATTGACATTACATGACGCATGGCGTACTCTAAACCCCTCAACTAAAGATTACACTTTTTTCTCCAACCCACATGGCAGCTACTCCAGACTTGACTATTTCTTTATTTCACAAAACGATCTCCCCATGCTCAAGCACACCTCCATCGAACCAATGTACATATCAGATCACCACCCGATAACCATGTCCTTGGAATTTCCATCCAAACATACTCGCTCACAAATATGGCGTCTTGATCCCTCACTGCTGACAGACATTTCAATTGTGTCTACTATACACGACAATCTAAAACTTTATTTCCAGGATAACGACTCCTTAGACATATCCCCAATGATAAAATGGGAAGCCCACAAATGCACCATACGGGGAAAATTAATAGCTATCGCTTCCAAGAGAAGACGAGAAAGACAAGCGCATATTTCTATCCTTTCCAAACGCATACAGAATTTAGAAAAAATACATAAGAAAACTCGAGCGCTCTCCACGCTTGAGGAACTTACTCAGGTGAGGACAGAGTTGAAAGAAGTGCTACATAAACAAATAAAACGCAAATACATTATATCACAAAAAACATTCTACGAACATGGCAACAAATCCGGTAAAATTCTAGCCAGAGCCCTCCGTGCAAAACGATCATCTACAACACTTCATTCCATTAATGACCCTTCGGGTTCTAAAGTAACGTCTAATACACTGATAGCAGACCAATTTGTGAATTATTTCTCGCAGCTCTATAATATCAATCCTCATCAACCCACGATAAACAATGATCGTAGAACACACTTGATTAAAGAGTTCCTAGCCCAACATGGTCCCAAACCCATTTCTGATGCAGAAGCTTCGCATCTAGAACGTCCCATCTCTAAGGACGAACTAGAGACTGTGCTCAAACAACTCAAAACAGGCAAAAGTCCAGGTCCAGATGGCCTAACAGCAGGATACTATAAGGAATTCATAGCTACGCTTTATCCTCACTTCTTAAATGCTTTCAACTCCCTTTCATCCGAGAACCCCCCTCCCAGAGATCTTCTCACAGCTCACATAGTGGTTATTCCAAAACCTGATAAAGATCCAAATTTAGTTCACAACTACAGACCAATATCTCTACTAAATGTTGACCTGAAAATATATGCAAAAATTTTGGCTAATAGACTTTTACCCCTTCTCCCTGGCCTTATCTCCTTGGACCAAGTTGGTTTTGTCCCAGGTAGAGAGGCAAGGGACAACACCCTAAAGGCAATCAGTATTCACAATTGGCTGACTTCAAAGAAACAACCGGGATTCCTTCTCTCCCTTGATGCGGAGAAGGCATTCGACAGGGTAGCCTGGGACTACCTAAAAGAGGTCCTAACACACATTGGCATACGAGATCGCATGCTACAATTTATTCTTGCTCTATACTCCACCCCAACTGCCAAAGTCCGGATAAATGGACACCTGTCGAATGCCTTCTCCATATCTAATGGTACAAGACAAGGATGCCCACTCTCTCCGCTTATTTTTGTCTTGGCACTGGAACCATGTCTAACGCATCTAAAAAACAATCCAAACGTTAAAGGAATAACCATCGCAAAATCTACCTATAAATTAGCGGCATTTGCGGATGACATCCTACTATTCCTGAAAGAGCCACACATTACGCTACCCAATCTCCTCAAAGATCTTACTCTCTTTGAAAATCTCACATATCTTAAAATTAACTTCCCTAATTCAGAGGCCCTAAATATCACTCTACCACCAGATATAGTGAAACAATGTCAAACTAATTTCCCTTTCATATGGAAACCGAGCGCCATTAAATACCTTGGGGTCTACATTCCAACCTCGCTATCGGACTTATACAGCAAAAACTATACTCCCATTATCCAAAATATTCAAAAAGACCTCAACACTTGGTCAACGGGTTTGTTCTCATGGTTTGGCAGAGTCTCCATTATAAAAATGACTATAATGCCAAAATTTCTATACCTGCTCCAAACAATCCCAGTGTCTCTACCACAAACTTTTTTTAATGCGTACCGCAAATCCTGTATGAAATTCATCTGGAACGATAAGCGACCTAGAATGAGTTTCAACAGAATGACCGTACCCAAAATGAAAGGTGGATTAGGCCTACCGGATCTTCGAAAATACTATTGGGCCTGTCAACTCTCTCGAATAGTGGACTGGAATGTTCACCCTAAAACTAAAGCGTGGATCGCAATTGAACAAGCCTTCTCACAAACCCCGATCCATAACCTACCCTGGATTCACCCTCGCCACATCTCTCCACATTGCAAACAACATCCCCTTATCGATACGACACTGAATTCCTTTAAAAAGACATGTAAACATTTGCACATTTCCTCCTCTCCAGGCCCTCTCACGCCAATCAAACATAACCCAGACTTTCCACCAGGCAATGATGATTCGTTCCTTCATCACATAGGATCCCAGACAAGGATGACAGCGGGAGATTTCTTCGCTAAGGGGAATATTAAACCGCTGTCCTCATTGAACTCCCAAGAAACGAATCACCAGATCCCTTTCTGGTCTTATATGCAACTCAGACATTTTCTTCTTGATCCCCAAACTAGGGCTGCATACTCAAGAAACCAATCACACTTTGAATCCCTTTGCTCTGCCACTGAACCCCAAAGACACCTGATATCCACCATATACTTGAACCTCTTTCTCGAGCATACTCCTAAAACAAATATAGCTAGTGCAAAATGGGAAAAAGATCTTTCCATCCACCTCTCTGATAAGGAATGGGAAAAGATATACTCTAACATACACAAAGGCTCCATTAATGTAACAACTCAAGAAAACGGATACAAGCTTTTCTCCAGATGGTACAAAACGCCTCTCAAGTTACACACCATTAATCCAGAGATCCCATCTAATTGTTGGAGATGTAATGACAAAAACGGATCACTCCTTCACATATGGTGGGACTGCCCTGCGATTTCTGCCTTCTGGACTAAAGTTTTTCACCTCTCCTCCCAAATCACTACACTTCAGCTAGAATTCTCTCCAGCACAAGCCCTCTTACACCACTCCTCCCTACCGATGAAAACTTATCACAAATCCCTAGCACTACATCTAATCAATGCTGCCAAACTCTGTATCCCAGTTCTCTGGAGATCTCCCAACCCACCCACAATCGCAGACTGATTCAAAAGAGTAAACAAAATAGCTGAAATGGAGGAACTTGTACATCAAGCACGAGATTCCTATACTAAATACAGGAACACTTGGGCCTGTTGGCTACATTTCCGCACAACATCTGAATATACCCAATTAATCAATCAGGAACCCTCCTCCAGCACACCATAAGACACATCATACATCCCATCCCAACTGTCTATAGTCCTCCCTATAGTCATGCATGAAACAAAATTCAGGAGGTAACTATATCATTACGCATACAGAATTCACTTCAAAAGCTCTATTATGCTTTTCTTCCTGGGACTTGGTCCTTCTGTAAAGATATTTCCCGTTAGACCCATGGCTGAGCCAGGGACGGGAAATAACTTTCCCCTACCTTCCCTTTGTATTTCTCACTATATTTTGACCACCATTTAATCGAAACTTTGCTATGTTAGATATCCATGGTTGTATGCTATGATTATATCTCTATCTACAGACATTACCCGACTTATGGACACCACGCACCAGGATCAATTTCACACTCTCACACAGACATAGTAATTAACGATTATTCCAAACACAATCCAACAAAAATCTCAGACTCATATACTAAGGCTATCATAGGCAATCTATTATAATACGGTTTTTACTCCTCTCTCCCTTTTTAATCTTTTTCGCCCTCAAAAATCAACATGTTTAAAAAATGTTTTACCTGCTTTACTATATGTTCTTTATATTTTCTGCCCACACTACTCTGTAATCCCATTTATCCACACCCCAGATGTAATGTGTTTTTCAACAAATCCACAGTCGTAGATTTGAATACTTGTTAAAATACAACGTTGTACTCTCTGGACTGTTCCCTCTGTATAACACTATTGTCATTTTATCTCAAACCTTGCTTTTATGTACTACTTTTCTGTATGGATTTAACTTAATAAAGCTTTATTTGGAAAAAAAAAAAAAGATAGTATTGCAGACAGTATGTGGCCTGTAAAACCAAATTTTTCCAATGTGGTTGCGAGATATGTCCAATGCACTCTGTCGAACGCCTTCTCTGCATCCAAAGCAAGAAGCAGAGAAGGCGTCCCATGCTGCCTGGCTATATGAATCACATCTATTAGTCTTCTGGTAGCATCAGATGTTTGTCTGCCCTTGGTAAATCCAGATTGATCTGGGTCGATTATAGTGGGTAGAATGTCAATTAGCCTCATTGCTATCATTTTAGCATAAAGCTTTAGATCAGTATTCAATAAGGATATCGGTCTAAAGTTTTGAGGAGCATCCGGTGTCTTCCCTGGTTTAGGCATCGTGACTATTAATGCTTCTAACATCTCAGATGGAAAAGAAGATGAAGCAGCAGCGGCCTCAAATACCCTTAGAAGGTGCGGTCCTAAATAGTGTTTAAAAGTCTTATAATATTCCCCTGTCAAACCATCCGGTCCTGGAGATTTATTGATGGGAAGAGTGTCAATTACTGTCATTAATTCAGATAGTGAGAAAGGGGAATTCAAGGCTTGAAGTTGAGAAGCGGAGAGTTTAGGTAAATTAATATTTTCTAAGAACTCATTTATAGCTCTTTGTGATGGCTGGTCAATATGACTGTCATGATTAAGGTTGTAAAGGGACCCGTAGTATTCGCTAAATGCATTAGCAATGCCTTGGGGATCAAATATTTTTGTTTGGAAGTAGGGCTAATGAGGAAAGGTATTTTAGTTTTGAAGCGTTGGCCTCGTAGTTTGCGGGCCAATGCTTTACCAGCTTTGTTGCTGGTCGAATAGAATAACATTTTTAGTCATCGTTCCTTTTGCTCAAAGGAATGAAGTAATTCTAATCTGAGAGCGTGTCGCAGATCTGTCAGTTTTTTGCTGACTTGGCGTGTAAGGTTTTTTTTATCTAGATCTTCTAGAGAGTTGATATCTGCGTAAAGAATATCAAGCCGCTGCTGCTTCTGTTTTTTAAGTTTTGTAACTAATTGAATAAATATGCCTCTAATGTACGCCTTATGGGCATTCCAAAGCACAAACGGATCATTTGTGGAAGAGGAATTGATCTGGAAGTAATCAGACAAATGGTTTTCTAATGATGTCTTAGTGGTTGTTGTTTGTATTACTTGAGGGCTTGCGCGCCATAGGAATGCCCCATTAGTAGAATAATTATCTCCTAGCGTTAGGAGGATAGAAGCGTGGTCTGACCAAGTAATATTATTTATTTTAATTTGAGTCACTTTTTGAAGCAACCACTTGTCCATTAGGACTAGATCGATCCTCGAATAAGTGCAATGCCTATGAGAGTAAAATGTGAAGTCTCGTTCATTAGCATGTTTACAGCGCCAGCTATCGAACAAATCATGCTATCTTAGGAAGAAATTCAGAGAAGGAGATCTTTTAGAATAAGTCGAGGTAGAGTCCATGCTTGGATCAGGAGTAATATTAAAGTCTCCACAAATTATAAGGGAACCTTGTTGAATTCTTTTCAGCTTCTTCATCAATCTGTTAAGGAAATTAATTTGTTTGGTGTTGGGAACATATACGTTCACAAGAGTATAACGGGTAGAATTGATATCACATATAATAATGAGGTATCTGCCCGCTATATCGGATATTTCGGAATGAAGTTGAAATGATATAGAGTCTTTGATAGCTACCATAACCCCTCTTTTTTCGCATTCATATTGGAGAAAAAGTAGTATTGAAAATTTCTATGAGAGCATTTTGGTGTTGCTGCATGGTGGAAGTGTGTCTCTTGAGCGCACAGAATATCGCATTGGGAAGAGTCAGCTTCTTTCCAAAGAGATGCTCTCTTGGCTGGGTGATTTAAACCGTGGGCATTGATGGATAGTATTTTATCTGGCATTGTGTATATAGGAAGGTATGTTGTATGAGGAGGATGGATAGTACTCACGCTTGATGGATGATTTCTGTTCCAGGGTGGCTTTGCGTCTGGAGTGTCCCTCGAAGCGGACAAGTGGGTTGCAGAAGTGGCAGGTTCCTTTCCATAAGAGCATATATGGGTACAGCTCTTCAGATGGTGGTTGATCCATAAAAATAATGAAAAACAAATAACAGAACAGATGAAAAGTAGAAAAAAGAAAAGTTACAGGGTAATAGGAGAATCCACAGGGGGATTCTTGATCCATAAACACTGTTCAATAGGGTTGAGGGGTATTGGAAGTATTTCCAAGTGTGCCTTCGCTGGGGGATTGTAGATATAAGGATTGAGTGAGTCAATTAGGAGCAATCTGGTATTGGAGCACGTTTTTTGTCACTCTTCTTTCGTTTCACCACCTGCCAGTCTGCCTGTATGTGTGGAGGAGGATCAACTTGTATAGGAGACGGATATGTCTCCGACAGTGTTCCCCATTGTCTGAGGATGTGCAGACCTTCTTCCATGGTGGAGACCGTGGTGGTCACGCCATTGTGAGTGATTGAGAGTGCAGCCGGACACTTCCACCTGTGAAGTACATGATGGTTGCGTAGCGCTTTAGTAATGGTGGCTAAGTTATGGCGTTTTTGGAGGGTGTGCCTAGACAAATAAGGGAGTAGCTGAAAAGAGGCATATTGAGGTGGGCGCTGATCGGGGTTGTGGAATGAAGCCAAAATGGCTTCTTTTGCTTTGTAAAAATGGAGCCTTAATAGAACATCCCTGGGTACATCAGCGGGTAAAAAGGATGGTTTAGGTATTCTGTGCACCCTATCTACTGTGAGCTCCAACGCAGACATTGCAGGGAGCAGCGCTGTGAATAATTCTTGGACATATTGTGGTAGTTGTAGCGCGAGGATGGATTCAGGAATGCCTCTTATTTTTAGGTTATTCCTTCTGGATCTGTCTTCAAGGTCAGATCATTTGTCTTTGATCCAGGAAACTTCATCTGATTGAATGGTATGAGCATCCACCATTGCATTGAAAGAGGATGCATGTGAATCCAGAGTAATCTCAATCTGATTTCCCCTTTCACCTAGTGAATGCACTTCTGCCTGACACTTTTGTACTGTTTGCAGCATGTCCTGATGCAGAGATGATCTCAGGGACATTAACATCTCCTTGAGGACAGTGTCTGAGACTGGCTGCTCTGATGTAGGGAATCCCTCTATGGGGTCAGGGGCTGCTGAGGCCTGAGATCGTGAGATATTGTGAGCGCTTACCTCCATGTCATGCTGTGGTCTAGTTCCCTTAGGAGAGGATGTCCTCTGTCTGGATTTAGCAGGGCTTCTGGTGGTTGGGGTGGACGCCGCTGAGGATGATGCGCTATGTGGATTCCCTGGATCAGTGCAGTTCAGACCGGGAGGATAGGTCGTGGATGCGGCCTGCTTTGATCTGCGCTTCGGCTGGGCGCCATTTTGGTTAGGCCGCGCTGAGGTAAAGTACCCCGGCAGCTTACGGCGGCGGTTCTTTCCTTCTCCTCGGCATCTCTGGAGGTGGTTTGTGCTCCGATGTGGCGGATGGAGGAGGATGGCCCTTCTAAATGCTCCGATGGAGATGGATTTCCCCGGCGGTGTGGCGGAGCTCAGAAGCTAAGCGGCCATCTTCGGGCTCGGACGCCACGCCCCTCTGTCAAAGCCCATTTTAGTAAGGTATATAGTAGATGGGTTAATAGGAAAAATTATTTTAGTCATATTTTGGGGTGGTGGGATTGGATCAAAAGGAAAATTAAATTATTTTTTCAAAAAAAGAGTAGGGATAAAAGTAGCAGTGAGAAAAGGAGATATTCTCGGTTACAAGTCAGGTTGGCTACATTATATTCATTTAGAAATATGGGATATGACATGGCCGATGAAATAGACCATGTTAGGAAGAGGATTAAAGAGGTATTAACTGAAAAAGGAAAACAAATTATTTGTCAAGCGTGAGTTAAACACCTGGAGCAGGATGAAGAATGTTCTAGATTTTTTTTTTCATGAAGGTTTGTAAGGAAAAAGGAGTGTTTGAGGGTGTGTATGATGAAGAAGGTAGGGAATGTAAGGGAGAGAATGTGCTGGAATGCGTGACTAAATTTTATGAACGATTGTATGAGGGAGTGTGTGTTGATGAGTCAGATACTAGAATGTTTAATATGGTAGAGGATAATTTAGATGAGGATAATAAGGTTTTTTTGCAGAAAGCAGTGAATGAGAAGGAGGTGTGGGAAGCTGTGGCAAGCATGGGGGCAAATAAAACCACGAGAGGGGATGGCTTACCAAGTGAGTTTTTTAAATTGTTTTGGAATATTATTAAGCGAGATGTGGTTGAGGTATTTAGTTACATGATGAGGGAAGGCATTATATCAGAATCTATGAGAGAGGGGGTAGTGGTATTCATTTATAAGAAGGGGGATAAGATGGATATTCGAAATTGGAGGCCTATCTCCTTACTAAATTCAGACTAAAAGGTCTTTGCAAAGATGGTGGCGAGGAGATTATCTAAGGTCATTAGTAGGATGGGGTTGTATTGGGGGATCAGTAGTCGGGTTCTGGTTAATGGGAGTTTGGGGCCGGCTTTTTGGTTAAATCTGGGGTGAGACAGGGGTGCCCCCTGTCCCCTATTCTCTTTATTTGTTTTATTGATCCACTGTTAAGGATGATACAGAGGGATAAAGTGGTGAGGGGCTTTTTGGTGCCTGGGAGTGGGGGGAAAATTGTGAAATGTTTAGGTTATATGGATGACGTGGTGGCAGTGTGTCAGTCGGTGGTGGGCGTAAGAAGGGTGAAGTTACTTTTGTCAATTTTTTGTGCCTGTGCGGGAATGAGTGTGAATTGGAATAAGTGTATTTTGGGTGTGTATGGAAGACAAGTGGAATGTGTGGATGATGAGATTGGGAAGGTTGAGGATGGAGTGAGGATTTTGGGTATTGTGTTTGACTATGGAATGAAAGGGGAAGTGTGCTGGAATGAAGTGGGAGAAAAGATAGCCAAGAAGTTGAGGTTTTGGTGTCTAAGAAAATTATCGATTTATGGGAAAGTTTTAGTAGTCAAGGCAGTAATCTTAACTTTAATTTTGTATGCAAGTAATATCTTCCCTCCTGGGGAGATAAGATTGAGGAAAATTAATAAGTTATTGTTTACCTTTTTATGGGGGTCAAAAATGGAAACAGTTAAGAGAGAATATGTGTGTAGACGTGAATGTAATGGTGGGTTGAGTTTTCCGAATGTGAGAGTATTTTTGTTAACCACTTGCCGACCGCCTCACGCAGATATACTGCGGCAGAATGGCACGGGCAGGCAGAATAACGTACCTGTACGTGATCTGCCTCCCGCGGGCAGGGGGTCCGATCGGACCCCCCCATGCCCGAGGCGGTCAGCTTGTGTCTGGGAGTGATGAGAGGCAAGGGGGAGACCATCCATTCGTGCCCCCCCCTGGCGATCGCTCCCAGCCAACCAGGTTCTTCCTCTGCTGCTGTATGCTAAACAGCAGCAAAGGAAATGATGTCATCTCTCCTCGGCTCGGTATTTTCCGTTCCGGCGCCGAGGAGAGAAGACTTCACTGTGAGTGCACAACACACACACAGTAGAACATGCCAGGCACACAATACACCCCCGATCCCCCCCTGATCACCCCCCAATCACCCCTCCCCTCCCTGTCACCCTGACACCAAGCAGTTTTTTTTTCTGATTACTGCATTGGTGTCAGTTTGTGACAGTTAGTGTGGTAGGGCAGTTAGTATTAGCCCCCTTTAGGTCTAGGGTACCCCCCTAACCCCCCCTAATAAAGTTTTAACCCCTTGATCCCCCCCCGTCGCCAGTGTCACTAAGCGATCATTTTTCTGATCGCTGTATTAGTGTCACTGGTGACGCTAGTTAGTGAGGTAAATATTTAGGTTCGCCGTCAGCATTTTATAGCGACAGGGACCCCCATATACTATCTAATAAATGTTTTAACCCCTTGATTGCCCCCTAGTTAACCCTTTCACCAGTGATCACCGTATAACTGTTACGGGTGACGCTGGTTAGTTTGTTTGTTTATTTTTTATAGTGTCAGGGCACCCGCCGTTTATTACCTAAGGTTAAGCCCCCTGATCGCCCGGCGGTGATATGCGTTGCCCCAGGCAGCGTCAGATTAGCGCCAGTACCGCTAACACCCACGCACGCAGCATACGCCTCCCTTAGTGGTATAGTATCTGAACGGATCGATATCTGATCCGATCAGATCTGGGAACCCTAAACTGCATCCCCAGCAGTTTAGGGTTCCCAAAAACACAGTGTTAGCAGGATCAGCCCAGATACCTGCTAGCACCTGCGTTTTGCCCCTCCGCCCGTCCCAGCCCAGCCCACCCAAGTGCAGTATCGATCGATCACTGTCACTTACAAAACACTAAACGCATAACTGCAGCGTTCGCAGAGTGAGGCCTGATCCCTGCAATCGCTAACAGTTTTTTTGGTAGCGTTTTGGTGAACTGGCAAGCACTAGCCCCAAGCAGCATCAGGTTAGCGCCAGTACCGCTAACCCCACGCACACACCATACACCTCCCTTAGTGGTATAGTATCTGAACGGATCAATATCTGATCCGATCAGATCTGTACTAGCGTCCCTAGCAGTTTAGGGTTCCCAAAAATGCAGTGTTAGCGGGATCAGCCCAGATACCTGCTAGCACCTGCGTTTTGCCCCTCCACCCGGCCCAGCCCAGCCCACCCAAGTGCAGTATCGATTGATCACTGTCACTTACAAAACACTAAACGCATAACTGCAGCGTTCGCAGAGTCAGGCCTGATCCCTGCGATCACTAACAGTTTTTTTTGTAGCGTTTTGGTGAAGTGGCAAGCACCAGTGGCCTAGTACACCCCGGTCATAGTCAAACCAGCACTGCAGTAACACTTGGTGACGTGGCGAGTCCCATAAATGCAGTTCAAGCTGGCGAAGTAGTGTCCCGCTGCCACCAAGAAGACGAACACAAGCCCGTCGTGCCCATAGTGCCCTTCCTGCTGCATTCGCCAATCTTAATTGGGAACCCACCACTTCTGCAGCACCCGTACTTCCCCCATTCACATCCCCAACCAAATGCAGTCGGCTGCATGAGAGGCATTTTTATGTCCTCCCGAGTACCCCTACCCAACGAACCCCCCCAAAAAAGATGTTGTGTCTGCAGCAAGCGCGGATATAGGCGTGACACCCGCTATTATTGTCCCTCCTGTCCTGACAATCCTGGTCTTTGCATTGGTGAATGTTTTGAACGCTACCATGCAATAGATGAGTATTAGCGTAGGGTACAGCATTGCACAGACTAGACACACTTTCACAGGGTCTCCCAAGATGCCATCGTATTTTGAGAGACCTGAACCTGGAACCGGTTACAGTTATAAAAGTTACAGTTACAAAGAAAAGTGTAAAAAAAAAAAAAAAAGGAGGCACATGCGCGGAGGCTAGCACGACGGACATGCCGGGCTAGAGCTCCGCTCTGTGAGGGAGAATAAACCGCAAATAAAGGTAGCCCACGGACACAGAAACGGTAAAAATCGTGTTACTATTCACCCTAGAGGTGAGGGGGACATTATTCAAGAATAATGGTGCTGGGAGGTGCCAGGAATAAAACCAAAACTAGCTCTAATAGCGGCACCCAGGCAAGACATACTATGAAAAAGGCGCCAGTCTCCTCAGGTAATTTTACCTCAGACAAGAAACTCAAATCCAAGCAGCCAAAAGCTATCTCCTCAGGGGATTCTGACTCTCTGAACCTGATTCAAATATGTTACATTCTTCACAACAAAACTCTGATATTCCTTCTAACATTTTGAAACAATTTGAAGAAATGCTACATAAAGCATTACAGCAAACATCAGAGCAAATTACTAGTAATCTGACTAGAGAGATCAGAGAACTGGGGAGACGCACCGAAGCATTGGAAATGAAAATGGAAGATATAGAAAATTCTACACAGGATGCTTTCTCTGAAATAGATGTCCTCAAAGAGGAAAATATTATTTTACAGAATAGACTGGAGGACTATGAGAATCTGCAATTCAGAGGCTTACCAGAATCAATCACACATCTCCAATCAACAATCACAGCATTATGCCAAGAATTACAACCTGGAATTTCGGTGGAAAGGCTTGAAATGGACAGAGTACATAGGGCACTTATGCCCAAGAAAACTGATGCCCCCCCCCCCCCCCCAGGGATATTATAGCAAAATTTCATTTTTTTCGTTCAAAAGCACAACTTCTAGAAGCGGCTAGAGGGAAAAATAATCTAACATTTCAGGGACATAGTTATCAACTATTTGCTGACTTATCCCAGTTAACAATATCTAAGAGGCGTGCAATGAAGCCTCATTTACTGGAACTTCAACGTCATGCCATTAAGTATCAATGGGGCTTCCCGTTCTCCCTAAAATTCACCCACCAGGGGACCAGATTCGCATGCAAAACTTCTGAAGAACTACAACATGTACTCCAAGACCTCAAATTGATTGATGGTACAACTATAGCCTCCGCCTCACATAGGAGATCAGCTTCTGCCTCCTCCATTCAGAAAACATCCTCCTCTGAGACAAAAAATGGAAACCATCATAAACACAAAAGAGGACGATTCGCATCCTCACAACAAGAACAAGATGACGCCATGGACTGAGAAATATACACTTATATAATATAGCCATTTCAGCTATGACAGCACCTATTGGGAGAACAGAATTGTAATTACATTTCTGAATACTCTTCCTAAACCAAAAACTAATACTCCATCTAGCTCACTAGTGAGCAATTGGACATACACTATGAACTAGATTATCTAATTTATTAATTTTATACCTTATTGGTATAAGTTTATAATTACATAACAACATTTTTATTATGATATTAGGTTCCCTTTTTTGGTAGTTTTTATTTTATTTTTTTTATTTTTATTTTTAGAAACATGGTATGGTATATGTTCAGATAATATTTTTACTTTCTGAACACCTAAATAGTCCCTAATGTTTGGAGGACTGATTAATATATATATATATATTTTTTTTTTATTTTTTTTTTATTATTATTATTTATTTATTTTTATATTATTATATTTCCTCCTCCTTTTTTGTTTCTCAATGGCTTTTTTGGTATTTTTTTATTTTAGATACATGGTATGGTAAGTGTTCAGACAATACTTATGCTTTCTGAACACCTAAACAGTCCCTATTATATGGTGGACTGATTAAATTATTGTATATGTATTTTTTTATTCTGTGTATGTATGTATGTATGTATGTATATGTATATATATATATATATATATATATATATATATATATATATATATATATATAAATAAATTTTTTTATTTTTTATTATTTATTTATTTTTATATCATTATATTTCCTCCTCCTTTTTTGTTTCTCAAGATAAAATTGTGAAATAACAAAATTTTTATTTTGAATTTAAGTTCCCTTTTTTTAGTACTTTTTATTTTAGAAACATGGTATGGTAAGCGTTCAGATAATATTTTTACTTTCTGAACACCTAAAAAGTCCCTAATGTATGGTGGACTGATTAAGTTAGCATGTATATATATATATATATATATATATATATATTTGTTCTGTATATATATATATATATATACATATACTCATTTTTTATTTTTTATTTATTTCTATATTATTATATTTCCTCCTCCTTTTTTTGTTTCTCAATGTAAAACTTGAAACAACCACCAAGGATGGAAAATCTTTCTTCAACTGAAGTTTATTTAAAATTCTTCATTAATTTGATATATATAGTTTTTGGATAGTCTTAATTTCACAGTTTAATTTACATTTCTTTGGTCACCCCAATAGGAAAGAAAGGGTTTCCTATCCTTTTCTATTGGTTGGACATCCAAATATGTTTCTGATATTACTGCACTCCTTTATTCCCATTCAATTTTTTTTTCCCATTCGCTTCATATTTAATATAAACATGTACCCTTCAAAATAATAGACATTACCAATTATATGAAACTCAGGCTCTTAAATTTACAATTTTATACTTTACAATGTTCATATCTTTGTGATAAATTTTCTTTCTTTTTAAGGCGGATTCCCCCATGCACGGAAATCACATGTGCCTCACCATACCTTTCTCGGATTCCCATAGTAATATATGGGGATCAGACGAAGGCCTCCTTTCCCCTGTTGGGAAGTCCTTGACCCCAACTTGGGTATTCTTCGAATCTACTTACATTTGTACTATACTCAAATGCTTTATAATTTTCTTGTTAAATATATTTATTGAGTTTTCAGAAAGAAAGAAAAAAGAATAAAATAATATAATACATATCACATATTTCCAGAAGCTTTACAGTATAATAGTATACATAGAACCGTCTTACAACTGAAATAAAGGAAAACATAAAATGATTTGGCTAAATATAGTTGTCTAGTTGTAAGATGAGCAATAGAAAAAGTATGAAAAGAATATGTATCTCATATATTCAAACAGTATATACCCTAGAAAATATTACACAACAAAAAAAAGAAAAGAGGGGTGGGGAGAGAAGAAAGAGAAGGAAAGGGAAACCTGGGGTGGCGTCCTGGCTCCTGGCATATATACAATTAAATTTAGTGAATATATTATATAACCTAGTGTGGTAATAACAAAGATTGGTCAAAGTCAGCAGGAAAGTAGTGTTTGACCCATGGTTGCCATATCTTATTAAATAGATCAATTTTATTATCTTCAATAGCTGTCATCTTTGCTTGTATGAGTGCTTTATTCATTCTGTGTTTAGCTTCATTCACGATTAGAGTTTGAGACTTCCATGCCTTGGCAATGGTTTGTTTGGCTGCAGTACTTAGTTGGATAAATAAAAGAAATTGAGTGTGAGTGAGCATGGTAGGTTTTAGGTTTAGAATAGCCATGGTGGGATCTGGAGGAATTGTGATTTCCAAGGCTTTAGAGGCCATAAGAAATGTTATTCCAGAATATTTTAACAACAGGACATTGCCACCATATGTGATAATGTGTTCTGGGCATGTCGTAACCTCTAAAACAATTAGGAGAATATGAGGGAGCGAATTTAGCTATTCTAGCTGGTACCATGTGCCATCGCATTAAAACTTTATAATTCGTTTCTACAGCAAAACAGTTAGGAGAGGAAGTTTTGGTGGCTAACCATATATTAGACCAATCTTTATCATCCAGTTTTTGATTAATATCCTGTGCCCATTTAATAGCATATGAGGGTAGAGTTTCTCCTGAAGTCACATTACATTGGTGATATAATAGTGAGATAAGACCTCTGATGTGCGGGTCGCTCATACAGATACGTTCAAATTGAGTCATTTGATTGAGAGTAGAACCTGTATTAAGTAGTGGTTCATAAAAAAATTTAATCTGTAGATAGCGAAATATTTCTTTTTTAGGTAAACCGTAAGTTTCACATAATACAGGAAAGGCATGAATATTAGATGAGGATGATAGATTACATAAACGGTTAAGATTTACCGTGGACCATGCAGAGAATGATCTTGGAAATTTCCAAGCAGGATAAAAGGCTGGATTATGGAGAAATGAAAGCAGAGGATTATGTGGAGATTTAAGATTATGTTTGAATTTATCCCAAATAGTCAAGGTATGTTTTGTTATTGGATTAGTAAGGTGGATCCTATCAGCAGGGTCTAGCCATAACATATTTGCCACTGAGATAGGATCACTGTCTACCGATTCAACAGCAACCCAAAGGGGTGTTTCAACCATAGCGTGATATTTGGGTAGAAGTGCAATTTGCGCAGCATTATAATAAGAAGAAAAATTGGGTATCCCCAAACCCCCATTCAGTTTATTCAAATACAATGTAGATTTAGATATGCGAGGTTTGGTGTTACCCCAAATAAATGATATAACTCTACGTTGAGTAAGTTTTAGAAAATAGGATGGTATTGGTATTGGAAGTACCCTAAATAAATATAGAAATTTTGGTAGTATTGACATCTTAATAGCGTTAATCCTTCCCAACCAGGATAACGGAAGAGAAGCCCATTGTTTCATGAGAGCAGTAATTTGTTTTAGAAGAGACAAGTAGTTAACTGCAAAAGGATCTTTAAGGGAAGTTGTGATTTGTATTCCCAAATATGGGAGTTGTTTCGGAACCCAGTTGAAAGGTAAGGAAGTTTGGGCTTGTTGAAGTTCAGTTTGGGATAAAGAGATATTTAACGCATTTGATTTTGTAGGGTTGATGTATAGACCTGAGATTTGGGCGAAGTTTTCAAGTGTGAGTAATAAATTAGGGGTAGATATATGTGGACGTGACAAAAATACGAGAATATCGTCTGCGAAGAGACATAATTTATGATGGTGACCACCTAATTCAATACCTTTGATATAGGGGGTATTTCTAATTAATTGTGCTAAAGGTTCAATTAATAAGGCAAAAAGTAATGGGGAAAGGGGGCAACCTTGTCTGGTACCTCTTTTGATGTCAAACATTGTTGACTTATAACCGGAATATTTAATATATGCTCTGGGATTATTGTATAAAGAGGAAATCCAGGATAGAAAGTGATCACCAAAACCCCATTTTTGGAGAGTATATTCCATGTATGGCCATGTGACAGAGTCAAATGCTTTCCTTATATCTAGAGACACCAGGCAAGTTGGAATCTGTCTAGATTTAGCTGCATGGATAAGTAAAAGTGTACGTCTGATATTATCACCTGCCTGGCGTTTTGGCGTGAAGCCTGTCTGATCTTTATGAATTAGATGTCCTATAATAGAATTTAGTCTGGTGGCCATAATTTTAGCCAATAGTTTTATATCTAGATTAAGAAGAGATATAGGACGGTAATTAGTCCAAGAGGTAGAATCAGAGTGTGGTTTGGGAATCATTGCTATAATAGAAGTAAGCGTTTCTGTTCTAAAGGAATGCCCTTCAAGAATCGAATTAAAGGCTTTGGTTAAGACTGGTGTTAAGATGTGTGCATACTGTCTATAATAAGCTGCTGAAAAGCCATCTGGGCCTGGTCTCTTACGTAATTTTAAGAATTTTATAGCTTTCAACACTTCATTGTCAGTAATCATGTTTTCTAGCTGATCTCTCTGCAGCTGGTCGAGGTTAGGAAGTGTAATATTAGAAAATAAAACATCAGCTTTGGACTTATCAAAATTAGGACGAAATATCTCGAGAATCTTTACTGGATTACTGGTATATGCTTCTCTGGATATTTTTAGCTTTATGGGTGTCTGATTGTGTTGTGAATTCTTCAGGATTCTAGCCATAAGCGTATTGGGTTTATTTGCTTTAAGGTATTGAATATGTTGGCGCTTGCGTATGAGTTTGTCTGCTGAATCGGTCAGAAAAAGATCTAAATCTAGGCGAGCTCTTTCAAGTTTAGTGCTGTTGTTAGCATTCAGAGAGGATTGAAATGTCTGGTAACAGTCATTAAAGGTGGATTCAAGTTTTGCAAACAGAATGTTACGTTTTCTTTTGAGAATAGTAGCTTGCTGTATGAGTCTACCTCTAATAACCACTTTATGGGCTTCCCATAATGTAAGAGCAGAGATATCACCTGTGTCATTAGACGTTATATAATCTGATAATGCTTTTTCAATCTCAACACGGTGAGAGGGATGAGTCAGTATAGAGTCGTTTATGCACCAAGTTGTGTCATGTGATCTGGGAATTGTGGAAGCAATAGTTGTAATTACTGCGCAGTGGTCAGTCCACGGAAGAGGAACAATTTTGGATGAAATGATTTCTGGTAACATACTGGATGGAGTAAAAATATGATCTATTCGTGAGAAAGACTTATGTGGGTATGAATAGTGAGTAAAACGTCTACTGGCAGGATTCATCTCTCGCCAAGTGTCAACTAAACCATGCGTGTTAAGTAGGTGTTGAAAAGTCAAGTTTTTAATACCCGTGTTAGGTTTTGAGGGAGAGTTATCCAGAAATGGGAATATAGTTGCATTGGAATCTCCACAGATAACAACTGTACCACTCCTATGAGCTTCAATTACATGTAAAAGATGAGACAAGAAGGCAGTTGGATGTTTGTTAGGTGCATAATATGAAACAATTGTAATAGGATTATCAGAAATAAAACCTGTTAAAAGTAAATAACGTCCCTCAGGGTCAGATAATTGTGATTTCAGATTGAACGGAGTGGAACGGTGAAAACCAATCAGAGTTCCACGCTGTTTAACCGTGGCAGAGGCTGTATAAAATTGTGGATATGAGGATGAAAGAAACTTGGGATAAATCTTATCAGTGAAATGGGTTTCCTGTAAGCAGATAATGTTAGCTCTCTTTAATGCAAATGAGTGTAATGCTTTTGTACGTTTATGTGGAATATTAAACCCTTGTACATTTAATGACAAAACATTTATGGGGGCCATAAACCAAGTAGAATAAACAATATATCATAGTAGATAAGGTGCTTACCAAGAGCCAGGACGACCAGCCGGAGGATCAAGGGGGAATAGAAAAAGTTAGAAAAAGAAGAAGTAAGAGAGTACAAAAACAAAAACCCCATATGTAGACCAAGTATCATTAGACTAAAGTTAGAGTATAGGGTATGGGAGCATCTCAGGAGAGTATATAATACTCCCTGAGAGGATCCTGGACCACCCGCAGAGTCCCCCATAGAAAAAATAGAGGGTCTCTGTAGGTGGTAAAAAAAGGGCAGCAAAAAATTCCTATGGGATTAACAACACCGGAGGACCACAGGAATTATTAGAATATTAATATATTATTAAATAACTAATAGTTTTATTACCATTTTTTACCTTTTTATTTATTTATTTATTTTTTAACAAAAAAAAAGGTAGAGTAAAGAGGAAAAAGAGAAATGGGGAAAAAAAAATCAACAAAAAAAAATAAAAAATCATTTTACTCAATTTTTCCCCTTTCCCTTCCCCCTCCCCTCACACACTAATATCATAACTAAACCATATAGTCAGAGCTCATTTTATTCATGAGCTTAACACTTAAAGGAAATTAACCAGCATAAGAAGCTGGGAATCTGAAGAAAGTATGAGGAATTTGTGTGAACTGGAAAGTCAGTCCATTGAGTCCACAATGGTGAGGTGAATGTTCATAACGACCACGCTTGCTGAGATTTTGATATGACGAGGATGCAGAACTGGATCCTGTGGCTTTATTTTGCTGTGATGATCGAGAGATGAAACTTCTGCTGGGCTGGTTCTTTGTCAGGGTTTCTTCGGCTAACCCTATGTCGATTAGGATCGATTGTAAATCTTCTGAGGAGCGACAAACGTATTTGGTTTCCAGATGTGTGAAACGAAGAGAGAAAGGAAATCCCCATTGGTAAGCAATTTGATTGCGCTGAAGTAACTGTAATTGAGGTTTGAGTGCACGTCTCTTAGCCACTGTAAGTGGGGAAAGGTCAGTGAAAAGCTGGTAACTGTGGCCCTGAAAGCTGAGGAGATCTTTACCTCTGGCTGTTGTTAAAAGCTGTTCTTTGGTTCTGTAGTAGTGTAATTTGGTAATGATATCTCTAGGAGGGCCATTGGATTTGCGTGGAGCTAAGGCTCTATGTACTCTGTCAAATTCAAGCCTGTCAATGGGAATTTCAGGTATTAATTCCTGAAACAGCGCTGTGACTGTTGTCTGCAAGTCTAAATAAGATTCAGGGATCCCCCTGATGCGCAAATTCGATCGACGATTTCTATTTTCCTGATCTTCCAAACGTGACAGAAACGTGAGGTTTTCTTCCTTCAGTGACATAATTTCAGTCATAGAATTGTGAGTGCGTGTATCAATTTCATCCATTCTCAATTCTAGGTCTGCAGTCCTTTGACCCAGCTCTCTAATTTCTCTAGTTAACATATCTGTAATGTGGTCAGAAGTCTGTTTAAGAGCTTTCTGGAGCATATATTCAAACTGTTTGAACATATCAGGCTGTGTTGTAATTTGTGAAACATTTTGGTCACACACTGACTCACCTTTAGAAGCCTGTGTTATTTTGCTGTGAGGCAGAGGCTGTGTCCTGTGTGAGCTGCTGCGCTGTGAGGGAGAGGAAGATGCTGCCATCTCAGACGTCAGTCTGTGTATCTTTTCTTTAGAAATACCTTTTTTAAAAGTAGATTTCTGACCTCTTAGGACCATTATTTAGGTTGCTGGCTGAGTTGGGGTGAGCAGTGACCCTTTTTTGTAAATATTAGGGGCACTGGGACCTGTAGTCCTCCGGTTAACAATCCCAAGGAGCGGAGCTCTAAGGAGACATTACCGCCACCTCAGGCTGCCGCCTCACTGCTCTCCGGTCAAATGCTTTATAATTTTTATTGTTTCTTATTTCCTCTTTAAGTTATCCTACTATGGATCTGGCTATCTATCTCTTTGTTCCAAATCCACGCAGGTCAGGCCGACTAGTCGCTGCACCCAGACAACTGGTAAGCGCATACTCTTGTTTCAATTGCCATGGCTCCTTTAAATATTTTATCTCTGAATGTCCAGGGTCTTAATGGTCCTCAGAAATGAGTAAAAGCCTTTCGGTCATTTCAGTCTAAAAAAGCACACATTGTATGTCTACAAGAGACTCACTTTACCCCGACTTCAACCCCTACATTTTTTAGTACTTCTTATCCCCAAGTTTACACCGCCTCGGCGCTCACTAAAATACGTGGAACTCTCATTGCATTTCATCGCTCTACCCCATTTACCTTACATTCAGAAATTAAAGACCCTGAGGGTCGCTACCTAATTCTAATGGGATACATTATGGACACAGCTGTAACAGTGGTCTCATACTATGCACCAAATTATCGTCCTGTACCCTTTCTATTTCACCCACATTAACACCCACAAAACAGGATCAATTTTTTTATGTGGGGACTCCAACCAGGTCCTCCTATTTATTGACAAAACCCCTTATGCCCCACCACGAACATAAGATACTAGGTCTTTATCTCAACTTCTTTCTAGGCACAATTTGATTGACTCTTGGAGAGAATCTAATCCAGCTAAAAGAAATTATACATATTTTTCTAATCCACATCAAACTTTTAGTCGCATAGACCATATCTTTGTAACAATGGGGATGGTTCCTGAAGTAATTTTATCTAAAATTATCCCTATACCCTGGTCAGATCACAATGCAGTTTATAACTCGGTGGCTTCTACTATACCCAAGGGGCATGACCCTTCATGGTATCTTCCAGATGTGCTACTTAAACACCCCTACCACTGTTTAATAATCCAACAGGCTCTAAATGACTACTTAGAACATAACAAAAGTGGCGAAATCTTCTCACTCACAATTTTGGAGGCACACAAACCAGTTCTGAGAGGAATACTTCAGCAACAAGCAGGTATACTCAAACGGGATCGTGTAAAATTGGCTAGACAATTAGAAACAGAATTTAATACATCATTCGTATCTTTTCAAAACAATCCTAACCAGAAAGGGAAAATTTGCTTAGAGAAAGCCCGCCTAGAATATAATCTTTTCTTAACTGAATCTGCTGACAAATCCCTCAGGAAAACTAAGCATATGTTTTATAAGAATTCCAATAAACCAAGTACTCTCATGGCAAGGGCATTAAAGTCTTATAAACCTATTAGACTCAAAATAGCAGACAACGTATACACCAGTAATCCTCTTAAAATCATACAGAAATTTAGCTCTCATTTGAAAACTCTATACACAGAGACAAATAAAACTAACATTGAGGAAGCTGACGCCTTTTTTTCACGTATCAACCTACCAAAAATGACTGAATCCCAAAAATTGTCAATAGAAAAACCCATAACTAGCGATGAAGTAGCAGAGGCTATTAAAACATTAAAAATAAATAAAAGGCCGGGACCAGACGGATTCACAGCCCTTTATTATCGAACTTTTACAGACATTATCTCACCCATGCTTGTTGAAGCGTTTAATGACCTATTAAATAATAAATCCTTTAGACAAGAATCATTATTGGCAATCATCCGCATGATTCCTAAACCACACTCAGATGATACTCTATGTACAAATTATCGCCCCATATCCATGTTGAACATGGACATTAAAGTGTTGGCAAAAATTCTAGCAGCCCGCCTTAATATGATCATTGGTACCCTCGTACATCGTGACCAAGTAGGCTCCATGCCCTCCCGACAGGCAGGTGACAATGTACGAAGAGCAACCCTCTTGGCACACATAGCTAAAAAACGTCACATACCTGTTTGCTTTCTCTCACTTGACATAAAGAAAGCTTTCGATTCTATTGCATGGCCTTACTTGAACTATACCTTGCAGAAATGGTTATTCAGTCCAAATTTTATAAATTGGATTACGGCTCTATATAACAAACCTAAAGCGTCAAATACGCAGGTTATAAATCTGACTTCTTCAACATTGAGAGAGGCACAAGACAAGGATGTCCCCTATCCCCATTGATATTCGCCCTCCTAAATGAACCACTCACACTAGTAATTAGATCTGGCCCCACTATAACAGGGATAGAAATGGGAGGATTTCAACATAAGCTCTGTTTGTTTGCAGACGATATCCTCCTATTTCTTTCATCTCTACAAGTGTCAGGCCCAAACCTAATCCCAATTCTCAATAAATTTGCTAACATTTCTGGTTTATACATAAACCCTAAAAAATGTTTAGCATTGAACATATCCCTTTCTAACATTGAACTGACTTCAGCTAAAATTAGTCTTCCTTTCACATGGTCGAACAAATCAATCCCATACTTAGGCATACATCTTACAGCATCATTAGCAGATCTATTTTCAGTTAATTACCCTCCAATTTTAAAATAATTATCAAACTTAATGAAATCATGGTTTCATCTTCCATTATCGTGGTTCGGAAGAATCAACGCGGTAAAAAAAAATGACGATACTACCAAAATTACTGTACTTATTCAGAGTATTACCAATTCCTATTCCAGCTTATCACCTAAGAATATTACAAAGGAAAACATTGTCATACATATGGGGTTCCTCCAAACCCTGCATACAGCTACATACACTATATCTCCCAAAATTAAACAGAGGCCTAGGTTGCCCTAATTTAGCTTATTACTATAGGGCTGCACACATAGCAAGCCTGGCTAAATATCATGCGTATCAGGAGACCCCATTATGGGTACATATTGAAGCCACAGAATGCGTTCCTATTCCAATATCAAACTTACTATGGATCACTCCAAAAGATCGCATAGACCTAAAGAATCCAATTACTAAACACTACATTTCCCTTTGGGATAGATTCAAAAAGAATAATCATTTACAATCATCTCATAACCTGATGTTGTCATTCTATAAAAATCCTGCTTTCTATCCAGCATGGATATTCCCTTATTCCTTTAAAGAATGGATATCTAGAGACGTACTGTGTATGTATAAATTTGTACATTCCTCATCATTCATCCCTTTTTCAACCCTTTGTGAGAGATATGGTCTACCACAGTTGGAATTATTTAGATACTTCCAAATTAAAAATTTCTTTGCACCCTTAATGTCTACCACATCCCCATTAACACATATGACTAGTTTTGAAGAAGTTTGTAAAAAAGATCCGCATGCTAGAGGCACAATCTACTATATATTCTCACCTGCTGGTTCATTCCAGTAAAGACAAATTATCCTATGTCCAGAAATGGGAAGAGGACCTTGAGAGTACTTTTGATAATTCAGATTGGAAACAAATATGGTCAACAACAAAAACAGCTTCCCCTAATATATTGGCGGTTGAGGCTAATTATAAAGTTTTAACACGCTGGCATTTAGTACCTACTAGAGTAGCAAAATATGTGCAAAATTATTCGGCGCAATGTTTTCGGGGTTGTTTGGACCCTGTCACATACCTTCATATCTGGTGGTCGTGTCCATTAGCTCAAATATTCTGGAGGGGAATTTTTAACATTGCAACTAACCTTATTGGGAAAACAATCCCTTTCAATCCAGCAATGGCCCTTCTCAACTTAAAACCTGAATTCATAACGCATACCCAATTCAAATTGTTGGTATATCTCTTCACAGCAGCTAAACAGACTTTAGCAAAATCTTGGAAATCACCAACATTAGATATAAATGAAGCAAAAGCTAAAATGAATTACTATATGACTCATGCCAAGATGATAGCTATAGAATTGGACACGATCCCCAGATTTGAGGTAATATGGCAGCCTTGGATTACATATTCCATGCAAACCCTAGACAAGAGTGTTCTACTGCCATGGTAGTTGTGATAACAAGACATAGGCTATATTTCAGCCCTAGTTGTTGTGGGGACTTTCGGCCTGACCTCGTGGATTCTTTCCCTTAACCTATTTCTCTTCTCCCCTTCCTACTATACTTTCTTTCCTTTCTTTTCCTTATACTATATTATTCTATGATATTGAAGCTCTAATTGATATTTAAATAATAATCTCAATTACTGTCTAGAAATAGAAATAAAACAAGGCAAACGATGAAGCAGAACTTATATAACTCCTTTAATTCTATTCTTTTGAAATGGACAAGAACTCCAAAGTTCTTTTTCTCTCCTATTTCTTTATTTCCTTTTAAAATATATTGCTTTGTGTTAGAATATATTGTCTTGTTTTATGATATTATTAATGAATTAACTATTCTTTAATTGTAAATGAGCTTCCTTATATTGAATGTATGTTATTATTCAATGTTACCTGTACATAATCTCCGTACTCAATAAAACTATTTTGGAAAAAAAATAAAATAAATAGTTGTCGATTCATTGTTCTCTCTCTCTCTATTCTCTCTCTATTGTTCTGCTCTTTTTTACTGTATTCTATTCTGCAAAGTTTTATTGTTATTATACTTTACCGTTTACTGTGCTTTATTGTTAACCATTTTTTTGTCTTCAGGTACACAATTCACGACTTTGAGTGGTTATACTAGAATGATGCCTGCAGGTTTAGGTATCATCTTGGTATCATTCTTTTCAGCCAGCGGTCAGCTTTCATGTAAAAGCAATCCTAGCGGCTAATTAGCCTCTAGACTGCTTTTACAAGCAGTGGGAGGGAATGCCCCCCCCACCATCTTCCGTGTTTTTCTCTGGCTCTCCTGTCTCAACAGGGAACCTGAGAATGCAGCCGGTGATTCAGCCAGCTGACCATAGAGCTGATCAGAGACCAGAGTGGCTCCAAACATCTCTATGGCCTAAGAAACCAGAAGCTACGAGCATTTCATGACTTAGATTTCGCCGGATGTAAACAGCACCATTGGGAAATTGGGAAAGCATTTTATCACACCGATCTTGGTGTGGTCAGATGCTTTGAGGGCAGAGGAGAGATCTAGGGTCTAATAGACCCCAATTTTTTTCAAAAAAGAGTACCTGTCACTACCTATTGCTATCATAGGGGATATTTACATTCCCTGAGATAACAATGAAAGGAACAGTTTAAAAATAAGATAAAAAAGCAAAAAAATAATAAAGGAAAAAAAAAGCACCCCTGTCCCCCCCTGCTCTCGCGCTAAGGCGAACGCAAGCGTCGGTCTGGCGTCAAATGTAAACAATTGCACCATGCATGTGAGGTATCACCGCAAAGGTCATATCGAGGGCAGTAATTTTAGCAGTAGACCTCCTCTGTAAATCTAAAGTGGTAACCTGTAAAGGCTTTTAAAGGCTTTTAAAAATGTATTCATTTTGTTGCCACTGCATGTTTGTGCGCAATTTTAAAGCATGTCATGTTTGGTATCCATGTACTCGGCCTAAGATCATCTTTTTTATTACATCAAACATTTGGGCAATATAGTGTGTTTTAGTGCATTAAAATTTAAAAAAGTGTGTTTTTTCCCCAAAAAATGCGTTAGAAAAATCGCTGCGCAAATACTGTGTGAAAAAAAAATTAAACACCCACCATTTTAATCTGTAGGGCATTTGCTTTAAAAAAATATATAATGTTTGGGGTTCAAAGTAATTTTCTTGCAAAAAAAAAATAATTTTTTCATGTAAACAAAAAGTGTCAGAAAGGGCTTTGTCTTCAAGTGGTTAGAAGAGTGGGTGGTGTGTGACATAAGCTTCTAAATGTTGTGCATAAAATGCCAGGACAGTTCAAAACTCCCCCAAATGACCCCATTTTGGAAAGTAGACGCCCCAAGCTATTTGCTGAGAGGCATGTTGAGTCCACGGAATATTTTATATTGTGACACAAGTCGCGGGAAAAAGACAATTTTTTTTTTTTGCACAAAGTTGTCATTAAATTTTATATTGCTCAAACATGCCATGGGAATATGTGAAATTACACCCCAAAATACATTCTGTTGCTTCTCCTGAGTACGGGGATACCCCATGCCTCTCAGCAAATAGCTTGGGGTGTCTACTTTAGAAAATGGGGTCATTTAGGGGGGGTTTGTGCCACCTGGGCATTCCATGGCCTCCGAAACTGTGATAGGCAGTGAAGAGTGAAATCAAAAATTTACACCCTTAGAAATCCTGAAGGCGGTGATTGGTTTTTGGGGCCCCGTACGCTGTTGGGCTCCCAAAAAGTCCCACACATGTGGTATCCCCATACTCAGGAGAAGCAGCTAAATGTATTTTGGGGTGCAATTCCACATATGCCCATGGCCTGTGTGAGCAATATATCATTTAGTGACAACTTTGTGCAAAAAAAAAAAATGTGTCACTTTCCCGCAACTTGTGTCAAAATATAAAATATTCCATGGACTCAACATGCCTCTTAGCAAATAGCTTGGAGTGTCTACTTTCCGAAATGGGGCCATTTGGGGGGGGGGGGGTTGTGCCATCTGGGCATTTTATGGTCTTCAAAACTGTGATAGGTAGTGAGGAGTGAAACCAAAAATTTACGCCCTTAGAAATCCTGAAGGCAGTGATTGGTTTTCGGGGCCCCGTACGCGGCTAGGCTCCCAAAAAGTCCCACACATGTGGTATACCCGTACTCAAGAGAAGCAGCTGAATGTATTTTGGGGTGCAATTCCACATATGCCCATGGCCTGTGTGAGCAATATATCATTTAGTGACAACTTTTAGTAATTTTTTTTTTTGTCATTATTCAATCACTTGGGACAAAAAAAATGAATATTCAATGGGCTCAACATGCCTCTTAGCAATTTTCTTGGGGTGTCTACTTTCCAAAATGGGGTCATTTGGGGGGGTTTGTACTGCTCTGCCATTTTAGCACCTCAAGAAATGACATAGGCAGTCATAAACTAAAATCTGTGTAAATTCCAGAAAATGTACCCTAGTTTGTAGACGCTATAACTTTTGTGCAAACTAATAAATATACGCTTATTGACATTTTTTTTTTACCAAAGACATGTGGCTGAATACATTTTGGCCTAAATGTATGACTAAAATTGAGTTTATTGGATTTTTTTTATAACAAAAAGTAGAAAATGTCATATTTTTTCAAAATTTTCGGTCTTTTTCCGTTTATAGCGCAAAAAATAAAAGCCGCATAGGTGATCAAATAACATCAAAAGAAAGCTCTATTTGTGGGAAGAAAAGGACGCAAATTTTGTTTGGGTACAGCATTGCATGACTGCGCAATTAGCAGTTAAAACGACGCAGTGCCAAATTGTAAAAAGTGCTCTGGTCAGGAAGGGGGTAAATCCTTCCGGGGCTGAAGTGGTTAATGCATTATTGGTTCTTTGTTGTGAAAGTTTTGAGGAATGGTGGAGTGCGTGCTAGGATGATAGCTTTTTCAGGTGGGTGGTTGTTTAGGAGATGGGGGTGGTTGGGAAGAGATTCAAGGATACCGGTGGCTTACGTGGTGGCACACGACTACTGGGTATTGGAAAAGTTTAGGGTAGAGTTTAAGTTGGCAGATTTAGGAGAAGGGGAGAGGGATAAAGTGAAGGTGAGAAAGTGGTTGATAGAGAAGGAGTATGTGTGTAACCTTAGGGGAGTTAATGCGTCAGTGGCTGGGGAAGTATGGAAGAAAATGAGTGTATATATGGGGTGACAAATGTGCAGAGACAATAGTATGGATGAGTTTGCATGGCTGTCTAGCTACGAGGCTATTTATGAAAAGGAGGGATTCGCATGTGTCTGATATTTGTCCGAGAATTAATTGTGGGGGTGTAGAAGACAGTGAGCATGTGTTCTGGGGGTGTGGTGTAGCGAAAGATGTGATCAATAAGAGTCAAGATTGGTGAAAGAAATAACAGGAGTAAAGGTGAGTGAGTGGAAAATGATGATGAATGGCTTGGGGAAACTAGAAAAAGATAAACAGAGAGTATTGTGGTTAGTGCTATGTGCATTAAAGGAAGTGTTGTGGGATGCACGCAACTTGTATGTATATAAAAATGTTTTGTTAGACAGTAAACAATGTATAGGATTATGGCTAAGCAAGCTATATTTTTTTTTCCTGTTGGATAAAAAGAAGGGTGTGGATGCCAAAGGCATCTGGAAATTTAAAAAATGGAGAATGTTGATTAAAAATTAAGTCTCTTCCACGATGATGCAAGACCTTGTTGGAGACAGTGAATGAGCGTCAAGCTGAATAGTCTCTCGAGAGTTTTCTGAAGTGGAATTAAAAAAAAAAAAAAGTACATTTGGGTGTCCTTATTGAGTTTCTAACACATGTATTTTCTATTTGTATTTTGTGTGTTATGTTGTTGCAAAACAAATGTGTTTTTATGCAATTTATTTGTTACTTTGGTTTGCATTTTTTTTTTTTTTTGGGTGGTGGTTATTTTACCATGAAATCTTTTTTATGTTGGCAATTTTTGTTGTTTTTACATTGTTCACTTTGATTTAACTGTCTGCGCTGCCTTATTTTCAAAATTCTTTCTCAAGATGTTGTGCCTAATGTTGTTTTAATCCTTAATAGACCATAGTCCATTTGTGGGTGCACTCCTTTTAACTCCTGTTAATTTACACTGCAAAAGGGTCAAACCTATTCTGTTAGTGTCTGAAATTAACATACATGTGTGTGTTTTGCTTTCCTTGCTTCTTTTCCAAGTCCTGTGGTTTGTTTTTTTTTTTTGGTTTTTTTTAGTTTTAAGTTACTTTCCTGGTGCCTTCATGGTAGCAAATGCATGTATTGCTGTCCAAAATACAAAGCCATTGACTGATTTAAAGCACCTGTGAAGGAAAACCTGCAAACATGGCCTGTTGGGGGATACTTGAGGACAGAGTTGAGAAGCACTGATTTAGAGCACTGAACTAAAATCAAGCTGAAGACAATCCTATTCTAATTGTGGACATTTGAGGGAAATCAAGATTTTTATTTTTTATTTTTTTTTTTTTTTTTAAAGGTTGGGCTTTGTGTCCCTTTTCTTAAAATTGGCTTCACTTCCTGTCACATAACAAAACAGGAAGTGAGAGAAAAATCCTAATATTTTTCCTTGGGGAAACACAGGTCAATCTAACTAGTGCCCCCATTATGCAAATTGCACTCTAGCACTTTGTTGTGTACACCCCAAATTATTAGGTATTTTGGGGTTTATTAAAGGCAAATCCTTTCTGCAATACAAGTGTAGTTGATGAAAATCAGAGGGGTAGCATTGCTGATTTTATCATCCAATCATGTAGAGGCAAAGATGCTGTTTTTTTCTTTTACTTGCATGTCCCCCTCGGATCTCCAGCAACTGCACTTCTAAGTGCACTTGTAGTGCAAAGTGGATTTACCTTTTAGTAAATAAACCCCAAGATACATAATAATTTGGGATGTACATGGCAAAATGCTAGAGTGCAATTTCCCGAATGGGGAAACTATTTGGATTGACCTGTGTGTCCCCAAGGACATACATTGGTAGGGTTTTACCCTCACTTCCTGTTTGGCTATGTGACAGGAAGTGAATAATTTTGAATGCGAAATTGGCAATATTTGGGAGGTGTCTTCACCCTATCAGGGGTGTAGACATCCCCCAAAACGTATAATCCCTCTGCAGTCTATCCCCAAGCAAAAATAAGAAAGAATGTTAATGAGTTTAACCTTGCAAAGACACATTCCTAAGTTCAATTGTGATGCATGTTAATGGCCCATTTAGACGTTTAATAGAAAGTCATCAGTTGCCTTTGACTCTAAACCAGGGATCCTCAAAATACGGCCCTCCAGCTGTTGCAGAACTACACATCCCGTGAGGCATTGTAAAACTCTGACATTCCCAGACATGACGGGAATTGTAGTTCCTGAACACCTGGAGGGCCGCAGTTTGAAGACCCCTGCTCTAAACATTCTTTTTGGCCAGTCCTAGAAATCTGCATCTGTTTTTCTATTAACCACTTTGTGTCTGTGCTATAGCCAAACGACGGCCACAGCGTTGACCTGAATTTCTGGGAGGCTGTAATAGGACTGGCTCCCCGTATGATCCCTGCTGTGCGCGCACTGAGTCACTGAGACTCGGGTGATCACAGATCGAAGTAAGGGCTGATCTGTTTATTTTTTCTACTCACGCTGACAGCATGAGAATAAAGATAAAAGCTGATCACCGACTTAGGTGCAAGGGACATTGGCAATTTTGCCTCATCTGTGCCCACCAGTACCACCTTCCAGTGCCACCTATCAATGCCCACCAGTGGTCCCAAGCAGTGCTGCCTATCAGTGTAACCAATCAGTGCCGCCTCATCAGCGTACATCAATGAAGGAGAAAAATTACCTGTTTGCAAAATTTAATATCAAAATATCCAAAAATATACAAAATTATTTTTAAAAATCTGTCTTTTCTTTTGTTTGAACAAAAAAACAAAACACACAGGTGATCAAATACCACCAAAAGAATGCTCTATTTGTGGGAACTTAAAAAAAAAAAAAAAAAAAAGACTTGGCTAAGTAGGACCGCTCAATTGTCATTCAAAATGGATCAGTGCTGAACATTGGTCAGGACAGCAGGGGGGTTTAAGTGCCCAGTAAGCAAGTGGTTAATTTCCATGCCAAATATGGATTTCTGTAATAAAGATGTGTGCCCGCTGTGTATACGGCATGTGCGTAAGCAAGTCGCACACATATGAACGGTACTCATTGTAAATCATGGGGTACAACTTGTGATGCAACTTTTCAGTCCCAAGTGGCCTTAGGCTCTCTTTCATCTACTGCGAGTTGTTGTGCGACTTGACACATGTGAAGTCGCAGGACAAGTCAAAACACATGTATATCAATGTTCCCCCGTTCTAATTGGTGCAACTCCAAAAAAAGTTCTTGCACTACTTTGTTCCAACTTCAGTGCAAATTTTTCTCAGATGTTTTGAATTAGTCGCATGACACGGCATTAAGGCTCGGTTTCCACTATTGAAAGCCCAAAGTTGTGTGTTTTTTGTCACGAGTTTCCCACAACTTTTTGCCAAAACTTATTGCCAAAACTTTTTGCCAAAGCAATGTATGTGTATTTTTGAGGTCTATGGACCTTAAGTCGCATCAAAGTGGGACCAAAGTAGTGCAGGGACTACTTTGAAGTTGCTGCGACTTGAAACTCATTGTACTCATTGTAAATCATGGGGTAGAACTTGTGATGCAACTTTTCAGTCCCTAGTGGCATGACAAGTTGCAATAGTGGAAAACAAGCCAAAAAAGCACATTGTAAATCACGCAACTTTGGGGTTGAAATAGTGGAAAGAGATCATTAGGCTAAAGCGGTAATAGGAAGATGCACTGTAAGAATTACTTCTAATTGTAGAAAATCAAACAGGCTCTTGCACTGAATCAAATTTATGGAAGATCTAACTGATTGGCCAGTGTATGGTGACCTTTAAAGATATGAAAACTTGAATTTCTGGTGTTTAAGCCTAATACACACGATGGGACTTTGTACCCCATGTACGGAGCCCGCTCTGCTCAGCGGAGATCGCTCCGTCGATCCCCACTGGGCAAGCAGATGACAGGTCTGTCTCTGCACACTGTGCAAGGACAGACCTGTCAGAGTGCCGCTCTCCTTTATGGGGGATCGGATGATGACGGACCGTAGAGTCCATCATCACCCGATCCGATCCGCAGATGGATGCAAGTCTATGGAGTGTCCGTTCAGGTCCGAGGCGGACCTGAAAGGTCCGTCCGTGTGAGGGGAGCCTTAGGCCCCTTTCACACTGGGGCGGTGCGGGCGGCAGCGTTAAAACTGTGCTATTTTTTGCGCTGCTTTACCGAAGGTATTTTGCCGCTAGCGGTTTTAACCCCCGCTAGCAGCCAAAAAGGGGTTAAATCCGCCCACAAAATGCCGTTTATACACCGCTCCAAAGATGCTGCTAGCAGGACTTTTTTTTAGGCCCCTTTCACACTAGGGCATTTTTAGGCGTTACGGCACTAAAAATAGCACCTGAAAAACGCCCTAAAGAAGCGGCTCCATTCACTCCAGTGAGGGCTTTCACACTGGAGCGGTGCGCTGGCAGGGCATCACAAAAAGTCCTGCCAGCAGCTTCTTTGGAGCGGTGAACTCACTGCTCCTCCCCATTAAAATCAATGGGGCAGCGCTGTGATACCGCTGGCAAAATGCTGATCCAGCGGCGCTTTGCGTGCGGATTTAACCCCTTTTCGGCCGCTAGCAGAGGGGTTAAAACCGCCCCGTGGAGGTAAAGCGGCGCTAAAAATAGCGACGCTTTACCGCAGACACCCTCCGCCCCAGTGTGAAAAGGGCCTTAGGCTCTATTCACACTAATGCGTTTTTTTGATGCATTTTGCAGAAATGCATGGGAATTTTTTCCCGCAAAATGCAGCGTTTTGTTTGTAATAGATTTCAATGGACCTGCATCCAAAACGCAAGTACCGTGTTTTTACCGCAATTTGCATTTTTTTTAATCTCTTTTTTTAACACTGTATATAGTTGGTTGCTAAGAAAGGGGCCGGGAAACTGGCCACCGCGTCCTTAACAACCTATGAGTCATCAGCTGACTTCCCGCTCAATGTAAAAAAAAAAATAGTGAAAAAAAACAGCGTGGGGTCCCCCCCAGGTTCATACCAGGCCCTTGGGTCTAGTATGGATTCGGAGAGGACCCCCATGCCAATTTTTTTTTTTTTTTAAATAGCGTTGGGGTCCCCCCAAAATCCATACCAGACCCTTATCCGAGCACGCAGCCCGGCAGGTCAGGAAAAGGAGGGGACTAGCCCCCCCCCTCCTGAACCATACCAGGCCGCATGCGCTCAACATGGGGGGATGGGTGCTTTGGGGCAGTGGGGGCTCTGCGCCCCCCAACTCCAAAGCACCTTGCCCCCTTGTTGATGGGGACAAGGGCCTCTTCCCGACAACCCTTGTTGTCTGGGTTTTCGGGCGGGGGGCTTATCGGAATCTGGAAGCCCCCTTTAACAAGGGGGCCCCCAGATCCCTGCCCCCCCATGTGAATGAGTATGGGGTACATTGTACCCCTACCCATTCACCTGTAAAAAAAGTAGTGTAGTGTTAAAAAATACAGTAGACAGTTTTTGACGAGTCTTTTATTACAAATCTTCTTCTCCGCTTCTTCCTCCATCTTCTCCCGCATCTTCATCCTCCGCTCTTCTCCTTCTCCCCCTGCTTCTGCTTCCGCTCTTCCTCTGTCCGGTGTCCTTCTTTCTCTGCTCCCGCCAACGACCTTCCTCCAATGCTGCGTCCCGCTGATCTGTCGGTGCCGATGTCCTGCATTTCTTAAATAACGATGGGGGTGTGGCAACCGGATTACATCATCAGAATGCCAGGCCCCCTTGTGACATCACAGACCCATCATGCCCCGGGCTGTAACGTCATAAGGGGGCGGGGTCACCAGATGACATCACCCAGTGACCCCACCCCATGCCTATATAAGTCTTTGGGCACGGCGCACACGGCATTACAGCGACAGACAGCGACGTGTCAACATTGTAAGAAGAGAAGAAAAGAGGGGAGAAGATGACGAAGACCGGGCAAGAGCTAGCAAAAGAGCAGAAGAACCCGGCAGAAGGCACAGGACAACGGGAGAAGAACCGGAGAGCATGGAGAAGAGAGTGGAGAAGTCAGAAGAGACCCCCGGAGCTGCATAATAAAATACTTGTCAAAAACTGTCTACTGTATTTTTTAACACTACCCTACTTTTTATCCCCAGGTGAATGGGTAGAGGTATCATGTACCCCATACTCATTCACATATGGTGGGGGGCCGGGATCTGAGGACCCCCTTGTTAAAGGGGGCTTCCAGATTCCGATAAGCCCCCCGCCCACACACCCCGACAATCACCGGGCAAGGGTTGTCGGGAAGAGGCCCTTGTCCCCATTAACATGGGGGCAAGGTGCTTTGGGGTGGGGGGCGCAGAGCCCCCCCTGCCCCAAAGCTCCCATCCCCCCATGTTGAGGGCATGTGGCCTAGTATGGTTCAGGAGGGGGGGGTGCTTTCTCGTCCCCTCCCTTTCCTGACCTGCCGGGCTGCGTGCTCGGATAAGGGTCTGGTATGGATTTTGGGGGGACCCCCATGCCATTTTTTTTTTACATTTTGGCATGGGGGTCCCCTTCGAAGCCATACTAGAACCAAGGGGGACCCCACACTGTTTTTTTTCTTTTTTTTTTTTTTTTTTTAGCTGGCATTTTTTTTTTACATTGAGCCGGAAGTCAGCTTCCTGGCCCCCTCCTTAGCAACTGGCTATATACAGTGTAAAAAACGAAAAAAAAAAACGCAAATCGCATAAAAATTGCGGTAAAAACGCCGGTCCAAAAATGCGGCAAGCACCGCAAAAAGCACTGCAGAAACACTCAAAAGCAACATGCATAGATGTGAATTGAGCCTTACTGTCCTGCTAGCCCACCGCTCCAGTGTGAAAGCCCCATTCACACTGGAGTGAATAGAGCCACTTCTTTAGAGCGTTTTTCTAATAAATTACTTTAAAAACCTGTGCAGTGTTTTTTTTATTGACACTTTTTCCCCAGGTGAATGGGTAGGGGTACCATGTACCCCATACTCATTCACATACGGTGGGGGGCGGGATCTGGGGGCCCCCTTATTAAAGGGGGCTCCCGGATTCCGATAAGCCCCCCGCGCACAGACCCTGACAACCAACAGCCAGGGTTGTCGGGAAGAGGCCCTTGTCCTCGTCAACATGGGGACAAGGTGCTTTGGGGTGGGGGGGCCCGCAGCATGCCCCCCTTCCCCAAAGCACCCATCCCCCATGTTGAGGGCATGCAGCCTGGTACGGTTCAGGAGGGGGGGCACTCACTCGTCCCCACCCCCTTTCCTGACCAGCCGACCTGAGCTGCGTGCTCAGATAAGGGTCTGGTATGGATTTGGGGGGACTCCCCATGCCGTTTTTTTGGCATAGGGGGTTCCCCTTAATATCCATACCAGACCGAAGGGCCTGGTATGCCCCTTGGGGGAAACCCATGCCAGTTTTTCTCGTGCTGCTTTAATAGGAAGATGTATTTTTCCTATTGCAGTGAGCGCGAGATGTGCCTTTGCCGAGAACCAGCGCGATCCTATCGCGCTGGAAACATTCTCGCGTGCAGATACTCCTGTGTGTGTGCTGGTTCACACGCTGGATTAAGGATCTATCCAGCGCACCAATTAAGGTCTGAACCAGCGCAGTGCATTCATCTTAGTAAATGACCCCCAGTGTGATTTAACTGTACTTCTGTCTGGGCCTGATTTCATGGTTTCTGATAGTAGGTGAAGACCATGGATTCAGAGGATGCAGTCAATCCACTTGTTGGTAATATTTTTTCCAGATTGGATGAACTGGATCACCACATGGATCAGTTTGCCATGGCATTACAAATGGTCCTGAGTCGCAAGGCTCACCTGGAATCTCCCACTGTGGCAGCCCCGGTACGACCTGCCTTGAGTATTACCTCTATAAGAGGTATGTTTGGTTCTGCTCCGCTTTCCCAGGAATTTGGGGGCAAACCAGTTTGAGATATACTTTGAGATGCTGCCCCAGGTGTTTCCCATGGACAGAAGCAAAGTAGGTTTTGTGATATCTTTGCTTTCTGAGAGAGCCTTGGCCTGGGCAAACCCTCTATGGGTGATGTAAAAACCTGTTGTCTTGAGCTATCCTGAGTTTGTGGCTTTGTTTATTGAATTCCGTAATCTGGCAGCAGAGGTTGCGTGGAACAATGAGGCCCTCGTGGCTGCTTTTTCTGGTGGTCTCTTGAATATCATCAAGGATGAGATAGCAGCCCGAGATATACCCACTGAGGTGGAGAAGTTGATCACGTTTGCCATCCTTATATTTTACCTGGAGAGCCACCACCAGATATCTGTCGTGTGCTTGAGAAATTAAGAGAGAACAATCTTTGTGAACTGGAGAAGTGCAAGTTCATTTGTGAACAGTTTAAATTCCTGTCATTTCCACTGCTGGTTTTTCGATGGACCCAGAGAAATTTTCGGCAGTCCTACAGTGGCCCCTGACCCGTGGGTTTACGTCCTCTGCAGCGTTTCCTGGGCTTTGCCAACTATTATCGGAAGTTTATTCGTAAATTCTCATCTCTGGTCAAGCCCCTGACTGATATGACCAGAAAAGACAGTAACAGAGTTGGTCTCTGGAGTCCATTAAGGCCTTTGAGAGTCTTAAGGCTGCCTTTGTTTCTGCTCCTGTGTTTGCACATTCTTATCTTACGTTACCTTTTTTCCTTGAGGTTGATGCTTCTGAGACTGGTGTTGGCGCCCTTCTGTCTCAACTTCCTACCTCTGAGAATGCTATGCATCCTTGTGGCTAGTTTTCCAAGAAATTATCACCTGTGGAGTGCAATTACGAGATAGGGGACAGAGAGCTGTTGGCGATCATTTTAGCCCTGAAAGAATGGAGACATCTCCTTGAAGGTACCACTGTGCCGGTTCTCATTCTTACTGATCATAAGAATCTCTCATTCTTGTCTGAGGCTAAATGCCTCCCTGCCAGAAGGGCGCGATGGGCTCTATTCTTGTCAAGTTTTAATTACATTGTCTCATTCTTACCCAGGGCTAAGAATGTAAGGGCTAACGCTTTGTCACAACAATTTTCCTCCACTTCCAAGATGGAGTTGGTTCCAGTTCCTGTGCTTCCTCCTGATCGTATTCTGGCTGCGGTTCGCACCAGTCTCATTTCTTCTTTGGGTGATTCTTGCTGCTCAGGTCCATTCTCCTCCTGAGAAACTTGTGACCATTGCTTTGTCCCAGAGAGTCTCTGTACTGCTGTGCTCCAGACTTACCATTCTCCCAAGGCTGCCCTGGGAAGAATCAACTCTTTTGGGCCATTTCCCAACCATTCTGGTGGCCTAGTCTATGGGCTGATGTAACCGCCTTCGTAGCTGCCTGTTCCGTGTGTGCTCAGAGTAAGACTCCACAACTTCCAGTGGGCCTCCTACAACCCATACCCAATGAAAAGAGGCCCTGGACCCACCTGTCTATGGATTTCATTGTGGAGTTACCCGACTCCCAGGGCAACACAGTTATCCTTATGGTGGTTGACCGGTTTTCAAAAATGTCTCATTGTATGCCACTTAAGTGATTGTCTCGGACAGGGGTATTCAGTTTGTGTCCCGGTTCTGGCGAGCCTTTTGTGCACAGTTGGGAAATCAGCTTGCCTTTTCCTCTGTGTATCACCCGCAGTCTAATGGGGCCGTAGAACGAGACAATCAGTCCTTGCAGCAATTCCTACGTTGTATATTTCTGACCATCATAACAACTGGTCAGACCTATTACCGTGGGCAGAGTTTGCCCACAATAGTGCCTTGAATTCTGCTTCCCGATTGTCCCTGTTTATGGTGAACTATGGTTTCCTACCTTCCATGTTGCCTGACTCATTTGTTCCGCAGAGTATTGCTGCATTAGAGGATCATCTCCGTGGTCTTCATTCCACTTGGGCACAAATTCAGGAGTCTTCGCGACATGCTTATGATAGGTTAGGGACAAGGTCTGGCTGTCATCTCACAACCTCCGACTTCATGTTTCCTCACTGCAGTTCGCACCTTGGTTTATTGGGCCTTTCCATATTCTTCGCAGGATTAATCCAGTGGCTTACCCATTAGACGTTCCTTTTAATACAGTCAGGTCCATAAATATTGGGACATCGACACAATTCTAATCTTTTTGGCTCTATACACCACCACAATGGATATGAAATGAAACAAACAAGATGTCCATTAACTGCAGACATTCATCTTTAATTTGAGGGTATTTACATCCAAATCAGGTGAACAGTGTAGGAATTACGGCAGTTTGTATATGTGCCTCCCACTTTTTAAGGGACCAAAAGTAATGGGACAGATTAACAATCATCCATCAAACTTTTCCTTTTTAATACTTGGTTGCAAATCCTTTGCAGTCAATTACAGCCTGAAGTCTGGAATGCATAGACATCACCAGACACTGGGTTTCATCCCTGGTGATGCTCTGCCAGGCCTCTACTGCAACTGTCTTCAGTTCCTGCTTGTTCTTGGGGCATTTTTCCTCCAGTTTTGTCTTCAGCAAGTGAAATGCATGCGCAGTCGGATTCAGGTCAGGTGAGTGACTTGGCCATTGCATAACATTCCACTTCTTTCCCTTAAACTATTTGGTTGCTTTCGCAGTATGCTTCGGTCATTGTCCATCTGCACTGTGAAGCGTCGGCCAATGAGTTCTGAAGCATTTTGCTGAATATGAGCAGATAATATTGTCAGCAGTCATATCATCAAAGAATACAAGAGAACCAGTTCCATTGCCAGCCATACATGTCCACGCCATGACACTACCACCACCATGCTTCAATGATGAGGTGGTATGCTTTGGATCATGAGCAGTTTCTTATCTTCTCCATACTCTTCTCTTCCCATCACTCTGGTACAAGTTGATCTTGGTCTCATCTGTCCATAGGATGTTGTTCCAGAGCTGTGAAGGCTTTTTTAGATGTTGTTTGGATAACTCTAATTTGGCCTTCCTGTTTTTGAGGCTCACCAATGGTTTACATCTTGTGGTGAACCCTCTGTATTCACTCTGAAGAAGTCTTCTCTTGATTGTTGACTTTGACACACATACACCTACCTCCTGGAGAGTGTTCTTGATCTGGCCAACTGTTGTGAAGGGTGTTTTCTTCTCCAGGGAAAGAATTCTTCGGTCATCCACCACAGTTGTTTTCCGTGGTCTACCGGGGTCTTTTGGTGTTGCTGAGCTCACCGGTGCGTTCTTTCTTTTTAAGGATGTTCCAAACAGTTTATTTGGCCACACCTAATGTTTTTGCTATCTCTCTGATGGGTTTGTTTTGTTTTTTCAGCCTAATGATGGCTTGCTTCACTGATAGTGACAGCTCTTTGGATCTCATATTGAGAGTTGACAGCAACAGATTCCAAATGCAAATAGCACACTTGAAATTAACTCTGGACCTTTTATCTGCTCCTTGTAAATGGGATAATGAGGGAATAACACACACCTGGCCATGGAACCGCTGAGCAGCCAATTGTCCCATTACTTTTGGTTCCTTAAAAAAGTGGGAGGCACATGTACAAACCGTTGTAAATCCTACACCGTTCACCTGATTTGGATGTAATTACCCTCCAATTAAAGATGAAAGTCTGCATTTAAAGCACATCTTGTTTGTTTCATTTCAAATCCATTGAGGTGGTATATACAGCCAAAAAGATTAAAATTGTGTTGATGTCCCAAAATTTATGGACCTGACTGTATGCGTATTTCAAATGCATTTCATGTCTCCTTATTAAACCTTTGGTCTGCAACCACTTTACCACCTCTGAGCCACGTCCTCACCCTATACAGGTTGAGAACCATGAGGAGTATAAAGTATAGTCCATTGTTGACTCCCATAGGTTCAGTGGGTGCATATAGTACCTGGTGCATTGGAAGGGGTATGGTCCGGAGGAACGCTCTTGGGTCTCTTCCTCGGACGTACATGCCCCTATCCACCTCCGTGATTTCCATAGACGTTTTCCTCTCAGGCCTTGGGGAGGGGTCATTGAGGAGGGGGTACTGTCAGGGCTGGGCTTGGCCCTTCCTTCTCAGAGCTGGCTGCTCAGCCTTTGGCTAATTGCCAGCTCCTATCTCTCCACAGTTACTCTGCTGTTGATGATATCCTGCTCGTCAGTCCTGCCTGCTTAAGCTGTTCAGCCCAGTGGATCTCTACCTTCACCTTGGTCAACATCACAGACACTATCTCCTGCATTCCTGTTCAAAGACTTGCTTTGCTGACATCCCTTCTGGCTCCAGATCCTGCTTGCTGTTACACTACATTGATCTCTGACTTCTGGCTTGGCTGACTATCCATTCTAGTTACTAAACTTTGGCTATGTTTTGACTATGTTTGTACTTCTGTCTCGGCCTGATTTCATGGTTTCTGACAACCGCATATATGTGTACTGTCAGCATGAAGGGATGAAAAAGGAGCAGTCCACTAACCTCATGACTGGTTCGAAGGTACAGACATGCAAGCTGTTTTTTTGTATTTTTATTTTAATTTTTACTAAAGTTTTTTACAATTATACAACAAACCAACATTACACCAAACAATGAAACAAGAAATAACACTACAAAGTATACATTCTAAATCACAATCTCATGTCTCAAACAACCTCCAAAATATCAATATAGAGAATGAAAAAATATATTAGCTTTTAACCACAAAAAAAAGAGAAAATTATATAATTATAAAAAGCCCCCACCACCATCTTAGGCCATCCCTATCAACCCCCCTGTACGGTTTAGAATGTCGTATCCAGCAGGTATTTACATGTCTACTGATGCATTAATCATTTTATAATATTCTGGGGACCAAAAGAGATGGGGCCAGTCCTGGGCCTAATAACCAGGGTCCCCACAGCTTATCTAATTCATCCGGTGTACCCCTATTGCAATAAACCTGTTGTTCCATCAAAATTGTATGATTTACCTGAAAGCGCCATTTCTTAATTAATGGTAAACTGGGGGACAACCATTTTATAGCAATTAACTTGCGAGTTATAAACAATAATCTACCAATTGGTTTTAGAGTCTCCTTTGGGAATAGCTCTTCATAAAGATAACCCAGTAAGCAAATCTTAGGGTCCAGGTAAATATGGGTACGGTAGGCTCCATTAATTGTGGTCCCCACCTCTCGCCAGTATCTGACCAGTTTGGGGGACTTCCGCAACATATGGAGCAGGTCAGCCGCAGATTGCTTACACTGTGGGCAATCCAGGGATTCCCTCTGCCTCCACTTATATAGCTTCACCGGAGTTCTATATGACCTATATACAATGAACAATTGGGATAGGCATTGTGCAGATGATAAAGATACAAATGGGACCCTCTTCAAAATATTTTGCCAGTCCTCCTCTGATATAACCCCCAGATCTGTCCCCCAACCCTTTCTACCCGGACTATTTAAAATATCTTGATAGTTCATAAGTTGGTTATATAATAATGAGATAAGGCCTTGTTTCTCTATAGCCACTGCCAATGAGGTTAAAAGTGGCATAGGTCTTATATTCATCCCGGCATGTTTAGACTGTGACTGGACCGCATATCATAGTTTACAAGGCAATTGATGACTCCTGTAAATCCTGAAAGGACCGCAGGACATTTTGAGAATAAAGCTGGGCAATATATGGTAGCCCCTCAAACCCCTCCAGTTTGCAAAGTTCTTCATAATGCCTATTCCCCCAGTGTGGTGAAAATTCTGACACCCCTTCATATTTCATTATACGCCTAATTTCCTGCCATACTTTATTCATAAGTACCAGTGTTGGGCTATAATGGGCATATGCAAAAATTCCTGATTCTAACTGGACCATAAGATTATAACGAGAGCAATGGCTCAAAAGCACAGCCCATGTGGGATATCTCCAATTTATTGCCCCTCACCCATCAAAATGCTGAAGTTGGGAAGCTATAAAGTAAAGTTTTGGCTGTGGCACTGCTAATCCCCCCCTTCCTTAGCACGCTGAAGAGTAGAGAGTTTCCTTTCCATAATAACTTGCGAAATAAAGAGTCTATTTTTTAAAACCATTTAAGAGGAATCCATATAGGTGAGTTATGTAGAACATATAATAATTGAGGGACCCAGACCATTTTTTATAGTATTTTCCTGGCACACCACTGATAAAGGTAGCTTAGTCCAAGCTAGACTCTTTTGTTTAACCACTTCAGCTCCGGAAGATTTTACCCCCTTCCTGACCAGAGCACTTTTTACAATTCGGCACTGCGTCGCTTTAACTGTTAATTGCGCGGTCATGCAATGCTGTACCCAAACAAAATTTGCGTCCTTTTCTTCCCACAAATAGAGCTTTCTTTTGATGGTATTTGATCACCTCTGCCGTTTTTATTTTTTGCGCTATAAACGGAAAAAGACCGAAAATTTTGAAAAAAAATGATATTTTCTACTTTTTGTTATAAAAAAAATCCAATAAACTAAATTTTAGTCATACATTTAGGCCAAAATGTATTCGGCCACATGTCTTTGGTAAAAAAAAATGTCAATAAGCGTATATTTATTGGTTTGCGCAAAAGTTATAGCGTCTACAAACTAGGGTACATTTTCTGGAATTTACACAGCTTTTAGTTTATGACTGCCTATGTCATTTCTTGAGGTGCTAAAATGGCAGGGCAGTACAAAACCCCCCCAAATGACCCCATTTTGGAAAGTAGACACCCCAAGGAAATTGCTGAGAGGCATGTTGAACCCATTGAATATTTATTTTTTTTGTCCCAAGTGATTGAATAATGACAAAAAAAAAAAAAAATTTACAAAAAGTTGTCACTAAATGATATATTGCTCACACAGGCCATGGGCATATGTGGAATTGCACCCCAAAATACATTCAGCTGCTTCTCCTGAGTATGGGGATACCACATGTGTGGGACGTTTTGGGAGCCTAGCCGCGTACGGGGCCCCGAAAACCAAGCACCGCCTTCAGGATTTCTAAGGGCATAAATTTTTGATTTCACGCCTCACTACCTATCACAGTTTTGAAGGCCATAAAATGCCAAGATGGCACAAAACCCCCCAAAATGACCCCATTTTGGAAAGTAGACACCCCAAGCTATTTGCTGAGAGGCATGGTGAGTATTTTGCAGCTCTCATTTGTTTTTGAAAATGAAGAAAGCCCAGAAAAATTTTTTTTTTTTTTCTTTTTTCAATTTTCAAAACTTTGTGACAAAAAGTGAGGTCTGCAAAATACTCACTATACCTCTCAGCAAATAGCTTGGGGTGTCTACTTTCCAAAATGGGGTCATTTGGGGGGGGGTTTGTGCCACCTGGGCATTCCATGGCCTCCGAAACTGTGATAGGCAGTGAAGAGTGAAATCAAAAATTTACGCCATTAGAAAGCCTGAAGGCGGTGCTTGGTTTTCGGGGTCCCGTGCGCGGCTAGGCTCCCAAAAAGTCCCACACATGTGGTATCTCCGTAGTCAGGAGAAGCAGCAGAATGTATTTTGGGGTGTAATTTCACATATCCCCATGGCATGTTTGAGCAATATATCATTTAGTGACAACTTTGTGCAAAAAAAAAAAAAAATTGTCTCTTTCCCGCAACTTGTGTCACAATATAAAATATTCCATGGACTCAACATGACTCTCAGCAAATAGCTTGGGGTGTCTACTTTCCAAAATGAGGTCATTTGGGGGGGGTTTGAACTGTCCTGGCATTTTATGCACAACATTTAGAAGCTTATGTCACACATCACCCACTCTTCTAACCACTTGAAGACAAAGCCCTTTCTGACACTTTTTGATTACGTGAAAAAATTATTTTTTTTTGCAAGAAAATTACTTTGAACCCCCAAACATTATATATTTTTTTAAAGCAAATGCCCTACAGATTAAAATGGTGAGTGTTTCATTTTTATTTTTTCACACGGTATTTGCGCAGCGATTTTTCAAACGCATTTTTTGTGTAAAAGACACACTTTTTTAAATTTTAATGCACTAAAACACACTATATTGCCCAAATGTTTGATGGAATAAAAAAGATGATCTTAAGCCGAGTACATGGATACCAAACATGACATGCTTTAAAATTGCGCACAAACGTGCAGTGGCAACAAAATTAATACATTTTTAAAAGCCTTTACAGGTTACCACTTTAGATTTACAGAGGAGGTCTACTGCTGAAAATAGTGCCCTCGATCTGACCTTCGCGGTGATACCTCACATGCATGGTGCAATTGCTGTTTACATTTGACGCCAGACCAACGCTTGCGTTCGCCTTAGCGCAAGAGCAGGGGGGACAGGGGTGCTTTTTTTTTTTTTTTCTTTATCATTTTTATTGTTATCTCAGGGAATGTAAATATCCCCTATGATAGCAATAGGTAGTGACAGGTACTCTTTTTTGAAAAAATTGGGGTCTATTAGACCCTAGATTTCTCCTCTGCCCTCAAAGCATCTGACCACACCAAGATCGGCGTGATAAAATGCTTCCCCAATTTCCCAATGGCGCTGTTTACATCCGGCGAAATCTAAGTCATAAAATGCTCGTAGCTTCCGGTTTCTTAGGCCATAGAGATGTTTGGAGCCACTCTGGTCTCTGATCAGTTCTATGGTCAGCTGGCTGAATCACCGGCTGCTTTCTCAGGTTCCCTGTTGAGACAGGAGAGCCAGAGAAAAACACGGAAGACGGTGGGGGGGGCATTCCCTCCCACTGCTTGTAAAAGCAGTCTAGAGGCTAATTAGCCTCTAGGATTGCTTTTACATGAAAGCCGACCGCTGGCTGAAAAGAATGATACCAAGATGATACCTAAACCTGCAGGCATCATTCTGGTATAACCACTCAAAGTCGTGAATGGCGTACCTGAAGACAAAAAAATGGTTAACAATAAAGCACAGTAAACGGTAAAGTATAAAAAATTGCATACCTGAAAAGCAAACATGATAAAACATAATAACAATAAAACATTGCAGAATAGAATACAGTAAAAAAGAGAAGAACACCAGAGAGAGAATAGAGAGAGAGAGAACAATAAAACGACAACTATTTTTTTTTATTTTTGTTTATGTTTTTTTTGCAATTTGTAACTTTTATAACTGTAACCGGTTCCAGGTTCGGGTCTCTCAAAATGCGATGGCATCTTGGGAGACCCTGTGAAAGTGTGCCTAGTCTGTGGAATGCTGTACTCTACGCTAATACTCAACTAGTGAATGGTAGCGTTCAAAACATTCACCAATGCAAAGACCAGGATTGTCAGGACAGGAGGGACAATAATAGCGGGTGTCACGCCTATATCCGCACTTGCTGCAGACACGACATCTATTTTGGGGGGGGTTTGTTGGGTAGGGGTACTCGGGAGGACATAAAAATGCCTCTCATGCAGCCGACTGCATTTGGTTGGGGATGTGAATGGGGGTAAGTACGGGCGCTGCAGAAGCGGTGGGTTCCCAATTAGGATTGGCGAATGCAGTAGGAAGGGCACTATGGGCACAACGAGCCTGTGTTTGTCTTTTTGGTGGCAGCGGGACACTACTTGTGCTTGCCACCTCACCAGCTTGAACTGCACTTATGGGACTCGCCACGTCACCAAGTGTTACTGCAGTGTGGGTTTGACTACGACCGGGGTGTACTAGGCCGCTGGCGCTTGCCAGTTCACCAAAACGCTACCAAAAAAACTGTTAGCGATCGCAGGGATCAGGCCTGACTCTGCGAACGCTGCAGTTATGCGTTTAGTGTTCTGTAAGTGACAGTGATCGATCGATACTGCACTTGGGTGGGCTGGGCTGGGCCGGGCGGAGGGGCAAAACGCAGGTGCTAGCAGGTATCTGGGCTGATCCCGCTAACACTGCGTTTTTGGGAACCCTAAACTGCTGGGGACGCTAGTATAGATCTGATCGGATCAGATATTGATCCGTTCAGATACTATACCACTAAGGGAGGTGTACGGTGCGTGCGTGGGTGTTAGCGATACTGGCGCTAACCTGACGCTGCCTGGGGCTGGTGCTTGCCAGTTCACCAAAACGCTACCAAAAAAACTGTTAGCGATCGCAGGGATCAGGCCTGACTCTGCGAACGCTGCAGTTATGCGTTTAGTGTTTTGTAAGTGTCAGTGATCGATCGATACTGCACTTGGGTGGGCTGGGCTAGGCTGGGTGGAGGGGCAAAACACAGGTGCTAGCAGGTATCTGGGCTGATCCCGCTAACACTGCGTTTTTGGGAACCCTAAACTGCTGGGGACGCTAGTATAGATCTGATCGGATCAGATATTGATGCGTTCAGATACTATACCACTAAGGGAGGTGTATGCTGCGTGCGTGGGTGTTAGCGGTACTGGTGCTAATCTGACGCTGCCTGGGGCGACGCATATCACCGCCGGGCGATCAGGGGGCTAAACCTTTATTCGGTAATAAACGGCGGGTGCCCTGACACTATAAAAAATAAACGAACTAACCAGCGTCACCCGTAACAGTTATACGGTGATCAGTGGTGAAAGGGTTAACTAGGGGCAATCAAGGGGTTAAAACATTTATTAGATAGTATATGGGGTCCCTGTCGCTATAAAACGCTGACGGCGAACCTAAATATTTACCTCCCTAACTAGCGTCACCAGCGACACTAATACAGCGATCAGAAAAATGATCGCTTAGTGACACTGGTGAGGGGGGGTGATCAAGGGGTTAAAACTTTATTAGGGGGGGTTAGGGGGGTACCCTAGACCTACAGGGGGCTAACCCTAATTGTCCTACCACTTCTACCTGTCACAAACTGACACTATGCAGTAATCAGAAAAAAAAAAAAACCTGCTTGGTGTCAGTTTGTGACAGGGGGGGGGGATTGGGGGGGGATCGGGGGTGTTTAGTGTGCCTGGCATGTTCTACTGTGTTGTGTAGTGTTGTGCACTTACTTACATGTCTTCTCCCCTCGGCGCTGGAACGGAAACTCCCGAGCCGAGGGGAGATGACATCACATCCTCTGCCTCTGTGTACTATACAGAGGCAGGGGATGTTTCCCATTGGCTGGGGGCGATCGCGAGGGGGGGGGGCACGATCGGATGGCCTCCCCCTCGTCTCTCAACTCTCCCAGCCAAATGCCGGGCAGCTGGCACCGGGGGGGGTCCGATCGGACCCCCCGCCCGCGGGAAGGCAATCACGTACCAGGTACGTGATTTTGCCTGCCCGTGCCATTCTGCTCACGTATATAAGCGTGAGGCGGTCGGCAAGTGGTTAAATTTATCAAGAATGGGAGTCAAATTATATTTTAAATAGTCTTCCATCCTTGGATGTATCCAGATTCCCAAGTATTTAAAGGATGACATGTCTTTAATTTGCTGAGCCTCTCTTGGTACAGACAAGTTAGAATCATCTAAAGGAAATAGGACAGTTTTGTCCCAGTTAATGACAAAGCCCAAAAATGAGCCAAATATTTTTATAAGCGTCATTAACCGCTTTCCGACCAGCACACACCGATGTATGTCGGCAGAATGGCACTGGTGGGTACGCCCCCTTTAAGAAGCGGTGCTGCATGCACGCACGCACCCACCATGGTCTCCAATGTCCACCGGGTGACCGCAATTGTGTCATGGAGAGGTAGAACGGGGAGATGCTTTTGTAAACAAAGCTTTTCCCTGTTCTGCCTAGTGACAGGACAGAGATCACTGCTCTCTGTCATCGAGAGCAGTGATCACTGTCATGTGAGGTGTAGCCCCTCCCCCCCAACAGTTAGAATCACTCCCTAGGACACACTTAACCCTTCATTGCCCCCTAGTGGTTAGCCCTTCATTGCCAGTGTCACTTACACAGTAATCAATGCATTTTTATAGCACTGATCGCTGTACAAATGACCATGGTCCCAAATTAGTGTCAAAAGTGTCCGATCTGTCCGCCATAATGTCACAGTCCCGATAAAAATCACAGATCGCCGCCATTACTAATGAAAAAAAATGCTATAAATCTATCCCCTATTTTGTAGACGCTATAAATTTAGCGCAAACCAATCAATATACGCTTATTACGATTTTTTTTTACCAAAAATATGTAGAATACATATCAGCCTAAACTGAGGAAAAACATGTTTTTTTTTATATATTTTTGGGTGATATTTATTATAGCAAAATGTAAAAAATATTGCTTTTTTTCAAAATTGTTGCTCTTTTTTTGTTTATAGCGCAAAAAATAAAAAGAGGTGATAAAATACCACCAAAAGAAAGCTCTATTTGTGGGAAAAAAGGACATCAATTTTGTTTGGGTGCAACGCCGCAAGACCGTGCAATTGTCAGTTAAAGCAACGCAGTGCCGAATCGTAAAAAGTGCTCTGGTCAGGAAGGGGGTAAATCCTTCCAGTGTTGAAGTGGTTAAGGAAATTAAAGAATTGTCTGTATCTCCGAGAAACAGCAAGGCATCGTCCACGTATAGGAAGATTTTTTCATTCCTTACTCCTCTAATGAACCCTCAGACGGCCGGACAGCTTCAGCTAGCGGCTCAAAGGTCAATGTAAATAGCAGTGGAGACAGGGGTAACCCCTGCCGAGTGCACCTTGATTATGGGAAAAATTCTGACACTAAACCATTTACTTGCATACAGGCCCTTGAGGCAGAATATAGTAGCTTGACCAGCGTATAAATCTATCTCCCAGGCCAAAGTTGTCCAGAACCTCCCAAAAGTATGGCCTCTTGATGCTGCCGAATGCCTTTGCAGAGTCCAGTGACAGGATGGCTGTCTTCCCTGGGTTATCTTATGGCAACTGCATATTTAGAAAAAGTCTCCTCAAATTAAGCACTGTAGACCTAGTATGAATAAAGCCTGACTGATCTGAGTGAATCAAAATTTGCATAACCCTGCCCAATCTCATTGCCAGGATCCTTGCCAAAATCTAAATGTTCAAGTTTAAAAGTGATATCGGGTGGTAAGATTCTCGGGGCCAGAAGATCCTTGTCTCGTTTTGGTAGTACAACAATACAGGCATCATTCAGAGTCTGGAGGTTTAAAATATTCCCAAGCCTGGTTGAGAACCTTCCTCAATTTTGGCAACAGAACATCCCCATATTGTTTGTACACTTCTGACGGTAATCTGTCAAGGCCCGGGGCCTTGCTATTCTGAGATCCTGACACTGACTTACCTAACAAGCTGTTTTAGTATTTGTAAGAATTGTCATATTGTCAGTCCAAAACTGCAAAAATTAACTTGGTAAAAAGGATCAAAACAACACATTGAGACAAATTTAATAGCAGTGAATGTAACTTGTACCAAACATTCACTAATGTTGAATCAATCACTGTCCCATAATGTATGCAAACTTTTTAATTTTGTTATTTATTCCAAACTGCTTGTGTGCATATGCAGTATTCAAAATATAATAAATAAATACAATATATATATATATATATATATATATATATATATATATATATATATATATATATATATATATATATATATATATATATATATATATGTGTATATATATGTGTATATATATATATATATATATATATATATATATATATATATGTATATATGTATATATATATATATATATATATATATGTGTGTATATATATATATATATATATATATATATATTTATACAGTATCACACAAAAGTGAGTACACCCCTCACATTTTTGTAAATATTTTAATATTTTATTCAGTCTTTTCATGTGACAACACTGAAGAAATTACACTTTGCTACAATGTAAAGTAGTGAGTGTACAGCTTGTATAACAGTGTCAATTTGCTGTCCCCTCAAAATAACTCAACACAGCCATTAATGTCTAAACCACTGGCAACAAAAGTGAGTACACCCCTAAGTGAAAATGTCCAAATTGGGCCCAATTAGCCATTTTCCCTCCCCGGTGTCACTGGAACTTTAACGTGGTACCCCATGGCAAAGAACTCCCTGAGGATCTTAAAAAAAGAATTGTTGCTCTACATAAAGATGGCCTAGGCTATAAGAAGATTGCCAAGACCCTGAAACTGAGCTGCAGCATGGTGGCCATGACCATACAGCGGTTTAACAGGACAGGTTCCGCCGTGGTCGACCAAAGAAGTTGAGTAAACGTGCTCAGCGTCATATCCAGAGGTTGTCTTTGGGAAATAGATTTATGAGTGCTGCCAGCATTGCTGCAGAGGTTGAAGGGATGGGGGGGTCAGCCTGTTAGTGCTCAGACCATACGTCGCACATTGCATCAAATTCGTCTGCATGGCTGTTGTCACAGAAGGAAGCCTCTTCTAAAGATGATGCACAAGAAAGACCACAAACAGTTTGCTGAAAACAAGCAGACTAAGGACATAGATGGCTGGAACCATGTCCTATGGTCTGATGAGACCAAGATAAACTTATTTGGTTCAGATGGTGTCAAGCGTGTGTGCCGGAAACCAGGTGAGGTGTACAAAGACAAGTGTGTCTTGCCTACAGTCAAGCATGGTGGTGGGAGTGTCAAGGTCTGGGGCTGCATGAGTGCTGCCGGCACTGGGGAGCTATAGTTCATTGAGAGAACCATGAATGCCAACATGTACTGTGACATACTGAAGCAGAGCATGGTCCCGTCCCTTTGGAGACTAGGCCGCAGGGCAGTATTCCAACATGATAACGACCCCAAACACACCTCCAAGATAACCACTGCCTTGCTAAAGAAGCTGAGGGTAAAGGTGCTGGACTGGCCAAGCATGTCTCCAGACCTAAACCCTTATGAGCATCTATGGGGCATCCTCAAACAAAAGGTGGAGGAGCGCAAGGTCTCCAACATCCACCAGCTCTGTGATGTTGTAATGGAGGAGTGGAAGAGGACTCCAGTGGCAACCTGTGAAGCTCTGGTGAACTCCATGCCCAAGGGGGTTAAGGCAGTGCTGGAAAATAATGGTGGCCACACAAAATATTGACACTTTGGGCCCAATTTGGACATTTTCACTTATAGGTGTACTCACTTTTGTTGCCAGCGGTTTAGACATCAATGGCTGTGTGTTAAGTTATTTTGAGGAGACAGCAAATTTACACTGTTACACAAGCTGTACACTCACAACTTAACATTGTAGCAAAGTGTCATTTCTTCAGTGTTGTCACATGAAAAGATATAATAAAATATTTACAAAAATGTGAGGGGTGTACTCACTTTTGTGAGATACTGTATATATGAAATAATAAAATGTATAATACTAATTTAAAGTTATTCTGTTGTCATATGAAGTATTATTTCATTTAATGCATTCAAAATGCATTCAAAATATGTAAATAAATGATATATGCCAGAATAACATTGCAATTTGAGATTAAAAGACACAGCTTGATTTTATGTCTTATTAAGTTGATACTGCAGTTTGAATATGATAGTCTTAATTAAAGCAGCAAGGAGAATTACTTCCTATTTAGTATGTTTTTGCGATAATAGAATAGCAATATTAATACAGATCTAAAGTATTTGAGGTTTTGCAAACCTTTATACTGCATAAGACGGTTTCATGCAAATAATTTTAATAGATAAAGGATTGTAAAAAATCAAACGAATAGCAAAGTATATCATTAAGGGAGTGTATACTGTAGCACACAGGGCTAATACATACAGTATTTCATACATATACTATATACAGTGGGGACGGAAAGTATTCAGACCCCCTTAAATTTTTCACTCTTTGTTATATTGCAGCCATTTGCTAAAATCATTTAAGTTCATATTTTTTCCTCATTAATTTACACACAGCACCCCATATTGGCAGAAAAACACAAAATTGTTGACATTTTTGCAGATTTATCAAAAAAGAAAAACTGAAATATCACATGGTCCTAAGTATTCAGACCCTTTGCTGTGACACTCATATATTTAACTCAGGTGCTGTCCATTTCTTCTGATCATCCTTGAGATGGTTCTACACCTTCATTTGAGTCCAGCTGTGTTTGATTATACTGATTGGACTTGATTAGGAAAGCCACACATCTGTCTATATAAGACCTTACAGCTTACAGTGCATGTCAGAGCAAATGAGAATCATGAGGTCAAAGGAACTGCCTGAAGAGCTCAGAGACAGAATTGTGGCAAGGCACAGATCTGGCCAAGGTTACAAAAAATTCTGCTGCACTTAAGGTTCCTAAGAGAACAGTGGCCTCCATAATCCTTAAATAGAAGACGTTTGGGACAACCAGAGCCCTTCCTAGAGCAGGCCATCCAGCCAAACTGAGCTATTGGGAGAGAAGAGCCTTGGTGAGAGAGGTAAAGAAGAACCCAAAGATCACTGTGGCTGAGCTCCAGAGATGCAGTCAGGAGATGGGAGAAAGTTGTAGAAAATCAACCATTACTGCAGCCCTCCACCAGTCTGGGCTTTATGGCAGAGTAGCCCGACGGAAGCCTCTCCTCAGTGCAAGACACATGAAGTTTGCTAAAAACCACCTGAAGGACTCAAGATGGTGAGAAATAAGATTATTTTGTCTGATGAGACCAAGATAGAACGTTTTGGCCTTAATTCTAAGCGGTATGTGTGAAGAAAACCAGGCACTGCTTATCACCTGTCCAATACAGTCCCAACAGTGAAGCATGGTGGTGGCAGCATCATGCTGTGGGGGTGTTTTTCAGCTGCAGGGACAGGACGACTGGTTGCAATCAAGGGAAAAATGAATGCGGCCAAGTACAGGGATATCCTGGACAAAAACCTTCTCCAGAGTGCTCAGGACCTCAGACTGGGCCGAAGGTTTATCTTCCAACAAGACAATGACCCTAAACACACAGCTAAAATAATGAAGGAGTGGCTTCACAACAACTCCGTGACTGTTCTTGAATGGCCCAGCCAGAGCCATGACTTAAACCCAATTGAGCATCTCTGGAGATACCTAAAAATGGCTGTCCACCAATGTTTACCATCCAACCTGACAGAACTGGAGAGGATCTGCAAGGAGGAATGGCAGAGGATCCCCAAATCCAGGTGTGAAAAACTTCTTTCCCAAAAAGACTCATGGTTGTATTAGATCAAAAGGGTGCTTTCACTAAATACTGAGCAAAGGGTCTGAATACTTAGGACGATGTGATATTTCAGTTTTTCTTTTTTAATAAATCTGCAAAAATGTCAACAATTCTGTATTTTTCTGTCAATATGGGGTGCTGTGTGTACATTAATGAGGAAAAAAATGAACTTAAATGATTTTGGCAAATGACTGCAATATAACAAAGAGTGAAAAATTTAAGGGGGTCTGAATACTTTCCATCCCCACGGTATATACGGTATATATGTGTATATAAAAAGAGAGTCAGAGAGAGAGAGTAACAGCGCTGTTTATTGTCAAGTGAAAAATTGCCCAGCTGCATCGCCCTGTGGACAAAGTAGTCTTAGGAAACCTGCACATGGACATGAAGGTGCAGGGAAGTTCTAGGTGTAAAACTGCTGGTGTTTTCCCATGCCCCGGGAGCCAGAAGTGGCATGTACAATCAGTCATAAAAGTGCATGGCTGTATGAGCTTGTACTCACATTTCTGCATTGATGTTTACCTACACATGCCTGCATGACATAAGTCCCGAATGCAGACTAGAGTTGGGCGAACGGTTCGAGCAGAACAAAAGTTCGGCCCGAACATCGCCTATTTGCTTGTTTGGTGAACATCCAAATTTGCTGGGCGCTCAGACCCTTTTTCAAGCATGCAGCCTGGCGGGCTAGGTAAGGGGCGGGATGAGTGAGGGCCTCCCCCCTGAACCATACCAGGCCATGCCCTCAACATGGGGGGTGGGTGCTCCAGAGCGCCTTATCCCCATGTTGATGGGGACAAAGGTCCCATCCCGAAAACCCTGGGCTGTGGTTGTGGTGATCTGCGGGCAGGGGGCTTATCGGAATCTGGAATCCCCAGTCCCCAGATCTTGCCCCCATGTGAATTAGTATGGGGTACATTCACACATTCACACTGGTGAATGGGTAGGGGTACTATGTACCTCATACTAATTCATATGGGGGGCCAGGATCTGCGAGTCCCTTTGTTAAAGGGGGCTTCCAGATTTTGATAAGCCCCCTGCCCGCATAACCCCACAACCATAGAGAATGCTGTAGCAAAAATGACATTTATAAAGAAAAAAAACATTTATGAAATGACTTTTAAATTGCCGGCAATACAATACCATTTCTGGCAATAGTAAAATGTTTTAAAAACGACGTGGGGTCCCCCCTCCAGTCCATACCAGGCCCTTGGGGTCTGGTATGGATTTTAAGGGGAGCTCCATGTAAAAAAAATGGCATGGTGTCCCCCCAAAATCCATACCAGACCCTTATCTGAGCACGCAGCCTGGCAGGCCCGGAAAGGGGGGGCGAGCACCCCCCAAACCATACCAGGCCACATGCCTTCAACATAGGGAGGTGGTTACTTTGGAGCAGAGGGGTAGTCAGCCAGGTTATGTGAAGAGATAGCCTGCCAGGACATCTCCTTTGGGGCCTTGGTCGCAGGATTGGTGAGCAGGCACTTGCCCATCAAACGGAGACACAGAGACACTGCGTGCAGACAATGTTGACTGTTTTTGCCTACATTAGTAGAACTCTGTGCTGCACTCATCCTCTGCCAGGCAGTAAAAGGCTTCCACAGTACACTTTGCATCACTCCTGCCGAACAGGACACTAGGGATGAGTCGAACACCCCCCGGTTCGGTTCGCAGCAGAACAGGCAAAAAGTGTGTGCGAACATTGTTAAAGTCTATGGGAAGCGAATGTGAAAAATAAAAAGTGCTAACTTTAAAGGCTTATATGTAGGGATGAGCTTCGTTCGTCGAATTGCGAATGTTTTGAGCCGTTCACCCCAAATTTGAGTGGCGCGTCACTGCCCATAATTCACTGCGGCATCACAGTGCATTGCTGGCTGATGATTGGCCAAGCATGCAGATCATAGTGCCGTCTGTACCATAATGGGTGACCCCGCCCCCCTGTGACATCACGGGGAATGCCACAGGGAAGTCCCCGTCAAGTCCCTGTGCGTCAGAGGGGACGGGGTCAACGGGTGGCCCCGCCTTCCGTTATTTTAGAACCGTCAGAAGACGAGAAGCATCACACAGCGGGAGCCTCCCATCATGGATGCGGAGCGGCCCGAGAAGAAGAAGGAAAGAAGATGCCGCGGAGGAAGATGCCGGACGAGAACACCGGAGGAAGAACCAGAAGAACCAGAAGAAGAAGAAGATGGAGGCAGAAACGGAAGGAAGATAGAATAAAGAAGATAGAAGAAAGAAGATGGAATAAAGAAAACTTTAAATAAAGGAATTGTCAAAAACTGTCTCTTGTTATTTTTAACATTTTTGACAGTTTTTTTGTGAAATGGTAGGGGTACTTTTGTACCCCCTTACCATTTCACACAGGTGGGGGGGGCGGGATCTGAGGGTCCACTTGTTTTTTTTTTTTTTTAAATTCCTTTATTTTCACACTGAGTGGGTACAATCGTTCACATATTCAGTTATACAACAGTGTTAGAATCAAGCAGGTGGAATACAAAAGTGAGTTTATAACCCGAGATATCAAAAGTAGCAAGGTCAGAATATCTGATTACTTAAATTAGCACCAAATTCACAGTTTGTGGGGATTATACCCCAACATAACACTACTGCCCAAAGTTAGGATTTTGAGAGTGCTCCGGGGTCTTAGTTGCTTGGTTCAGTACTGTTTCCCTACAGTAGTAGATTGCAACACTCAGTGAAAGATGGAGTTTTTTATTCCCGGTAAAAATAATAAAGGTGGGGGTCTAAGAAGCTATGAAACCCATACATGGGACCAAATGAGAAGGTAGTTGATTTTAAGATTTACTTTATATCTGGCCATAGGGAAACCCATGCATGAGAATGCGTTAAACAGAGACTGTTATCCCCAGGGATAGGTGGGGGAAATGTCAGGATAAGAGGGGGGGAGGGAGGGAGAGGAAAGGAAGGGGGGCAGAGAGGGGGGTAGAAGATGGTGGGTTAAGAGTAGAGGAACTAGAGTACAGAAAGTATGAGAATATGAAATATAAGGACGGTTGGCCTCCGCCTGATGTGTGGAGCATGTTCATTCAGTTAGCTTGGTTGCTGGATTGCTCCATTTCCTGGAGATATGCTTCCGTATATATAAAGTGCTGCCAGGGTCTCCAGGTTTCCCGAAAGGTCTCCTCCCTATTGTACAGGGTAGCTGTGAGATCCTCCATATCCCTCAGTTCATTAACTTTAATGAACCACAAGGATTTCGCCGGTGGTCTCTCCGATTTCCAACACAGGGGAATGCATGCCTTTGCGGCGTTCAAAAGTTGAATGGTAAGAGAGGTCTTGTATTTTTTAATGGGTCTATCTGACAGATGGAGCAGACAGGCGGCAGGGTTCCCCTCCAGGGAAACACCCGTTAGGTGACCGATAGTGCGGGCCACTTCGAGCCAGAATGGAGCAAGTTTGGGACACGACCAAAAAATGTGTAGCATCGTCCCCTCCTCAGTACCACAACGCCAGCAGAGGCTGGGCAGTTGAGGGAAGAAACGGTGAAGGATGGCTGGGACCCTGTACCAGCGTGTCATGATTTTGTACCCAGTTTCTTGAACCCTGGTCGCAATGGAGGATTTCTGGGCAAAGTAAAGAATTTTTTGTCTCTGTACATCAGTGAATTGGATTCCAAGTTCCCCCTCCCATTTAGTGAAAAACGGGGGTACGTATCCCTCCTCCGGTTGGGTAAGGGATGAGTATATCAGTGACAGGCAGTGTCATATCGGCTCCCCCCGGTGGCATATAAGCTCCAGTTCAGTTAGTTTGCGGGAAATTCCTGGTTTCCGTAGGCAACTGCGTAGAAAGTTCCGCAGCTGCAAACTGCTCCAGAAATCTAGGGGAGGGTCTGTCGCCACTGTCCCGACGTTAAGGGAGAGTTGGCCACTGGGCTCTATGAAGTCATGTAAATACAACCTGGTGTCTATTGCGAGTCGGTTAAATTGTGAGCTCTGTAATCCAGGTGGGAATTCCGGGTTACCCAGAATCGGGACCATGGGGGACGGCTGCGGGGACACGGATGAGTGCCTAAAAGCATCCCTAACTACCGTTAGGGTGCTGCCCAGAGTAGGGTGTGCTGTGATCTCCCTGGGTAACGATGTTGTGATCCAGGGCCAGCTCCTGGCCGTACCCCCAGAGTCCTCCTCTTCCATTGCAACCCAATGTTTCGCCTCAGCATGACAATGCCAGTCCACTAACCTAGTTAGGTGAACCGCTCTGTAGTAGGCCTTGATATCCGGCAGGCCCACCCCCCCCTACTTTTCGCCAGATGGAGAAGTTGCAGTCGAATTCGCGGTTTACGGTGGGACCAGACAAATGCCCGGAACATAGAGTCAATCCGTTTAAAGAACGCTGGAGGCAGTTGGATGGGAAGTGCCTGAAGCAGGTATAGAACCCTTGGCAGAAGAGTCATCTTAAGGGCACTACATCTGCCGAACCATGTCAGCGTCAAGGAGTGCCAGTGTAGGAGGTCAGTTTTAAGGCGTAGAAGTAGTGGGTCAAAGTTTGCCGAGTACAATTCCGTTGGATCTGATGTAATGTCAACTCCCAAGTATCGTATAAGCTTGGTTGCCCACTTCAGTGGAAAGGACGAACGTAGACGTTGGGCATCTCCTGTTCCCACCGTTATGTTAAGGATGGAGGATTTGTTTAGGTTAATCTGAAACGAGGAGAGAGTACCATATTCTCGGAGGGATTGTAGCAGACTTGGTAGGGAGGAAAGTGGTTCCGTCAGAAAAAAGATGAGGTCATCCGCAAAGGCGGCTACCTTATGAGACCCCGAGGATTTCAGGTAGCCTACAATGTTGGAGTTTGCCCTAATTGTACACAACAGGGGTTCCAGGGACAGAATAAAGATCAGAGGGGAAAGGGGGCATCCCTGTCGTGTACCATTCCGGATTTTAAAGAAGTTTGATCTCGTCTCGTTAACCCTAACTGATGCAGAGGGGCGGGTGTACAAGGAAAGTATCCACTGCATCATTGATGAGCGAAGCCCTATGTGTTCCAAAGTTGCCCTGATAAAGGGCCAACTGATGCGACCGAAAGCCTTCTCCGCGTCGGTAGACAGCAGGAGAAGAGCTTTCTTGGTGGTCTTTGCCGCATGGATCAGATTGATAACTCGGATAGTGTTGTCTCTTGGTTCACGTAGCGGTACAAAGCCTGCCTGATCTCTGTGTATCAGATTCGGTATGTGGGGGAGCAGCCTGTTAGCTATGATCTTGGCAAAGAGTTTAAGATCTGAATTTAGGAGTGCAATGGGACGATAGTTCCCACAAAGTGACGGGTCTTTACCCTCTTTCGGGATGAGGGAGATATAGGCCCTCAGGGTGTCTATTGGGAAGGCGTTCCCCTCCGTAAGTGTGTTAAGGGCAGAAACCAAAGGTTTCGACAGTGTGTCAAAAAAGGTTTTGTAGTACACTGGGGTTAAACCGTCAGGGCCAGGAGCCTTTTTCGGTTTTGAGGAGGCCAGTGCCACCCCCAGTTCTTCTACCGTCAGGGGTTCCTCCAGCTCCTCCCTCACATCCTCTGGTAATGATGGCATGCCTGAGGCAGCTACATATGTTTGGGGGGTATGTCTGCCCTCAAGAGGGGGGTCCATATGTTACGTGCTTTCTAGATTATAGAGGCCTGTGTAAAATGAGCAGAACTCCTCTGCTATGTCAGATGATGTATTTAGCTTCCGTCCTGAGGATGACTGTATGTGAGGGATATATGTTCTCGTGCGAGGGCCCTGCAGGGCTCTGGCCAAGAGTGACCCGGGTTTGTTTGAAAACTCGAACATGGTGCGATGTGCCCACGCTAGTTTTTGTTTGGTCTTATGGAATAGCAGTGTACATAATTCCTCGCGGGCCTTCTGTAGGTCACGGAAGGTTGCGCGGGCAAGACTAGCTTTATGTATTCTCTCTAATTTACGGATTGATGCTAGGAGTTCCTCAGTGCGTTTCTGTCTATCTCGCTTGAGGCGGGCTCCTATTTTGATCATTGCTCCTCTCACAACCGTCTTGTGGGCTTCCCAGACCACAAGGGGGTTGGGAACCGATCCCTCATTGACAGTGAAGTATTCCCGTAATGTGTTCAGTATCTCTGAGCGGGTTTCCTCTGATTGAAGCAGTGCTTCATTTAGTCGCCAGGACGGGGGAGACCTATTTATCGATCCCAATTGAAGAGTCAGGTGGACTGGTGCATGATCAGAGAAGGATATGACATCTATGGACGATGAAACCACTTTGTCAAGATCCTTATGTGACAGCAGCAGATAGTCTAGCCGTGAGTAGGTGTGATGTACCTGGGAGAAAAAGGTATAGTCCCTGTCTTGGTTGTGGAGCAACCGCCATGGGTCGACTAAGTGTAAGGTTTGGAGATCCGTCTTGAGGCGCCTCAGACGTGAGTATGACATGTGTGAGGATCCTCGTGAGACGTCTACAGCCGGGTCCATGGCAAAATTAAGGTCTCCACCAAAGATAAGCATCCCCTCTGAGAACTCCAGGAGCTCAGAGAGGAGCTTGCGCATGAACTGGGGATGATTCACATTAGGGAAATAAACATTTGCGAACGTGACCTGTACATCAAACACCTTCCCCTTTAGGAGAAGAAAGCGACCCTGCTCGTCTGTCCACTGCGCCTCGAATACCCATGGAACCGACCCGGCCAAAATGATGCTGACCCCCTTGGACTTGGAGATCGGAGAGACACTGTGGTACGCAATAGGAAAGGCCCTGTTAGTTAGCCTAGGTATGGAGCCTGCCCGGAAGTGTGTTTCCTGCAAAAAAGCTACGTGGGTTTTGCCTCTGCGCAAATCAGCCAGTAGCTGCGAGCGCTTCTCCGGGACATTGAGGCCCCGCACGTTTAGAGAGGTGACCTTAAGGTGACCCATTGTGTCTTCTGGCAGGGAAATGGATGGTAGTATCTGTATGGGAGGCACCAAGATATGGAGCCTCCTTCAGGCAGAGGTCAAGAAGAGAAAGAGAGGATCAGAGAGAAAAAAGGGAGGGGGGAGCAGTAAGGTGAGAATGGGGAGGGGAAGAGGGAGGGGGGGAGGGGAAGAGGGAGGGGGGGAGGGAGGAAATCGATTCCTGTCGTAGACTATGGGCCCCTGTTGTACACTTAAAGTGTCCAGTCAGGGGACCGCCCTAATGTGGGGGTGGAAAGTGCGTTGAGTTCTACTCGAAGACAAGTAGAATGTAGGCAGTAATTGGAGTGAACATAGAAAGTGGAGATGTGGGGGAATAGCGCCTCTGAGAATCATATTGTTTCTTAGTATGAGAGCTGACATAACAAATCACAACCTTTGCTAATAAATACCTGCAGTATTTACTGCCGTAAACCCTCCGCCGCGACCAGTTGGTGGCTGCGTCTCCGGTAGGCCCATAGGCGTCATACCGAGTCCCCTCACCGGTGCAATCACGGGGTACTACCGGCAGGGTCCACGACAGCGCCTTACGGCGTGTCCCGGAGCGTCAGGACCGAGGGCCTTTGACCTTCGCAAGGATGCATACCGAAGCGAGCCTTGAAAGGCGGGATCAAAACCAATCAGAGCAAATGTAAAACAGTAAGATGGTAGTAAGATGAAATAAAGTATACCATTATAAAAATCAAAACAAAACATAACATAACAGACCCAGCATGCTAACTGCATTTATCATGTCCCTGGGGGTGGATACATGTTGTAGTCCCATGGAACCATATTGTCATATAACTACCCCCCCCACCACCACAAAGCAACCCGCACATCCTCCCAGGGGGGACCAAAAAACGGAAGGGGTCCCGGGGGCAACCCGGGGGACCAGCAGTGAGTCGGATGTACCAATGAACCACCGGAGCGGGGGGGTGGGGGGAAGAAGGGGGAAAACCGGGAAACAGACCGGTCCTTCGGGACTCAAATCCCGCAATGTGGAGCCCGCATGACAGGTCAGCTTAAGATCAAACAATAACCCCTTGAGGTGTCGGGTGCGACAGCCCAGCACCTGTCCCCCCCACTGCATCCGCCCCCCCCAGCCAGCCACCCGTGGCGAGTCCGTATGGGAGAGGCGGCGTACAAGCAAGAAGGCCCAGGCCAACAGTAAACTGGATCAACCCAACACCTCCGTATGCAGGTCAGATAGAGTCAGCTGACAAAACTTCGTTCTCGAAAGGGGTACAGAGGCACAACCCTGGAACAAAAATTTTGAACGTGCAACATGTATGATAGCAAAGTCTGAACTGGGATGTTTGCCTATCAAAAACGGTTTCCCCAGCCCGCTGTATGAGAGGGTCTAACGTTCTTGAGATGTCCAGGGTGGTGATGTAGTGTGAATGTTCATCTTATCTTACCAGTCTTTTGGATGAGATGAGGAGTTAAGCTTCGGAGGACCTCGGGTGAGGTCTAGCATTTTCACGGCTAGTGGCACGTGAGCGCGGCCTACGGACACGTTGCGGCCTGGGCAAGGGTGGGCCCAGGGCCTCCAGGGACAACAGGTAGTCAAACCAGTTGGGAACACTGACAGCCGGCTTAGCTAAAAAGCTAAACAGGTCCGGGAGTTGGTCCGGTGAGCGTAGGTAGAATTCTGCTCCTCTCCTCCGCACGATGAGATGGAAGGGGTGTCCCCAGCGATACGTCGCCTCCGCCGATCGGATCACTTCTAGCAGCGCTCTCATAAGGCCTCTCATTGCTCTGGTCTGCCTGGATATGTCCGGGTAGATTCTTATTGACGCCTCATCAAAGTCAATTGGGCCACGTTCCCACGCCAGGCGCATGATCTCCTCTTTAATGGTGAAGAAATGCACCCTGCACAGGACATCCCGTGGGAGGTCCATGGCTTCCTGGTCCTGTGGTTCAGCAGGGGGTGTCCTGGGTCCTGGGATACGGTGAACCCTATCCAGCTCCAGCTCTGCAGCAGGCAGTTTCCCGAGCACCTGATTAAGAATAGCTGCCACAGTTGCGCGCAGGTCTGTCCCCATGGTGGCTTCCGGAATGCCACGGAGGCGCAAATTATTGCGTCTGCTCCTGTTCTCGCCGTCATCTAACTTAAGTTGTATGTCCACAAGAAGGCGGCGAAATGTGCGCTGTTCATGCTCTACGGCGGTGATTCGGGCATCAGAAGTGGATGTAGTGGATTCCAATACAGTGACCCTCTCTTCTACTGTGTCCACTTGTTGGCGCAAATCATGCAGTTCCCTGGAAAGTGCGTTTACTATAGTTGCTGCCATTTCCTGCAAGTCCTGTCTTGTAGGGAGACCGGACACAATGTCTCTGAGAGAGCCCTCTGCAGCATTGCCTGTCTCCCCTGTGAAACTGCAGCTGGGTGGAATGTCAGTGATGGGGATCACAGGGGACAGTATAGGAGAGGCTGACCTGTCATCTGCAGCGGCTCGGTCTCCTCCAGCATTGAGTCCTGGCTGGGTTCCTTCGGAGGCACACGAGGCGGCGCCATCTTGGCCGGCACGGCGGGGGATGAAGCTGCGTGCTGTCTGAGGAAATAGTGTGTAATTTCCGAGCCTTTCTGAACCCCAACGTCCAGCGGGTGTTTGCGGTCCCCTGGCATGGATTCCGGCTCTCACCGATTCGGTTTACTGAACGTTCTCAGGGCTTCCCCACACAGAGCTCCGAGGTGTGCGTCCTCACTCTGCCATCTCTCGGCCACGCCCCCGGGTCCACTTGTTAAAGGGTGCCCTCAGATTCCAATAAGCCCCCACCCGCAGACCCCCACAACCACCGAGCAAGGGTTGTGGGGATGAGGCCCTTGTCCCCATCAACATGGGAACAAGGTGCTTTGGGGGGCTACCCCCAAAGCACCCTCCCAATGTTGAGGGCATGTGACCTGGTATGGTTCAGGAGGGGGGGCACTCTCTCATCCCCCCTCTTTTCCTGCGGCCTGCCAGGTTGCGTGCTCGGATAAGGGTCTGGTATGGATTTTTGGGGGGACCCCACGCCAATTTTTTTAAACATTTTGGCACGGGGTTCCCCTTAAATTCCATACCAGACCTGAAGGGTCTGGTATAGATTTTGAGCGGGACCCCCATGCCATTAAAAAAAAAATTGGCCGGGGTTCCACTTAAAATCCATATCAGACCTCAAGGGCCTGGTATGGAATTTAGGGGGACCCCCCACGCCATTTTTAAAAAAAATGTGGTTCAGGGTTATCCTGTGGGGAATTCCCATGCCGTTTTTATCAATGAACTTTTATGTGTATTGTCGGACTGACAATTCATTAATAGCCACGAGTAGTTTTAAATGACTTTTTTTCCTTTGAAATGTGATTTTGCTGTCAGACTGTTCTAAACACTGGAAACATGCGCCCCTTTACAGGCATACTATAGATACCCCCCAGGTACGAAATTTAAAGGAGTATTACACTTTTATTGTTTTACTTTAAGTATTATTAAAATCACTGCTCCCGAAAAAAACGGGAGTTTTGAAAACTTTTTTTGCATTGATCCATGTCCCCTGGAGTAGGACCCAGGTCCCCAAACACTTTATGACAATAACTTGCATATAAGCCTTTAAAATTAGCACTTTTGATTATTCATGTTTGAGTCCCATAGTGTCAGGGACGTACTGCCCATTCCAGAAGGCGTGCGCGTATGCGCATGCGTGAATCACGGACTTAGCGCACGAATGTGCGCATGCGCGCACGATAGACGCGCTGTGGCGCCCAATAGTCCATAAAAGATGCTCAATGGTGCTGCCCCTTGCGGTGTGATCTGCTTCTGTTTCCTGTGTTCCTGATTTGTACCAGTACTCTGTTCCTGTGTTGACCCGGCTTCCTGACCCTGCTTATGTCTCCAATCCTGACCTTGGCTCGTTTGACCCTGCTCTGTTACCTGCCTGATTGCCTGTTGCCAAGACCCAGCCTGGACTCTGACTATTCTCTGCCTGCCGTTTCTGCTGTGTTCCCTGATGTGTATGACCCAGCTAGTCTGACTCTGCTTCTGTCTGCTGACCTGCATCCGCTGCTCTGCAAACCTGCATCCGCTGACCTGCATCCGCTGCTCTGCAAACCTGCATCTGCTGATCTGCATCCGCTACTCTGCAAACCTGCATCTGGTGATCTGCATCCGCTACTCTGCAAACCTGCATCTGCTGATCTGCATCCGCTACTCTGCAAACCTGCATCTGCTGACCTGCATCCGCTGCTCTGCAACCTGAACCTGCTGACCTGCATCCACTATCCTACTAGCCTGCATCTGCTGACCTGCAACCATCACTCCAGCTTCCACGCGAGGAGACCACTGCAAGCAGTAAAGAGTCAGGCACCTTTACCTCACTGTGCTCTTACCGCCACTGTTCCCACTCCAGTGGTCTCTGAGCCAGGGTGGTACAGGAGGTCTCCCTCCACACGTCAGGCTCACACCCCAGGTACGTTACACATAGACTTTAATGGTGTTCAAACAAATTTTTTGCCTGTTCACATGTTCTGGTGCAAACCGAACAGGGGGGTGTTCGGCTCATCCCTACTTCTCATCAGCTGGGATCTCCAACCCCACTATACCTTCAGTTCTCTCTGAAACCTGCACTGAGAGGAATGAAGGTGCAGAATTAGGTGTGTCACAGCCAAGTACTTGCGGGCAATCTGCTATCAGTACATTGACGTCAGATTGTATCAGGCAATTTCCCTGCCCCAGCTGCTGCACTGCCGAAATAAGTTCGCTCCCAGCCACCCACATGCCCAGAGGTTGAATGCTAGCTTGGCTAAATTGCTAGCACTTCAACTGCTGCCTTTTCAGTTGGTAGACTCTGCCCCCTTCCGTGAGTTTGTGGAATGTGCGATTCCTCAATGGCAGGTTCCCAAATGCCACTTTTTCTCACGGAAGGCGATTCCGGCTCTCTACCGGCATGTGGATGTCTTGGCCTCGCTGGACAGGGCGGTCAGCAGTAAGGTACCGCTGACTCATGGTCCAGCAGGCATGGACAGGGATATTGCCTATCTTTCACCGCGCACTGGGTGACTCTTCTGGCAGCTGGGAAGGATGCAGGACAGGGTGCAGTAGTGTTGGAGGTTGTTCCGCCACCACACCTCCAAAATTCTACTAGTGGTGATTCTGCCACACCTCTCTCCTCCACCCCCACTTCTTCTTCCTCCATGGCCTCTTCCTGTGCTGATTGGTCCTCGGAACCAGCGGTGCTCCGTAGGCGTTCAAGGGGCTACGCAAGTACCCAGGCCAAAAGATGCTATGCGGTGCTTGAGCTGGTGTGGTTGGGGGACAGGAGCCACACTGGGGCAGAGATTCTGTCAGCTCTGCAGGGGCAGGTTCAGAGGTGGTTGACACAATGCCAGCTTAAGCCAGGTATGGTGGTTTGCGACAATGGCAACAACCTCCTCTCCGCCCTCCGACAGGGACAACTGACCCATGTGCCCTGTTTGGCTCACGTCCTTAACTTGGTGGTGCAGTGGTTCTTGGGCAGGTATCCGGGCTTACAGGATGTCCTGAGGCAGGCCAGGAAAGTCTATGTGCATTTCTGCAGGTCATATAATGCCAGTGCTCAGCTGGCTGACCTCCAAATGGAATTTAACCTATGACATGCCCACCAGGTGGAACTCAACTTTGACCATGCTGCAGCAGCTGCACACGCAGCAGAGGGCCATCAATGAGTACCTATTCGACTATGGCATCAGGACAGGGTCAGGGGAGCTTGTTTATTTCCCCACGCCAGTGGGCTATGATCAGGGATGCATGCACTGTCCTGTCACCATTTGAGGAGGCCACGAGGATGGTGAGCAGTGACAGTGCATGCATCAGTGACACTGTCCCTCCCGTCCACCTGTTGGAGCACACACTGCATGGAATAATGGACAGGGCACTTGAGGCAGAACTGAGGGAGGAAGAGGAGGACTTCCTTACCTCTCAAGGCCCCCTTTATCCAGACAGTGTTTCTGCATGCCCGCCGATCACACAGGAAGAGTAGGAGGAGGATTGTGTCAGCATGGTAGTGGAGCCTGGCACTCAGCATCAGCAGCAGTCTTTAAGGCAGGGATATGCAATTAGCGGACCTCCAGCTGTTGCAGAACTACAAGTCCCATGATGCATAGTAAGACTCTGGCAGCCACAAGCATGACACCCAGAGACAGAGGCATGATGGGACTTGTAGTTTTGCAACAACTGGAGGTCCGCTAATTGCATATCCCTGCTTTAAGGGATCATTTACAGTCCGAAGAAACCCATGGACTTGTACGTGGCTGGGAGGAGGTGGCTGCGGATCATGTTGTCCTTTTTTGACCCAGAGGACTCTGGACCGAATGGCTCAGCAAACCTATGCTGCATGGCCTCCCTGATCCTGCAAAGCCTGCGGAAGGATCCTTGTATTTGTGGTATCAAGGGGAGGGATGATTACTGGCTGGCAACCCTCCTTGATCCACGTTACAAGGGTAAGGTTGCGGACCTTATCTTGCCGTCGCAAAGGGAGCAGAGGATGGAACATCTTCGGGAGGCCTTGCAGAAAGGTTTGTGCAACGCGTTTCCAGAGCCTGGGAGGTTACAATTTCCTGGTCCTCCTGGACAACGTGTTGCTGAGGCTTTGGTCAGCCACAGAAGGAGCGGTGGAGAAGGTGGCCGTCTGATCGATGCGGTCAGACAATTTTTTAGTCCGCAGCCCCAAAGTCTGATCAGTTCCAGCAACCATTACCAGCATCTGATTCACATGGTGTAGGATTACCTAAGGGCAAGATCAGACTTGGACACCTTTCCCACCGAAAATCCTCTGGGTTACTGGGTCTTGAGGATGGATCACTGGCCAGAGCTTGCACAGTATGCAATTGAGCTACTGGCCTGTCCTGCATCCAGCGTTCTTTCGGAACACACATTCAGTGTTGCTGGAGGCTTTGTAACCCATCACAGGGTGCGCCTTTCTACTGAATCGGTCGATCGGCTGACCTTCATAAAAATGAATCAGTCTTGGATCACCAGCTACCAAGCACCTGATGCTGATGTAACCAATTGATTTTTTTTTTATGTGAGATCCCTTCAAGACTGCCTATGCTGATGCTGAGTGACTATCCTGTTATGCTGAATGACAATCCTCTTCCTCCTTAATTTTCATGCTGATGGCTTGTAGGAACATTTTTGGTTTTGGGCACCACCAACAGTGGCCAAGGCTCAATTTTTCAGCCCCTGTTTAATAGGGGTGTGTAATTACAATTTTTGATGCAATACTTTGCAGCAGAGCTCATTCCTGCGCTCCAACTATAGTATCTGTGAGGGGTTGCAGTGTTGTGGCACCAGCACCAGTGCCCAAGGCCCAATTTTTCAGCCCCTGTTTAACAGGGGCGTATAATTACAATTTTTGATGCAATACTTTGCAGCAGGGCTCATTCCTGTGCTCCAACTAGAATATCTGTGAGGGGTTGCAGTGTTGTGGCACCAGCACCAGTGTCCAAGGCCCACATTTTCAGCCCCTGTTTAACAGGGGCGTATAATTACTATTTTTGATGCAATACTTTGCAGCAGGGCTCATTACTGCGCTCTAACTATAGCATCTGTGAGGGGTTGCAGTGTTGTGGCACCAGTGCCTAAGGCCCAATTGTTCAGCCCCTGTTCAACAGGTGCATGTAATTACAATTCTTGATATAATATTTCACAGCAGGGCCCGTTTCAGCGCCCACCAAGAGTAACTGTGAGGATTTACAGTGTTGTGGCACCAGCACCACCACCACCAAAAGGCCCAATATTTCTACCACTGTTCAACAACGGCATGTAATTACAATTCTTGATCTAATATTTCACAGCACAGCCCGTAGCTGCGCCCACCAAGAGTAATTGTGAGGGCTTACAGTGTTGTGGCAACACCAACACCTAAGGCCCCAATTTCTGTAGAGTATATAGGGCAGGCCCCTACTTTCAAACATCCAACTTACAAACGACTCCTACTTGCAAACGGAAGGAGACAACAGGAAGTGAGATGAAATCTACCCCTAGGAAGGGAAATTCTCTCCTATAAGAGTTAATATGGGAAATACATGTCTCCTATTCACTGATGCTTTATCACCAATCCTTGTTTCACTAAAAACCCCAAATTTTCAAAAAACATTTGTCATTGGGACAGAAAGTGAGGTGAAATCTTCTGAAGAGGTGCACAGACAGCAAAACAAATGTTACAGGTGTGATAACCCTTCCCTATGTTTTCCAAAAACCTTAAAAATAGATTGTTTGGCTGAAGCTACACTTTAAAAATGTACCAGTTCAAAATTACAAACAAATTCTACTTAACAACAAACCTACAGTCCCTGTCTTGTTTGCACCGCCTGTATACTGCTGTTCAGAGTATATAGGGCCTGGGGGCAGCCGCAAGCAGTTTGTGCAGGGACTGTTCTAAGCATGGGAAACACGCGCCACTTTACAGGCATACTATAGACACCCCCCAGGTACGATATTTAAAGGAATATTTCACTTTTTTTTCACTTTAAGCATCATTAAAATCACTGCTCTGGGAAAAACTGACGTTTTAAAAACTTTTTTTTGCATTGATACATGTCCCAGGTCCCCAAACCCTTTTTAGGACAATAACTTGCATATTAGCCTTTAAAATTAGCAGTTAGAAAAAAATGGAAAAGAGGAAAGATCAAAGGCACCACATCCCAAAAAGTACGTTTGAAAGAGAAAGGGACATTGAGGCCATACATTGGCCCCAGGGACTTTTAACAGTGCTAGAATCAATGAGGTAGAGAACATAAAATACAATAAATCTTTTATTTTAACAATCTTTAAAAACAAACATTGGCCAAAGACAATATTGAAGTAAATTTACAAAGCAAAAAAGGTAATTCATAAATTCAGGGATTAATACCACTCTCCCAACATGTTTCGCTTTCCTAAGCTTCTTCAGGAGATATATTGTGATATTTTCATCAACTATAAAGGTAGAAGAAATATATACAATAAGAGTTAAATGTCTGCTAATGAATTTACAGTCATGGGATATATTAGTTTAATCACAAGGGAAAAATATGAATGAAAAATAAAAATGAAAAAAGATAATATATCATACAGCAAAAAAACATATAATATATAAATTGATATTGTAACTTTGGAAAAAAAAAAAAAAACACCACGTCACACATCACGTCACAAATTTCTTTTCGATCTTACCTGTAGAGAAAAATATATTAAAAAATAGTAGATTTGTGCATGGCAGATGTTTTGCTCTTCAGTCCACACCTCACTGAAAAAAGGCATGCAGAGAGGGATAAAAAATTCAAAGAGTAGATGAAATTCTCTGGAAGGGAGAGAAGTCAAATACAGGAGTATTAAAGAATAATATCAGCTTTAATACATAGGGTTGGCTAGCAATAGCACCATGCATGGGGGTGAAAAAAGATCCAGAATAGAGATATAGTTATGTACCTTTAATAGAATCAATTCACGGGTAACAAAGAGTTACATCCAAAGGATGGTAAAGAGCCAAATTGCTGTATGTGCAAATGGATGGTTCTTGTAACGCAGCAGGATAGCAGTCAGGAAATGGGCAGCATACAGGGCTAGAGCACCCACAAGTAACTGGTGGGTAACTAAACCTGAGGACACGTCTGCAGCCTACCACAAAGAGCCTAAAAGTAAATCATAAAAAATGAGCTAGGTTTGAATCACATAGAAGAAATAGTGGGTCATTATTGAAGAGTAAAGAGGTAGCTAAAAAACTTACTAATGGAGGTAGGAACCGTTTATAGCAGCACTAACGTAGGGAACGTCCATCTGCCCAGCACATCAACAAGGGGAATGACAGAGACTGGCGGGGAAAACCCCGCCTTTTAAGCCTCTCCAGCGTGACGGCGTCTGACTCATCGTCACGCTGCGGACCGAAAAAGACAACTGCGCACGCATCCCGGCTTCTAGGCGGAAATAGACGTAAGCAGCGTCAGACATGTATGACTGACCCTCGGCCATCTTGGAAAATCCCGTGCCCTGAATATGGCACTACGGAGGTCCTAAGGCTCAAAATAGATATTAAGCTATAGGCGTAGGCAGCGTCAGGTATACATGACTGACCCGCGGCCATCTTAGAAAATCCTATGCCCTGAATCTGGCACTACGGAAGCCCGAGGGCTAAACATAGGTATTGTGTCATGATGTATCGCATAGAGAGGTAACCAGGAGAAGGAAGAGCAGCACTTGTTGTCAATTAAAGGGCAACAGAGCAATCAAAACATTGATTAAGAAATGAAATGCTGAGTGCCCTGGCTGTCCGTGCATGCCAAAAAATGGAGGAAGATGGACTGGAGAAAAAATAAGAGCAAAAACTCATACCTCACAAAGAATTGGGATATGTAGAGAATAGCAATAAAGATAAAAAAAAATAAAAATAATTATGTAAATAACATCAAAGACACTTTTTATTAAAATACAAATTCAAAATATCTTATTCGATTAATTACATAGGAAGGATTGAATATATATGGAAGAAATGCGTAAGTGGTGAGTGGTAAGTGGTAAGTAGGACCAAATGGAAGGGCCTAACACAATCAAATTTCACAAGCCAACAAAAAATGGCTTTAAAGTCACTACAGTTGGACTCCCGTCTGGTGGTCAAGCCCTCAGACAAGGGGGGCAATCTGGTAGTGATGACCACCGAACAATACGAATCTATGGTCTTACGCCTTTTACAAAATCGAAATTGGTACAAGAAAGTATCTGAGGCGCATGTTACCAACATGACCATATGCTATAGAAAACTAATTGGGACTGCTTACCATCAGGGTTTGATTACCAAACCAACATGGGAGTTTCTCAATGTGCTCTGTCCTCGGATTCCTATACTGTACGCCCTTCCAAAAGTACACAAGGACATATCAAACCCCCCTGGCCGACCGATAGTGTCCGGAAACGGATCTCTCACTGAAAATGCTAGCCAACTAATAGATGAATTTCTCAGGCCCCATGTGGAAGGCCTGACATCGTACATACAAGATACCAGGGAACTTCTTCGAACTCTGGATGGTTTGGCCATTCCAGAGGGAGCATGGCTTGTGGCTTTGGATGTGGCGGCCCTCTACAACTCCATCCCCCATGATTTGGGGGGTGGCAGTTGTAGAGGGCTTCATTTCTCGCGATGGTGAGACCTACAGGGGCTTCATTTTAGACCTTTTGAGGTTCATCCTCACAAATAACATATTCTTGTTTGCTCGCTCCCACTACCTCCAGGTGCAGGGGGTCGCTATGGGGACCAGGTGTGCCCCCTCATATGCGAACCTGTACCTGGGGGAGTGGGAGCAAAGACTCTTCTTTAGGGAAGATATGCAAGTCCTGGTGGAAAACATACCGATATGGAAACGGTATATTGATGATGTGTTCTTGATCTGGACGGGCAGCAGAGAAGATCTCTCCCGTTTCTTTGAGGGTTTGAAAACCAATCCCTATAACCTAACCTTCACCATGGAAGCAAATCAGTCCCCCTTAACTTTTCTGGACATCACCCTATTCATCAATCCCGACAGAACCATAGGAACTACCCTTTTCCGTAAAGCATCAGCAGGAAATTCACTCTTGCATGCTACCAGTTCACATCCTCTGCCACTCATTAACAATGTTCCCTATGGACAGTATTTAAGATTAAGGAGAAATTGCAGTGAGAATGTTCACTTCGAATCCGAGGCCAGGGCACTGAGAGAACGTCTCAGGGCACGCAGCTACAGCAATAAATGTTTTAAGAGAGCCTACCTCAGGGCCAAAAAAAGCAACCGCAGCCAACTAATTCATGGGTACACGAAACCAAAATCAGACCCAGGTTTAAGAGTGATTACAACTTTCTCCGGACAACATCAGCAAATGCGTGATTTGCTACAAAAGCATTGGTATTTGCTGATGGGTGATCCGAAGGTGTCCAAACATCTAAAAAATCATCTGGAGATCACCTATCGACGATCCCGGTCAATCAGGGATCATATTGTTCATAGTCACTATGACCCACTGTCCACAATTACTGTGGCAACGCATTCGAAGGATTTATGGATCAGATCCATAAATCCCAGAATGCCACTGGGGGTGGTTTATCCATGGACCGCTTTTTTCTTCGTCTCCAGCGAATGCCGGAGAAGAAAGCAAGAGTGTATTGGAACAAATGGTACTTTTTGAAATATCTGGAGGATCAAATTGCCCCTTGGGGTTTGAGAATCCAGATTTTTCCCACAGTGAGCAAATTAGAACCAGATTTTAGAACTAATTGGGAAACTAATCTCCAATCCTGCTCCATGAAAATGATGGAATTATTATGTGGTCATTACAGCGAGGAATTGGCTTCTCTAGATAAGGAAATAGAAAAACTGTATGCTGAAAACAGTTCAATTGTTTCAAATGAGCTTTTTTCTAGCCGCGAGGGAACCCTCAAAGCGCATATAGAGACGTACGTAGCTGAAATTCTAAAAACAAAAGAAAATAAATTTCTAAGAGATAAAGTATCGTATGATAATAATCAAGCTTATGCTTGGACACAGACTAAAACAAGTAAGAGACGCAATACAAAAATGCGAACTTCTAGAGATGCCCCTGCTGAACCTAATGATTCTGATACCTCCTCTGCTTCCTCCCTCTCTTCACAGGCACCAGAAGGCTCCAAGGATTTTGGATCCTCCAAGCGCACTAACGGTAACACCAATGCGCCCACGGGGTCAAGTAAGCGGCACCAAAACACTAATCGAACACCAATTCACACTAGAGCCACTACGGCCAAAATTAACAACACCTCACACGCACCGGGACACCGGGACACTCTTTCCAATACCCATACAAGTACTTCACTACCCTCAACATCGGCACCTTTAACCAACAACACCAATGATCTCATCATTCAGTCGGATTTTTGTCCGGCCCCGATCTTTACACAACCGGTGCACGATTCGAAAAAGATGACCATCATGGAGGGTCTTCAGAAACAGGCCAAAAATTTGAAATAATTAATCTATCCTCCATTCCTCTCAGTACTGATCAAGTTTCTGTCTTGGAATTAGGATTAACCTTCTGTCCGACACAGAAAATTGATCAGTTTGAACTCATAAAAGATCTTAATCTATTTGCTCGCAAACTAATGCTTCGCATTATGTTTGACAAACCCGCACAACCCAACTCTACGCCACTTCACCCCCAACCTACAGTGGAAAACATCACACTGAATGAGATTAAAGCAATGGAAGAACTCATGGAGCTTTGGGACGAGGGTCACATAGATGAGACAGATCTCCTGGAAGCCCATACCCTTGATCGTGATGGCTTTCCCAATCATGAGTTGTGTGCTCCCCGCCCAGTAGTCCCATTTACCCCCAGGGAATACAAACCCAAATCCAAAACTTTTCCCACACCACAGGGTACCCCAATGTTTGGGCTTTTATCCACCAGGTCACAGAAGACATCTGTAGGACCAAATGGAAGGGCCTAACACAATTAAATCTCACAAGCCAACAAAAAATGGCTTTAAAGTCACTACAGTTGGACTCCCGTCTGGTGGTCAAGCCCTCAGACAAGGGGGGCAATCTGGTAGTGATGACCACCGAACAATACGAATCTATGGTCTTACGCCTTTTACAAAATCGAAACTGGTACAAGAAAGTATCTGAGGCGCATGTTACCAACATGACCATACGTTATAGAAAACTAATTGGGACTGCTTACCATCAGAGTTTGATTACCAAACCAACATGGGAGTTTCTCAATGTGCCCTGTCCTCGGATTCCTATACTGTACGCCCTTCCAAAAGTACACAAGGACATATCAAACCCCCCTGGCCGACCGATAGTGTCCGGAAACGGATCTCTCACTGAAAATGCTAGCCAACTAATAGATGAATTTCTCAGGCCCCATGTGGAAGGCCTGACATCGTACATACAAGATACCAGTGAACTTCTTCGAACTCTGGATGGTTTGGCCATTCCAGAGGGAGTATGGCTTGTGGCTTTGGATGTGGCGGCCCTCTACAACTCCATCCCCCACGATTTGGGGGTGGCAGTTGTAAAGGGCTTCATTTCTTGCGATGGTGATGTCCCTCAGACCTACAGGGGCTTCATTTTAGACCTTTTGAGGTTCATCCTCACAAATAACATATTCTTGTTTGCTCGCTCCCACTACCTCCAGGTGCAGGGGGTCGCTATGGGGACCAGGTGTGCCCCCTCATATGCGAACCTGTACCTGGGGGAGTGGGAGCAAAGACTCTTCTTTAGGGAAGATATGCAAGTCCTGGTGGAAAACATACCGATATGGAAACGGTATATTGATGATGTGTTCTTGATCTGGACGGGCAGCAGAGAAGATCTCTCCCGTTTCTTTGAGGGTTTGAAAACCAATCCCTATAACCTAACCTTCACCATGGAAGCAAATCAGTCCACCTTAACTTTTCTGGACATCACCCTATTCATCAATCCCGACAGAACCATAGGAACTACCCTTTTCCGTAAAGCATCAGCAGGAAATTCACTCTTGCATGCTACCAGTTCACATCCTCTGCCACTCATTAACAATGTTCCCTATGGACAGTATTTAAGATTAAGGAGAAATTGCAGTGAGAATGTTCACTTCGAATCCGTGGCCAGGGCACTGAGAGAACGTTTTAGGGCACGCGGCTACAGCAATAAATGTTTAAAGAGAGCCTACCTCAGGGCCAAAAAAAGCAACCGCAGCCAACTAATTCATGGGTACACGAAACCAAAATCAGACCCAGGTTTAAGAGTGATTACAACTTTCTACGGACAACATCAGCAAATGCGTGATTTGCTACAAAAGCATTGGTATTTGCTGATGGGTGATCCGAAGGTGTCCAAACATCTAAAAAAACATCCGGAGATCACCTATCGACGATCCCGGTCAATCAGGCATCATATTGTTCATAGTCACTATGCCCCACTGTCCACAACCCATATCAAAAATAAGGGCACCAAACCCTGTCACAAATGTGACTTTTGCAGATACATTTACGCATCTCGTAATATCATCCTCCCAAATGGACAGTTTTATAATCCCACTTTCTTAGCCACATGCCAACCCATCGGCATGGTTTATATAATGATATGCGAATGCAATGCATTTTACGTAGGGAAAACCAAACGTCCCTTCTTCCATTGGATCAGAGACCATGTCTCCTTAGTAAATACAAAAAAGATGGAGACCCCTATAAGTCAGCATATGGGTCTTTGTCACCAATTCGATGACAGTAAAATGCACTTTTATGCCCTGGAGCATGTCCCCCCAAATGAAAGAGGGGGTGATTATGACAAGACCTTATTACAACGCGAGACTAAGTGGATTTTTACTCTAAATGCCTTAAAACATCTGAGCTTGAATGATGTTTTGAGTTACAAACCTTTTCTGTAATATCATTTTTTATTTTATCACCACTTACGCATTTCTTCCATATATATTTGATCCTTCCTATGTAATTAACCGAATAAGATATATTGAATTTGTATTACATAATTATTTTTATTTTTTTATCTTTATTGCTATTCTCTACATATCCCAATTCTTTGTGAGGTATGAGTTTTTGCTCTTATTTTTTCTCCAGTCCGTCTTCCTCCATTTTTTGGCATGCATGGACACCCGGGGCACTCAGCATTTCATTTCTTAATCAATGTTTTGATTGCTCTGTTGCCCTTTAATTGACAACAAGTGCTGCTCTTCCTTCTCCCGGCTACCTCTCTATGCCATACATCATGCCACAATACCTATGTTTAGCCCTCGGGCTTCCGTAGTGCCAGATTCAGGGCATAGGATTTTCTAAGATGGCCGTGGGTCAGTCATGTATACCTGACGCCGCCTACGCCTATAGCTTAATATCTATTTTGAGCCTTAGGACCTCCGTAATGCCATATTCAGGGCACGGGATTTTCCAAGATGGCCGCGGGTCAGTCATACATGTCTGACGCCGCTTACTTCTATTTCCGCCTAGAAGCCGGGATGCGTGCGCATGCGCAGTTGTCTTTTTCGGTCCGCAGCGTGACGATGAGTCAGACGCCGTCACACTGGAGAGGCTTAAAAAGCGGGGTTTTCCCCGCCAGTCTCTGTCATTCCCCTTGTTGATGTGCTGGGCAGATGGATGTTCCCTACGTTAGTGCGGCTATAAACGGTTCCTAGCTCCATTACTAAGTTTTTTAGCTACCTCTTTACTCTTCAGTAATGACCCACTATTTCTTCTATGTGATTCAAACCTAGCTCATTTTTTATGATTTACTTTTAGGCTCTTTGTGGTAGGCTGCAGACGTGTCCTCAGGTTTAGTTACCCACCAGTTGCTTGTGGGTGCTCTAGCCCTGTATGCTGCCCATTTCCTGACTGCTATCCTGCTGCGTTACAAGAACCATCCATTTGCACATACAGCAATTTGGCTCTTTACCATCCTTTGGATGTAACTCTTTGTTACCCGTGAATTGATTCTATTAAAGGTACATAACTATATCTCTATTCTGGATGTTTTTTCACCCCCATGCATGGTGCTATTGCTAGCCAACCCTATGTATTAAAGCTGATATTATTCTTTAATACTCCTGTATTTGACTTCTCTCCCTTCCAGAGAATTTCATCTACTCTTTGAATTTTGTATCCCTCTCTGCATGCCTTTTTTCAGTGAGGTGTGGACTGAAGAGCAAAACATCAGCCATGCACAAATCTACTATTTTTTAATATATTTTTCTCTACAGGTAAGATTGAAAAGAAATTTGTGACGTGATGTGTGACGTGGTGTTTTTTTTTTCCAAAGTTACAATATCAATTTATATGTTATATGTTTTTTGCTGTATGATATATTATCTTTTTTCATTTTTATTTTTCATTCATATTTTTCCCTTGTGATTAAACTAATATATCTCATGACTGTAAATTCATTAGCAGACATTTAACTCTTATTGTATATATTTCGTCTACCTTTATAGTTGATGAAAATATCACAATATATCTCCTGAAGAAGCTTAGGAAAGCGAAACATGTTGAGAGAGTGGTATTAATCCCTGAATTTATGAATTACCTTTTTTGCTTTGTAAATTTACTTCAATGTTGTCTTTGGCCAATGTCTGTTTTTAAAGATTGTTAAAATAAAAGATTTATTTTATGTTCTCTACCTCATTGATTCTAGCACCGTTAAAAGTCCCTGGGGCCAATGTATGGCCTCAATGTCCCTTTCTCTATCAAACTTTAAAATTAGCACTTTTGATTTTGAACGTTCGAGTCCCATAGACTTTAATGGGGTTCTAAAGTTTGCTTGAACTTTCGGTCCGTTCGCAGGTTCTGGTGCGAACCGAACCGGGGGGGTGTTCGGCTCATCCCTGGTGGAGAATATAACATCTTGGAGAAGTGACCTGTCAGTTAAGAACAAGTGTATTCTTGAGTAGGGATGAGCCGTACACCCCCCAGTTTGGTTCGCAGCAGAACATGCGAACAGGCAAAAAATGTGTGCGAACATGCAAACACCATTAAAGTCTATGGGACGCGAACTTGGAAAATCAAAAGTGCTCATTTTAAAGGTTTATATGCAAGTTATTGCAATAAAACGTGTTTGGGGACCCGGGTCCTGCCCCAGGGGACATGTATCAATGCAAAACATAGTTTCAAAAACGGCCGTTTTTTCGGGAGCAGTGATTTTAGTAATGCTTAAAGTGAAACAATAAAAATGAAATATTCCTTTAACCATTTCAGCCCCGGAAGAATTTACCCCCTTCCTTACCAGGCCATTTTTTGCGATACAGCACTGAGTCGCTTTAACTGACAATTGCGGGTCGTGTGACGTTGCATCCAAACAAAATTTATGTCATTTTTTCCCCACAAATAGAGCTTTCTTTTGGTGGTATTTGATCACCTCTGCGATTTTTATTTTTTGCACTATAAACAAAAAAAGAGCGACAATTTAGAAAAAAAACATTTCCTACTTTTTGCTATAATAAATATCCCATTTTTTTTTTTTTTAAATAACAATTTTTTTCCTCAGTTTAGGCCGATGTATTCTTTTACATATTTTTGGTAAAAAATTTGCAATAAGCCTATATTGATTGGTTTGCGCAAAAGTTATAGCGTCTACAAAATAGGGGATAGATTTATGGCATTTTTATTATTTTTAATTTTTTTTACTAGTGATGGCGATGTTCAACGATTTTTATCTTGACTGCAACATTGCAGCGGACAGACCAGACACTTTTGACACTTTTTTGGGACCAGTGACACTTATACAGCGATCAAAGCTAAAAATAGCCACTGATTACTGTATAAATGTCATTGGTAGGGAATGGGGTTAACACTAGGGGGCAATCAAGGGAATAAATGTTTTCCCTATGTGTGTTTTAACTGTGGAGGGATGGGACTGACTAGGGGAGGAGAGCGATCAGTGTCCCTATTTAGTAGGAGCACACGTTCTGTCTCAACTCCCCGGAGAGAACCGGGATTTGTGTGTTTACGCACACAGATCACGGTTCTCGCTCTGTCACGAGCGATCGCGGGTGCCCGGCGGTCATAGCACCCACCGGGCACACACATTGGCTTCGGGGACATGCTGCGGGTGCCTGCTAAAATGTGTTAAAGAGCCAACGTACAGCTCGTGCATGGGGAGCCAACCTGCCGCAATATAACTGCAGCGGCAGGTCAGGAAGCCGTTAAATATTGTGCTTGGGGGGTGTCCTTAGTATGCCTGTAAAGTAGCACATTTTGCCCATTTGTGTAACAGTGCCACAGCAAAATTACATTTCTAAAGGAAAAAATGTCATTTAAAACTGCTTGCGGCTGCAATGTATTGTCGGATCCAGGCAGTATAGATACAAATACCAACAATACCAAAAAAATGGTGTGGAGCCCCCCCCCCCCCCCCCAACATGCATACCAGGCCCTTCAGGATATTTTTTTTTGTTTTCAAAAAGTTTTTTATTTTGTTTTTAAGAATAACAGAGATGGAATAACAAATCCAAGACAATCAGAGCAATGAATACAAAGAGTGCAGGGACATGGAATATAAGCAGAGACTACGTACAAATATATACTGTTGAGTTATATATATCTATTAGAGCTATCGACATATTCTGAAAGTCTGAGATTTAGCTAAATAGATAAGACAATGCTAGAGACCAAATCAAAGAGAAAAGAAAAAAAAAAGCCCTAAGCAGGAAAATAAAACGTACAAAATGAAATAAAATAAAAAGAAAAGAAAAATATAAAACTGTCAGGTTTGGAGCCTAAATAAGAACCAAGGATTCCAGATGGCATCATATTGAGGGATAGTGTCATGTAGGGTGTGGTAGATCTGGTCTGCCAACATCATGTGGTCTATTCTTGCAATAACTTGAGAAAATGGTACTGAAGCTGATTTCCAATGCAGAGCAACCACCCAATGCAAGGCTATACAAATAGAGTGGATCAGTTTAACCAACGGTTTAGGGGTGTCTGGAGGGGATTGAAATAATAGACAGTGTTGGTATGAGATATTAAGAGGTTTGCCCGCTAATTTGTCTATTACTTTCAGGATCTCATTCCATGTAGGGCGTAGTTTCTCGCAATCCCAAAATATGTGGAGAAATGAGCCTTGTTGCATGCATCCCCTAAAACAGAGAGGGGATGATTGTGGGTAGATCTTGTGAATGCCCAATGGGGTGTAGTACCAGCGTGTCATCAGTTTAATTGCAGTTTCACGTACCATGATGGATTTAGTGCATTTGCGTAGATTCTGCCAGCCCTTCACCCAGTCTATTTCATCAACTTCAGGGTCTAACTCAGCTTCCCATTGGGATCTATATTTTAGGGTTGTGACCTCTGAGTTAGCTTCCAGGTTAACGTAGACTAGTGAGATTAAACCTTTTTGGCGGGGTGAGTCGTGGCATATGTCCTCATATAGAGTGGTGGAGGTCACAGAAGGGCCAGTGTAGTGCCTTTGGAAGAAGTGACGTATTTGTAAAAAGTGATAGAATTCAGTGTTTTTGCGATGTGGTACGTGGATTGCAACTGAGAAAAGGAGATAAATTTTGAGTTTATAAAAAATTTATCTAATGTAGTTAGTCTTAAATCAATCCAGAGTTGGAAAGAGGAGGGTCTATCAAAGGCCAATGGGAATCTAGAATCTCCCAGAAATGAGGCATACAGAGGGACAGCTGAGATGAGATTGTAAGTTTTTTTATATGCGTCCCAGAGTTGAAGGCCAGCATGCGTAATCAAATTTTTAGTGCCTACTTCTGATTTAGTCTGATTGTTGGACCACATAAGGCCAGGGAGATATAGGGGGGCGATAGATTCGCTTTCAAACTGTACCCAAGGGACCCTGGAGTTATAAATATTCAATTGCGCTTGTTGAGTGTATCTACTGGCTAAGTAGTAAAACCATATTTGAGGAACCCCCAAACCCCCCCTTTTGGCAGAGTGGTACAGGACTTCTTTGGCAAAGCGTGGGGGTTTATCCTTCCAAATGAATCTATTAAACAGCACCTGGATAGTGTGGAGGTATGTTTTAGATAGTTTAAGTGGCAAGGATCTAAAAAGGTAGAGCAGTTTAGGGAGGATAGTCATCTTGAGTGCAGTGATTCTGCCAAGAAATGAAATGTGGAGGTGTGACCATTGTTTGAGGATACCTTTCAATTTAGAAACCATAGGTGGGAAGTTTACTTCAAAGAGTCTGCCGAAATCTTTAGTCAGGTTAATTCCCAAGTATAGAAGGTGAGAATCTGCCCAAATAAAGGGATAGACTGACTGAAGATGATGCAGTTCTCCAGGGGGGTAACCTATAGGGAGGGCGCTTGATTTTGCCATGTTAATGGATAGACCTGAAATTTCTGCAAACTTTGATAGAGTCTGAAATAAGTTCGGCAGAGAAACCAGAGGGTTGGTGAGAAACATTAGAACGTCATCAGCATACATTCCAAATTTGTATGTCGAGTGGCCCTTCACATAACCCGAAATATCAGGATCTTGTAGTATAACTATGGCCAGAGGTTCGAGGGCTAACGCAAAAATTAGGGGTGACAAAGGGCACCCTTGTCTCGTACCCTTGCCCAGGTCAAAAAAGTTAGAATTACAGCCAGGGAGCCTAATACGAGTTTTCGGGTTACGATAAAGGGCCAAGAATGCTTGTAGGAAAGCACCCTGGAATCCCATACGTTGTAAGAGGGTAGTGATGTAGGACCATGAGACGCTGTCGAACGCCTTCTGTATGTCTAGGCTAAGCATGAGGAGTTTACGTGAGAAAAGGTTGGCATCTTGTATTATATTTGTCGCCAGGCGAATGTTATCGGTGATAAGTCTATGGGGTATAAATCCAGACTGAAAAGGGGAAATCAAAGAGGGGATAACCCCTGCCAGTCTGTCAGCCATGATCCTGCTAAAAAATTTTAAATCATTATTAATGACCGAGATAGGTCGGTAATTTTGGGGTAGGGTGTGGTTTTTGTGAGGTTTCGGTATCAGGGACATGTTGGCTAGTAACATCTCTTCAGGGAAACTACCCCCTTGTAGGACCCAATTAAATATATGAACCAACCTAGTGGTAAGGAGGGATGAGAATTTCTTATAGTATAAAGAGGAAAATCCGTCTGGGCCTGGAGCTGAGCCTGATTTTAGAGATTTAATTACATTCAAAACCTCCGCTGGTGTGATGGGGACGTTCAGTTTATCAAGTTGTGTAGGTGTAAGATGTGGTAGAGGAATGTTCTGAAACCAGGCCTCATCTGCTGGTGAGGGTTTTAGTTGGGAAGGGGCTAGGAGGGAGGAGTAAAACTGTTCAAAGATATGAAGGACCTCTTGGGGATGGGAAGTGAGATGTCCTGAGGGAGTCATTAGTCTATATATGTGGGGTGGGCGGGATGAGTGATTTAGCTTTCTAGCGAAGAGGGTAGAAGCGGAGCTCTCATGAAGAAGATATTTGGCCTTAGACCAACGCAGAGCCTTTTCAACCCTCTTAGACAAGATGCCATCCAACTCCAGTCTTTTTTGATCAATCAGCTGTCTAGTGGAAGCTAAGTGTAGGAGATTGGTATTTTTGTAGAGATTATCTAGGTCTTTAGTAAGGGTTAAGATGTTTTGTTTGTCAATTTTGTTCTGGGCTGAGGCTAAACTAATTAATTTGCCCCTAAGGACTGCTTTATGCGCCGACCAGACAATAGCAGGGGGAGTTTCTGGGACGGCATTGAGGTTAAAATATTCTGCAATGGTTTGTGCGACTTCTGCCTCCACCACTGCATCTGAGAGGAGGGCCTCATTTAGTCGCCAAGAGTAAGAGGTAGGAGCAAGCCTGATGTAAGTAGTGGTGAGGGCTGTGGCATGATGGTAAGACCACGTGCAAGGGTGGATGCTAGCCTCTGTAGTATTAGCCAGAATAATAGGGGTAGTGTATATATAATCCAATCTTGCATAACTTTTATGGGGATGGGAGTAGAATGTGTATTCTCTAGTACCAATATTGAGTGCTCTCCAGGAGTCTACTAGCTGATGTTCCAGCAGTCCCCTGGAGAGAGAGCGGGGAAATGATTTGGAGGAGGGGGACAACGTGGATCTATCAAGGTTAAGATTTGCAACCATGTTGAAGTCTCCTCCAATTATCATGTGTGGTGACTGAAAATGAGAAAGGCGGTCAAAGAAGGAGTGAAAAAAAGAGGCAGGGGAGTCATGTGGAGCATAAATACTAGCAATAGTAAGTTCTCTGTTATGAATCTGACCTTTGATTATTACATATCTACTATCTTTGTCTTTAAATAACTGTTTGACTTCCATTGGGAAGGATCTGTGCAAGAGTATGGCGGCACCCCTACTTTTTGTCTGGTGTAAAGAGCAAAAAGACTGAGGAAAGCTTCTGTGGAGGAATTTAGGGTGTGAGGAATGTGCAAAGTGTGTCTCCTGTAAAAGGAGAATTTGTGCTCCCAGCTGTTTATAAAAGGCAAAGGCCTTCTTCCTTTTAGGTGGGGAATTGAATCCCTTAACATTGTGTGATATACATTTAATTACCATGGTAAATGTTATTAAACACTATGGTCTGGGGATAAACAAGAGCCAAATGTGTCCTAGGACAGGCACCTATTGTTTCAGGAATCAAGCAGAGGGCCGACATACTCGAGCACTGGAGGGCAGTAGGTTGTGACATACAAAAAATTAAGCCATAAAGGCCTAGTAAGGCAAGTACCCTGCAAAATATTTCTGCAATAGAAAATCGATGCAAACATAGACTAATGGTGGACCAAAACCTGAGGCTAAAAAGGAGAGAAATAAAAATAAAAGGAAAAAAAGATAAGAAAAAAAAACATAAGTCTGATAGTAACACAAGTGTCTTCATAACTAGAAACCGGATCAGGTGACTGTAATAAACCTGATAAGAGAAATACCAACTCCCGAGACTACAAGGTCTCGAACCCAGCCTGGAAAATGTTCTGAACTTTGCAGATCAAGTGGATATAAATCCAAAAAAAAATAAAAAAGAGAACAGGCCTGCAGAAGTGACTCAAACCAAAAATAAAAAAAGTAGGTCTGAATTCGCAGGCTGCTGCTGGGTGGGGTGTGCATGTCGCAGCTCCAAGGGACCGACGTCCGGGTCATTGTAATCTGGTGCGGGGTGCAAGTTGCTGGGGTATCTTGTAGTGGTCGGCTACACTGAGGCGATCAAGGAAAGGGCTCTTCCAATCTATCTCCGATGTCGTATCTGATCCTCCGTCTGTCTCTCCTGGTTGGGGGGGTCTGCCAGATGGGTGAAGGTCTAGGAGTAGAAGGGGGCCGGCGAATGACATCCGGATCCAAAAGGCCCAATTTGGCCAGAACCTCTTGACCTTCCAGGAGTGATGTGGCAGAGTAAGTGGTACCATTGTGGGGAATTACAAGCTTAAAAGGGAAGCCCCACCTGTAGCGGATGCATGCCGCTTGAAGAGCAGATGTAATCTCTTTCATGCCACATCTCCTATCCAAGGTGGCGGGAGAAATATCAGGATATATTTGGATGGTACGATCGTCCAGAGTGATGCGTTGTTGATTACGAGCAGCTCTGAGGATCTCCTCTTTAATTAAAAAGTCCTTCATGCAAAGAACAATATCCCTGGGAGGCTTGTCCTCTGGAGGTTTAGGCCTGAGGGCTCTGTGAATGCGATCACAGGTAAACGCTCCGGCATCGGTGTCAGGGAGCAAGGATTTGAATAGACGGATTATTGTGGGGATGAGATCTGTAACGGATTCCGGTATACCTCTTATGCGCAGATTGTTGCGTCTGTTGCGGTTATCGAGGTCCTCAATTTGGGATTGCATCAAGGAAAAGGCCGTGGCTAGAGATTCGTGTTCTCTGGAGAGGTCACTGTATGCTAGTGCCAGCTCATCGTGCTTAGTTTCCAGTCTTTCTGTCCTGGAGCCTAAGGCTGCAATCTCCTGGGAGAGTGTGTGAGAGGTTTTGTGGAGCTCAGTCTGGAACTTTGTAGCCAGCCTTGCGTACATGGCCTCCAGGCTGCTTTCTAGGTCTAACTTGGTAAGAGAGGTAGCGTACTCACGGCTAGGATCCAGGGGAGGTGTCTGGTCTGTGAGATGTCCTGGTGAGGAGGCCGGAGACGGAGGTTTGCTTCTTCCCGCAGCGCCATTTTGAGACATGCTGCCTAGATCACGGGCGCGGAGGAGATAGTGGGTTAAGGTGTGTTGAGCCGATCCTCTGGGCTTTTTCTTTCTCCCAGGCATGCACCAAGTATAAGGGGCTCGAGGGGTGATAAAATCGCTGAGAAAATAGCTGATATTGGCCCTGCTAAAGCCGTTATCTTCCCGGGCTGGACGGAGCTACAGTCTCAGACGTCCATCACGCTCAGCGCCACGCATGCGCCCCCCCTTCAGGATATTAATGGGAACCCCGCACCCAAATTAAAAAAAAATGACGTGGGGGTCTCCCAGGCCCCCAGGCACTATATACTCTGAACAGCAGAATATATACTATACAGCCTGCCCTATATACTCTGAAGAAAATTGGGCCTTGGGTGTTGGTGGTACCAGAACACTGTGAGCCCTCACAGTTACTCTTGTTGGGCACAGGATCAGGCCCTGCTGTGAAATATTATATCAATAATTGTAATTACATGCCCCTGTTAAACAGGGGCAAAAAAATTGGGCCTTGGGTGGTGGTGGGGGTGCTGGAGGTGCCAAACACTGTAACCCCTCACAGATACTCTTGTTGGGCGCAGGAACGGGCCCTGCTGTGAAATATTAGATCAAAAATTGTAAATACATGCCCCTGTTAAACAGGGGCAGAAAAATTGGGCCTTGGGTGGTGGTGGTGGTGCCACAACACTGTAACCCCTCACAGATACTCTTGTTGGGCACAGGAATTGGCCCTGCTGTGAAATATTAGATCAAAAATTGTAATTACAGGGGGCATGGCTACCGCGCAACTAAATGGATGGCTGATCCTGTAGCTCTGCTCTAGCAACGCAAATCCGGACACTAGGGATTAGACATGTGCACGCTGAAATATTTTGTTTTGGAATTTCATTTTCGTCCGAAAAATAAATTTATTTAGTTACTCCCAAAATTCGTTTTTATTTTTTTCGTTTTTCGTTAAAAATTGCATTCGTCCGAAAATCCAAATTGAGGTTGAATCTGTCATTGAAGGCTTATGTGTCTGTCGAATGTTCAAAGAAGATTCGACGGAGCAGCTAAACTGTACGACGCCGTATAGTTTACCTGCTCCGTCGAATCTTCTTAGAACTTTCAACAGACACCATAAGCCAAAGTACGTGTGTACTTAGTTCTAGCTATTTTACTGCTCCTCCTCTTTGGTTACAATCAGCCAATAACATTCATCATCATCATTATTTTTGTTTATCTTTTCTCCCCTACGTCAAATCTTTTCTCCCCTACGTCAAATCTTTCCCCCTACGTCAAATGTTTTCTCTCTATGTCAAATCTTTTCTCTCTATGTAGAATAATCTTGGACTAATAGAGTTAAGGTTAGGCACATTCGACCACAGGTTTGATGGACACAGATTGTTATTGTCATCATCATGTCGAATCTCCTATCTATATCGAACTGTTGTAGCAACGAAAACGAAAATAAAGCATTTGTTTATGTCGGATCTTTCATTTTTCGGATTCTGCACTTTCGTTATCGTTTGTTAAAACAATAACGAAAATACCTGAAATTCGGACGAAAATGCATTCGGACGAAAATGAATGCACATGTCTACTAGGGATGGGCTATCTGTTGGAGTCGAACATGAGTTTGACTCGAACATTGGCTGTTCGCCCGTTTGCCGAACAGCGAACAATTTGGGGTGTTCGTGGCAAATTCAAAAAGCTGCGGAACTCCCTTTAAAAGTCTATGGGAGAAATCTAAAGTTCCCATTTTAAAGGCTTATATGCAAGTTATTGTCATAAAAAGTGTTTGGGGACCAAGGTCTGGCCCAGGGGACATGTATCAATGCAAAAAAAAGTTTTAAAAACTGACTTTTTTTTGTGAGCAGTGATTTTAATAATGCTTAAAGTGAAACAATAAAAGTGAAATATTCCTTTAAATTTCATACCTGGGAGGTGTCTATAGCATGCCTGTAATGCAACGCAGGATTACCATTGCATCAGAGGGGGACGGGGTCACCCGTACACATTATTGGGATACCCCGGCGTTTCCCCTTGTCAGAGTGGGACGAGGTCACGTGACAGGTGGCCCCACCTTTAGCTACATAAGACCCCTTACCCCTTACCCATTCACATGGGGGGGGCGGGATCTGGGTGTCCCCTTTAAGGGGGCTTCCAGATTCCGATAAGCCCCCCACAACCACTGGGCCAGGGTTGTGGGGATGAGGCCCTTGTCCCCATCAACATGGGGACATCCTCCCAATGTTGAGGGCATGTGGCCTGGTACGGTTCAGGAGGGGGGGGGGCGCTCTATCATCCCCCCCTCTTTTCCTGTGGCCTGCAAGGTTGCTTGGATAAGGGTCTGGTGTGGATTTTTGGGGGAACCTCACGCCATTTTTTTTTAAATTTTAGCACGAAGTTCCCCTTAAAATCCATACCAGACCCTGGTATGGATTTTTGGGGGGAACCCCATGCCATTTGTTTTTAATTTTGCCACAGAGTTTCCCTTAATATCCATACCAGACCTGAAGGGGGGACCCCCAAGCATTTTATTTTTTATTTTTTAATGACTTTCAATGACTTTTATGTGTATTCTCAGGACCAACAATTCATTAATAGCCGGCACTAGCGCTAGTACTTTTAAATGACTTTTTTTTTCCTTTAGAAATGTCATTTTGCTCTCGGACTGTTATAAACACGGGAAACTTGCGCTGCTTTACAGGCATACTATAGACACCCCCCAGGTATGACATTTAAAGGAATATTTCACTTTTATTGTTTCACTTTAAGCAGCATTTTTATTATTATTATTATTATTATTAATATTATTATTATCTCTTCATTTGACCTGAAGCAATGGGTACAGGCTTCTACTCACTCTGATGGCAACACCCTTGACCTTGTATTCTCCTACCTATGCACTCCATGCAACTTCTCAAACAATCCTTTTCCTCTCTCCGACCATCACCTTATTAGTTTCTCCCTCCCCCTGTCTTCCACCTTTCCCTCCAATCGCCTAACCATCACCCATAGAAATTTTCGCAACTTCAACTCCTCTCTCCTCTATTCTGCTACTGACCACCTCTATGACAAAATCTCTCCCCTGTCCTGCCCCAACCAAGCCACGTCCATCTACAATAAATCCCTGTCCTCCACCCTGGACAAGCTCGCTCCCCTCACTACACGCAGAATCAGGCCTCGACCCCTACAACCCTGGCAAACAGATGACACTAAAATTCTCAAAAAACATAGTCACACTCTTGAGCGTCTGTGGCACAAGACTAAGTCTCTCAAAGACTTCAACCAATACAGATCTGCCCTCCAAAAATACTATTCTTTCCTCGACACTGCCAAGCAAACCTATGTTACAGCTATTAACACCTCATCTAGTCCCCGTAAACTCTTCTCTACCTTCAACTCTCTACTTTGTCCTCCACCGCCTCCACCCACTGACTCACTCACTGCCCAGGAGATCGCTAATCACTTCAAAAACAAGATTGATACAATCCGCTATGAAATCTCCACTCTACAGGTATCTCCCCCAGCTAAGACCCCATGTCAACATGTACAACTGACACTCCCCCTATTCAAATCTGCTACTACAGACAAAGTTTTTTAACTCCTTTCTATCGCCCACCCAACCACCTGTCCCCTGGACTCTATTCCCTCTCATATGCTATGGTTGCCCTCTGACTCCATCCTACACTCTCTAACCCACATCTTCAATCTCTCCCTCACCTCTGGCATCTTTCCAATGCTCTAAAACATGCACTGGTCACCCCCATACTTAAAAATCCGTCCTTGGACCCTACAAATCTTAACAACCTACGCCCTATCTCCTTGCTCCCCTTTTCCTCTAAACTCCTTGAACGCCTGGTTTACAACCAACTGAGTGACCACCTCATTAAAAACAACCTTCTTGATCCCCTTCAATCTGGATTTCACCCTCAACACTCCACAGAAACTGCTCTTTTAAAACTCACAAATGACCTACTAACTGCAAAAACCAATGGACACTATTCTGTACACCTACTGGATCTTTCAGCTGCCTTTGACACGGTTGACTACCCCCTCCTCCTCAAAAAACTTTACTCCCTCGGTCTCTGACTGTGCTCTTCAGTGGCTCTCATCCTACCTATACCAACGCACCTTCAGTGTCACTTACAATTCTCCTTCCTCCACTCCTCTTCCCTTCTCTGTCGGGGTCCCCCAAGGTTCTTGGACCTCTTTTATTTTCAATCTACACCTCTTCCCTGGGTCAGCTGATAACCTCTCATGGCTTTCAATATCATTTCTACGCTGACGACACACAAATCTATCTCTCCACCCCTCAACTCACTCCATTAGTCTCCTCACGCATCACTAACTTACTAACCGACATATCTGTATGGATGTCCCACCACTTCCTCAAACTCAACTTGTCCAAAACCGAGCTTATAATATTTCCTCCCCCACGTGCCTCTTCCCCTGACTTATCTGTCAAGAGCAATGGCACAACCATCCACCCGTCCCCACATGTCAGGTTACTAGGTGTTATCCTGGATTCTGAACTCTTCTTTCGGCCCCACATCCAATCACTTTCCAAAGCTTGCCGCCTCAACCTCTGCAACATCTCTAAACTACGTCACTTTCTAACCATTGAAACCACAAAGCTCCTGATTCACTCCCTGGTTATCTCTCATCTCAACTACTGCAACTCCCTCCTCATTGGATTACCTTTAAATAGACTATCCCCCCTTCAGTCCATCATGAATGCTGCTGCCAGACTCATCCACCTTACAAACCGCTCAGTGTCTGCTACCCCTCTCTGCCAATCCCTCCATTGGCTGCCACTCGCCCAACAAATTAAATTCAAAATACTAACGATAAGTTACAAAGCCATCCACAACTCTGCCCCAGCTACATCACTAGCCTAGTCTCAAAATACCAACCTAATCGCCCTCTCCGTTCCTCCCAGGACCTCCTGCTCTCTAGCTCCCTCATCACCTCCTCCCATATCCGCCTCCAGGACTTCTCCCGAGCCTCTCCCATCCTCTGGAATTCCCTACCCCAATCTGTCAGACTGTCTCCAAATTTATCCACTTTTAGGCGATCCCTGAAAACTTTCCTCTTCAGAGAAGCCTAGCCTGCCTCCATCTAACAACTGCACTATTTTCTCCATTAGCTCATCCCCCACAGCTATTACCCTTTTGTATAACTTGACCCTCCCTCCTAGATTGTAAGCTCTAATGAGCAGGGCCCTCTGATTCCTCCTGTATTGAATTGTATTGTACTTGTACTGTCCTCCCTAATGTTGTAAAGCGCTGCGTAAACTGTTGACGCTATATAAATCCTGTATAATAATAATATAAATCCTGTATAATAATTATTAAAATCACTGCTCCCGAAAAAATGTTAAAACTTTTTTTGCATTGATACATGTCCCTTGGGGCAGGACCCGGGTCCCCAAACACTTTGTATGACAATAACTTGCATATTAACCTTTAAAATTAGCACTTTTGATTTTTCATGTTTGTGTCCCATAGACTTTAATGGTGTTCGCATGCTCTGGATGCGAACCGAACAGGGGGGTGTTGGGCCCATCCCTACCGGACACCACGAGGCGACTCAGACTGACCTCATCAGCACCAGCACATACCTATTGTGCCGCACAATGTGCGGAGATGACCCACAAATGGAAGAATGGCACACATCCGAAGAAACTGAGGTATTTCTTCCCTCCTAAGGACCGCAGCGCGCTCCAAGATGGCGCCCACAGCTGCTCCCCAGCATCCACGAGTGGATCCCTCTCTGCCACACCGAGCCTGAGATCGAGGGAGGGCTCACACCAGCATTTGCCTGCAGCCTCTACACCTTTCTCCTGCAGCCCAGTGAAATCAAAGTCCCATAAGTCGGCTGACTCACACAGCACTAAGGTGAGTGAACTTCAGGCCTCTATGGAAGACATGAGGGAGCTGGCAGACACCATTAACTCTTTCCCTACCACCAACCAGCCTGTCTCTGACACCACTTTAAAAGATATGCTGATCTCCCTGCACAGCTCCCTCCATGCAGATATGATGGAGTGTGCGAAAAACATTAAGGCTGAAGTAGGAGAGCTGGGGGGCAGAATTGACCATGTGGAACAGAAGATGGGTGAATATGCATCCTCATAACACACTAGTAGATGCACACAATGATCAGTCTGATGGCTTAAAGCAAAGGTCGCCGACCTCAAGGACAGATCACGTAGGAACAACATGAAATTGCGTGGCATACCTGAAACAATCCTACCTGCAAAACTCAACCAATATGCCCGAGATTTCATAGCAGCCTATCTTCCCTCAGTACCGGCCTCCGAACTGATCATTGACAGAATTCACCCCCTACCCAAACCGTCCCATCTCTCAGATAATATCCCTAGAGATGTGTTGATGCGGGTGCACTTCTTCCATGTAAAAGAACAGTTTATGCTGGCCTTTCACAAAAATGCTCAACCCCCTGAGCAATACTCCACCATTCAATTATACGCAGATCTCTCGCAGTATACTATGCAGAAGCGTAAATCCTTGCTACCCGTGATCAAAACGCTCCGAAACCATAGTATACCTTACAGGTGGGGTTACCCAATGAAGCTGACTATCACCAGTGAAGGCAAGTCCTCAGTGATTACCAGTATAGAAGAAGGTCTGGCCCTGTTAAGAGCATGGGACATCTTACCAGAACAATCTCCTGAGAGATCTCCATCCACCTCTAAGATGTACATCCAGGATGAATGGCATGTTGTGTCGCACAAGTGGAAAAATAAAAAACAGAGCACATGAGTACCTCCGCAGTATTCAGCAACCTAAACCACACAATTCCTATGTCAATATGGAGCTCACAGTCCACAAGTTTCCCCTCCTTGAGTAATGGACAGCAAACCTGCCCCCAGATTCCGGATAAATTTCTACATTTTTACTTTGTCAGTTACCTGTTTGTTCTTTGACTTTCTCTCTATTATTTTTTTATGTTCTTCACTCCCTACCCCACCTTGTACGAGATGGAAAGTGATAGTTCATCTGTGAAGACAGCCTATTCTACACCAGCGCTCACAATCTGCTGACCGTGGACCTTCTGGAGGAATCCTGGCCTATATAAGGTACTATTAGCTCTCCCTCCCACTTAACAGACATGGCTATCAAAGTGACTTCCTTTAATGTGCATGGCCTGAACCACCCGGAAAAACGAGCTTTGGTCTGAAGAGAGACCCTCAAACTGCACTCGGACATTCTGTGCATACAGGAAATGCACTGGTTGGCCTCAAACGCCCCAACCTTTAGCCACTGAAAATTCCCACATATATTTAAAGCTTCAGCTATCTACAAAGCAGAAAGGGGTCCTCATTGCCATTAGGGACTCTGTGGCCTTCTCCCTCCTGGAGACACACAGACCCAGAGGGTAGATACCTAATTGTGGTGGGCACATTCAACAATAACCCCTATACTATAGTCAACCTATATGCACCCAATACCCACCAGCTCCATTTCCTGAAAAAGTTATTTTGTAAGGTTGAATCAGTTAAACGTGGATCTGTAATAATGTGTGGGGACTACAACGTGACGGTGGACTATGAGATGGACGTGACTTCACCTTTCATTCCTCCAGACACAATCCAAATTCCCGCATCGATCTAATCCTGGTTGACAAACTCTTGCTTTAAAAAATCTCCTCCTTTGTTATAAACAATATCACGTGGTCAGACCACGCTCCTGTATCTATCACAGTTCATGAAGGCCACACTTCAACACCTGCCTACATTTGGCTTGCTAACTCTTGGCTATTTCAGCAGCCTTCCCAGGTTGCTACCTTAACCAAACATCTAAATTTTGCTCTAAATGCTCAGTCTGTATCCGATCCTTTTACTGTATGGTGTGCTCACAAAGCCTTTATTGGGGCATTATACTCCAACTGTGCTCGAAGGCAAAAAGGCAGAGGACACAAAAGTTAGATTCTCTTCTTTCTGATATTAAATTCTTAGAAGCTCAAAACAAAAGCACTTCCGACATCTCTATAGCAAACAAATTGACTAAACTGCGTTCCGATCTCGGCCTCTTGCTGTTGGAGCAGTATGACAAACATATCCAATCCCTTAAATTGACCCACTATTCTTCTGGCAACCGAGCTGGAAAATTTCTGGCTCAGCAGCTAAAAGGTTGTAAAGCAAAAACTAACATCGCTTTCCTGTTCCGTAACTCAGACAAAAGCAAAATCTATAATCCTAAGGAAATAGCAAACTACTTTGTGGATTATTACTCTTCTTTATACAATTCGAAAGAAGACCCTAACACTCCACAATCCTCTGAGGAAGCCATTCAAACTTTCTTGGCAGATCTTACACTCCCCTCATTATCAGAATCACAATTGGAGTCCCTTAATTCACCCATCACAGAGCCTGAGATTCGGAAGGCGATTAAAACTCTCCCTAACAGTAAGTCTCAGGTCCAGATGGATTACCAAACAGCTACTATAAGACCTTCCATGAGGTCCTTTCCCCCACGTTGCAGTTGGGTTACTCTGAAGCAATGTCCTCTGCCTCTTCTCCCTCTGAAATGCTCAAAGCGTATGTGATTACCATTCCAAAGCCAGGTAAAGATCCTACTACGCCGGCCAACTTTAGACCCATCTCTTTGTCAAATACTGATGTGGAATTATCCTGGTCCGGTCGCTTAGCAGCCTTCAAAATGCTCATACTCCCCCAAATTTTGTATGTCTTCTGAACACTTCCTATCCCGCTCAAGAATAACCACCTCAAATCCAAGTGACCCAGATGTTCTAAAACCCTCTTACTCAAGCATAGGTCGGTGGGTGGAATGGGCTTAATCAACATACAGGACTACTTCCGAGCTTCCATACTTACCCAGCTCAAATACTGGTTTTCACCATCTCCTGATATCCTTTGGAGTGGTAGTGAACATGTCCTCAGTCTGACTCTAGACCTAAGAAATCTCCTACTACTAGACGTATGGAGACCGCTCCCCCTACATCAACTCCCACTTACCATTCAGGCCTCTCTCATGGCATGGAGAGACCTACAAAACTTGACTTCCCAGTCCTCCAACAAAACAGACATCCCTATACCTATAGAGATTTTAACACATGTAATTCTGCATACTACATACTCTGATTGGATTACCAGGGGCATATCTTGGATTGCCAACCTAAACAATACACTTAAATCATCATTAAACATACCCTTAAATCATTTGAAGCACTCAAAAAAGAATTTACTTTAAAGCCCACCGACTTCTATAAACATATTCAAGTTTCTCATTTCTTGAAATCATTAAAGTCCTTTCCCATATCCATTCAAGACGCAGCATGGCAATTCTATACAAAGTCACCTACCCCTCCCAAAAGGGATCTCCCTCTTCTACAATCTTTTTCAAAACAAGCTTACCTTCACTAACTCCCTCCCTTATCAAAAATGGGAATTCGATCTAGGTAAATCGTTCACACCAATCCAATGGCAACGGGCATTCAGAACTACATACAAAGCCACTAGATGCGTAAACCACTGGGAACTTTCCCAGAAACTTGCTCATAGATGGTACCTTACACCGTACAGAATGACAAAATTCTCTCGCTCCAACTCCCCACTGTGTTGGAGAGAATGTGGTGCTGTAGGAAACATCCTACATGTGTTCTGGTCCTGCAAACATCTCACCAGTTTTTGGACGAGTTTATTTACGTGCATTTCACAAATCACAGGAGTTCTGCCACCACCGGACCCTGGGGTAGCCCTATTAAATTCAGGCATTGAGACCTTTCCTCCTTGCTTTTGCACAGTGGTCAAACACATCTTCCTAGTGGCCAGATCATTAATAGCCAGAAATTGGTAATCCAATAAGGTACCTAATGTTTCGGAAGTACTTGAAATTACACAGATTAATTACATCTATGAATCCTTGCTAGCAAATAAGGACGGAAAGAGAAAGATGTTTGACATCCAGTGGAAAATATGGACAGATTGGTTCAAAGTAGAATAAGGCAGGTCTTTAGAAATGTATATTTATGATTACGCTAATACTCGTATTTAACCCAAACTACTTATTCGGAAATAGTTATTGTCACCCTCATTGCTATCCATCTAAACCCTTACCCTCCCTGTTTCTTCCTATAGTTATTGTTTTACAGAAATACACTACATTGTTTTTGAATACAAACTTTACCTGCTCAAACCTTGCATCATCACACCTTTTATAGTTTATCTTAATACTGGATGCAATGTACGCTCTGGCTACATATCGTTGTATTGTGTATTTTCTGTACTTTTTGTATTTTGTACCACTTTGTATTGTTTTGTACTTTACTCTTTAATAAAAAAATATTGAAAAAAAAAATTGTAATTACATGCCCCTGTTAAACAGAGGCAAAAAAATTGGACCTTGGGTGATGGTGGTGCCACAACAATGTCCCTCACAGATACTCTTGTTGGGCGCAGGAACGGGCCCTGCTGTGAAATATTAGATCAAAATGTTTAATTACATGCCCCTGTTAAACAGTGTGGTGGTGGTGCCCTAAACCAAAAATATTTTTGGAAGCTAGCATCATCAAGATTGAGGAGGAATAGGATAGTCAGCATAGGCAGTCTTCAAGGGATCCCACATCCATAGCAAATTCAATCTGTTCCATCAGCATCGGGTGCTTGATAGCTGTTGATCCAAGACTGATTCATTTTTATGAATGTGAGCCTATCAATGGAGTCTGTGGACAGGCACACTCTTTGATCCATTACAAACACTCCAGCAGCACTGAATGTGCGTTCAGAAAGCATGCTGGATGCAGGACAGGCCAGTAGCTCAATTGCATATTAAGCAAGTTCTGGCCAGTGGTCCATCCTTAAGACCCAGTAACCCAGTGGATGCTCTGTTGGAAAGGTCTCCAAGTCTGCTCTTGCCCCTAGATATTCCTGCACCATGTAATGTAAACACTGGCGATGGTTGCTTGAACCGATCAGACCTTGGCGCTGAATACTGAAAAAAGGCATCAGTCAGCCGGCCACCATCTCCACCGCTCTTCCTCTGACTGAACAAAGCCTCAGCACCAGGCCTCCCAAGCCTCAACATGTTGTCCAGCACCAGGAAATTGTAACCTCCCAGGGTCTGGAAATGTGTTGCACAAACCTTTCTTCAAGGCCTCCTGAAAATGTTTCATCCCCTGCTCCCTCTGCAAAGGCGGGATGAGTTCTGCAACCTTACCCTTGTAACGTGGATCAAGAAGGGTTGCCAGCCAGTAATGATCCCTCTCCTTGATACCACAAATCCTAGGGTCCTTTTGCAGGCTTTGCAAAATCAGGGAGGTCATGCAGCTTAAGTTTGCAGAGGCATTCGATTCTGAGTCCTCTGGGTCACTAAGGATCACATGATCCGTAACTACCTCCTCCCAGCCACATACAACCCCTTGGCTTTCTGGGGACTGAAAACCATCCCTTGAAGACTGCTGCTGAGTGTTATCCTCTACGTCCATGCTGACACAATCCTCCTCCTCCTCTTCTTCCTGTGTGTTTGGTGGGCTCACAGGAATGCTATCTGGATAAAGGGGGCCTTGAGAGGAAAGGAAACCCTCCTCTTCCTCCCGCTGTGCTGCCTCAAGTGCATGCATCCTTGATCAGTAGCCACCGGCGTTACAAAAAGAAGCCAAGCTCCCCTGACCCTGTCCTGGTGCCATACTCGCACAGGTACTCATTAATGGCCCTCTGCTGTGTGTGCAGCCACTGCAGCATTGCCAACATTGAGTTCCACCTGGTGGGAATGTCACAAATGAGGCGGTTGGTGGGCAGGTTGCATTCCCTTTGAGTGTCATACAGCCAAGCACTAGCATTGTATGACCTGCGGAAATGACCACAGACTTTTCTGGCCTGCCTCAGGAGATCTTGTAAGCTGGGTACCTGCTCAAGAACCGCTGCACCACCAAATTCAGGACAAGTGCCAAACATGGAACATGGGTCAAGTGTCCCTGTCGGAGGTCAGAGAGAAAGTTGGTGCCATTGTCGCATACAACCATTCCTGGCTGAAGCTGGCGTGGCGTCAATCATCTCTGAGCCTGCCCCTGCAGAGCTGACAGAATCTCTGCCCCAGTGTGGCCCCTGTTCCCTACGCAGGCCAACCCAAGCACCGCATGGCATCTTTTAGCCTGACTACTTGCGTAGCCCCTTGAACGCTTACAGAGCACCACTGGTTCAGAGGACAAATCTGCAGAAGAGGCCATAGAGGAAGAAGAAGAAGAAGAGGGGGTGAAGGAGAGAGCTGTGGCAGAATCACCACTAGCATTTTGAAGGTGTGGTGGCAGAACAAGCTCCAACACTGAACCCTGTCCTGCATCCTTCCCAGCTGCCAGCAGAGTTACCCACTGCACCGCGAAGGAAAGGTAACATCCCTGCCAATGCCTGCTGGACCACAAGTCAGCGGTAATATGAACCTTACTGCTCACTGCCATGTCCAATGAGACCAAAACATTGCCTTCCACATGCCGGTAGAGAGCTGGAATGGCCTTCCGTGAAAAGAAATGGCGTTTTGGAACCTGCCACTGAGGTACAGCACATTCCACAAATTCACAAAAGGGGGCAGAGTCTACCAGCTGAAAAGGCAGCAGTTGCAGTGCTAGCAATTTGGCCAAGCTAGCATTTAGATGCTGAGCATGTGGATGGCTGGGACCGAATTTCTTGTTACGGTTCAGCAACAGGGGTAAGGAAATTTACCTGCTAAAATCAGATGGTGGTGTACTGCTAGCAGATTGGATGCAAGTACTTGGGACACCTATTGCTATACCTTCATTCCACTCAGTGCAGGTTTTTGAGAGGACTGGAGGTATAGAGGGGTTGGAGATTCCAGATGAGGAGCAAGGAGAAGTCCCCCTTTTTCTTTAATGTGGGTCTTTCAAGTGCTGTTGCCAACGGACTGCATGGCAGGTCGTCATATGTCTGGTCGAGCATGTGGTGCCTAAGCGGCTGCTGTTCTGGCCATGCTTGATCCGCTTCAGGCATAGATTGTAAACAGCAATGGTGCAATCTGCGGCACACGTGTCGAAAAAGGCCCACACCAAGGAACTTTTAAAAGTCAGCGGGGTGACAGCAGCACCCTGCACCTGCGGAGCTTTGCAGTGTGATGCAATAGGGTGGCTGCCCTTAAGCTGCCCCTAGAGGACATCCTGCCTCGTTAGAGTTGTGCCTCCTCCTCTCTTCTGTCAGGCACTCAAGTACAGTCAGTGACCTCATCATCCCCTCCCTCCTCATCACTGGAGCAAACTTGGCAGTATGCTGCAGCTGGGGGAACATGACTGCCAGTTTCTTGTCCTTCTTGGGCACCCCCTCTCTCTTGGCTCACGTGACTCTCTTCCTCAACCTGGGAGCCAACATCGAAGCCCTCAAACCGCTGCGCATCCTCCAGCACAACATGTAGTTGGCACTCTGGTAGAATAATTCTGGGGACTCCTCCATGCATGATGGTGGGGCTATGGAAGCAGTGACTGTGGACAAGGAGCTAGTGGAATAGGTCACTTTGGCAGCTGTGTTGGAAGGTAAACTACTCTGAGCCTGGGTGACAGAGGATGAGGAGGATGAGGATGGCTTTGTAATACATGCCACCAACTCATCTGCATGTTCTGGCTCAATAACATGGCCAGCAGCAGAAAAAAAGGACAAGCATGCCCCACAGCCACCTACAGAGGATGCCTCATGTCCACGACCACCACTGTTGACTGTTGACACAGAGGCTGCTTGCCCTCTTTTAGTGGTCTGTGAGCATCTGCCTCTCCTTGGTGGCCTTCCGGACATGATATATTTTTGTTTTGCAAAACCACACTACACTGTATTAGATACTGTGTACACCACCTGAATTGTATTAGAAACAGTACACCACCGAATGCACTGTAGATAAAGGCTACACTGGATGCAGAGTATATATACAGTCAGGTCCATAAATATTGGGACATCTACACAATTCTAATCTTTTTGGCTCTATACACCACCACCACAATGAATTTGAAATGAAACGAACAAGATGTCCTTTAACTGCAGACTTTCAGCTTTAATTTGAGGGTATTTACATCCAAATCAGGT
>JBBDGP010000333.1:7367500-7370000 GCA_037952835.1 Lithobates septentrionalis
GATCTGGCACCCCGTGGCGGGACGCCGCGGAGGCTGCTCCGATGCGGAAAGAGTGTCCGGAATACTGACTAGGGTTAAGGTGAAGATTGCGGAGAAGTGTCCTTATGTGGCTCACAAACTGAGAGGCGTTTAAGGGTTTGACTGGGAATGGTAGAAGGGGACTGCTGTCTGGTTGCTCAGGCAGGAGAGATAGGAGTCGGTTGAGTACAGCGACTGGACACCAGCTGTTGTTGGTTCTGTAGAGGTGGATGTTCACTCCCGAGCCCGTTTGCTGGGTTTTAGAGACCTCGAGGTGCAGGATAAAGTGGTCTTGGTGTCGAAGCAAGTGTCGTCTGCATAGTACTTGGTCTGTGGGTTTGTTAGAGGTGAATTCGCCAGGCCGCAAGAACCCATAGTAAGCTAAATATATGGCTGCTTGTAAGACCGTGCTGGGGAGCAGACCGAATGGCGAAGTAGCCAGAATATTTGACATGTCCCTAAAGATGGGCCCCGTAATGGGCAAGCGCTTAGTGCTGATGACTGGTTGTTGTTTCTGTATTCCCCTTAGGATGGCTCGTATAGCGTGAGATGAGAACAGTGACAATTTCGTCGGGTCTTCAAGCGCCATGAAATGTTGAATGCCGGCTAGGTATAACCGGATGGTGTTGTAGGATAAGGCCAGCTGCGTGTGGCAGTGTGCCGTGAAGGCCAGTACCTGTTTGATATCTGTTGGTTCTTTGCGGCTGGACGTGAGGAATTTATTGAAAGCCTTCCAAGCTGTCTGGTAGGCTTTGAGTGTGTTGCGGGAGAGGGAATTATTTATGAGTTGCGTAGCTCCGTGTAGATGTTGCACTAGTCCAGGGTCAGTTGTGACCAAACGGGGATAGGGGCCGACATTGGATCGGCATCGGGAACCTGTTTGAAAAAGGAGGGATAATTGAAACGTGATAGTGCGTCAGCTGCTGAGTTGTATCTGCCGGGAATAAATTCACAGTGTATGTTGAACTGATGTTGTAAAGACAGTTGGACCAACCTGCGCAGGAAGGACATGACTGCTAGGGACTTGGACCTGCCTCTGTTGATGATGTCTGCCGTGGCCTGGTTGTCGGTGGTGAAGACTACGGTTTGTCCAGTCCAGTGGTGGCCCCAGAGTTGTGCGGCTGCCACTATGGGATAAAGCTCAAAGAGGGCAGATGTTTGGGAAAAGCCGGGTATCAACAGTATCTGTTGAGGCCAGGGTCCTGAAAACCAATGATGGCCAAAAATTGCCGCGAAACCTGTGGAGGCTGCAGCGTCAGTCACTACCTGGGGTGAATGGATCGAAACCATAGGTATAAATAGAGATATGCCATTCCAGGCGGACAAGAATTCCTCCCACATTGATAGGTCCGCTATAGCTGCGGAGTCTAATTTCAAAATCTGATCAGGGTCTTGAGTTTCTGACAGAAATCTAAGCAGGCGTGATACAAATGTGCGGCCTTGTGGGATAATTCGCATAGCGAAGTTGAGCATACCCAGGAGAGACTGCAACTGTTTTTTGGTACAGCCCTTGGTGTGTGTAAACTCGTGAAGGACTGCCCTAATGCGTGTTAATTTGTCGGGGGGGAGACTGGCCTGCATTGCGCAGGTATCCAAGCTGACCCCGAGAAAGTTGATGATGTTTGCTGGACCATCGACTTTGTGCTCGGCGATAGGAACGTTGAGGTTTCCAAAAATTACTCTAAGTTTGTCGAGATCTCCTGGGGGCTTGTTGGGCGGTTCTATCAGTAGGAAGTCATCCAGGTAATGGATGACTTGATGGCATTGGCCCTTGTGTAATAGTATCCAAACGAGGGACTGTGCGAACGTGTCGAAGAGCCACGGGCTACTCTTCGAACCGAAGGTGAGTTTCGTAGCAAAATAATACGCTTCCTTCCATTTGATGCCATGCCAGCACCAAAGGGATGGGTGGATGGGCAGGAGTTTGAAAGCATCCGAGATGTCGGCTTTGGAGAGCCAGGCACCTGTGCCTGCTTTGATGATCGCTTGTATTGCCATGTCAACGGAGGAATATTTTAGGGAAAACTCTTCGGAGGGGATCAGGGAATTGAGACTGGGTATGTGCGAAGAATGAGGCGCAGACAAGTCGTACACCAAACGCAATTTATTAGAGAATTTGCCCTTGACAAGCCCAATAGGGCTGACTCTCCATGTGCTGAAAGGGGGGCAAGTGAAAGGGCCTATTACGTAGTCTCGATCTACCTCTGCCTGTAAGAGCTGATCTATGGCCTGTTCGTCGATGGCTGCCGAACGAAGATTGGCGCATTCGTGAGTACTGTGGGGCAGTGCAATGAGGCCGGTGTGAAAGCCTACTGTGAAGCCTTGGATAAGGTAGGTGGCCAGGGAAGGGGTGGGGTGTGAAGTGAGATACAGTCCTAGCCATAAGATGTTGATTCGGCTTAGTCATGCCCTCTTGTGTTGCTTGACTTCACACAAATTCCTAGGGTGTGCTCTTTGGCATAAAGTGCAGATGTGAAGTAGA